>CM050165.1:132236238-132681269 GCA_027410445.1 Discoglossus pictus | reverse complement strand
GCGAGGATAGAATGCAGACTATAGAATGGTTATAGTGATGATATAATGCAGATTACAGAACGGTGAAAGTGAGGATAGAATGCAGACTATAGAATGGTTATAGTGATGATATAATGCAGATTATAGAATGATGAAAGTGAGGATAGAATGCAGACTATAGAATGGTTATAGTGATGATATAATGCAGATTATAGAATGATGAAAGTGAGGATAGAATGCAGACTATAGAATGGTTATAGTGATGATATAATGCAGATTACAGAATGGTGAAAGTGAGGATAGAATGCAGACTATAGAATGGTTATAGTGATGATATAATGCAGATTACAGAATGGTGAAAGTGAGGATATAATGCAGACTATAGAATGGTTATAGTGATGATATAATGCAGATTATAGAATGGTGAAAGTGTGGATAGAATGCAGATTATAGAATGGTTATAGTGATGATATAATGCAGATTACAGAATGGTAAAAGTGAGGATAGAATGCAGACTATAGAATGGTTATAGTGATGATATAATGCAGATTATAGAATGTGAAAGTGTGGATAGAATGCAGACTATAGAATGGTTATAGTGATGATATAATGCAGATTACAGAATGGTAAATGTGAGGATAGAAAGCAGACTATAGAATGATTATAGTGATGATATAATACAGATTATAGAATGTGAAAGTGAGGATAGAATGCAGACTATAGAATGGTTATAGTGATGATATAATGCAGATTATAGAATGGTGAAAGTGAGGATAGAATGCAGACTATAGAATGGTTATAGTGATGATATAATGCAGATTATAGAATGGTGAAAGTGTGGATAGAATGCAGACTATAGAATGATTATAGTGATGATATAATGCAGATTATAGAATGGTGAAAGTGTGGATAGAATGCAGACTATAGAATGGTTATATGGATGATATAATGCAGATTACAGAATGGTGAAAGTTAGTATAGAATGCAGACTATAGAATGGTTATAGTGATGATATAATGCAGATTATGGAATGTGAAAGTGAGGATAAAATGCAGACTATAGAATGGTTATAGTGATGTTATAATGCAGATTATAGAATGTGAAAGTGAGGATAAAATGCAGACTATAGAATGGTTATAGTGATGATATAATGCAGATTACAGTATGGTGAAAGTTAGTATAGAATGCAGACTATAGAATGGTTATAGTGATGATATAATGCAGATTACAGAATTGGGAAAGTGAGGATAGAATGCAGACTATAGAATGGTTATAGTGGTGATATAATGCAGATTACAGAACGGTGAAAGTGTGGATAGAATGCAGACTATAGAATGGTTATAGTGATGATATAATGCAGATTATAGAATGGTGAAAGTGAGGATAGAATGCAGACTATAGAATGGTTATAGTGATGATATAATGCAGATTATAGAATGGTGAAAGTGAGGATAGAATGCAGACTATAGAATGGTTATAGTTGTGATATAATGCAGATTATGGAATGTGAAAGTGTGGATAGAATGCAGACTATAGAATGGTTATAGTGATGATTTAATGCAGATTATAGAACGGTGAAAGTGAGAATAGAATGCAGACTATAGAATGGTTATAGTGATGATATAATGCAGATTATAGAATGGTGAAAGTGAGGATAGAATGCAGACTATAGAATGGTTATAGTGATGATATAATGCAGATTATAGAATGGTGAAAGTGAGGATAGAATGCAGACTATAGAATGGTTATAGTGATGATATAATGCAGATTACAGAATGGTGAAAGTGTGGATAGAATGCAGACTATAGAATGGTTATAGTGATGATATAATGCAGATTACAGAATGGTGAAAGTGTGGATAGAATGCAGACTATAGAATGGTTATAGTGATGATATAATGCAGATTATAGAACGGTGAAAGTGTGGATAGAATGCAGATTATAGAATGGTTATAGTGATGATATAATGCAGATTACAGAACGGTGAAAGTGTGGATAGAATGCAGACTATAGAATGGTTATAGTGATGATTTAATGCAGATTATAGAACAGTGAAAGCGAGGATAGAATGCAGACTATGGAATGGTTATAGTGATGATATAATGCAGATTATAGAATGTGAATGTGAGGATAGAATGCAGACTATAGAATGGTTATAGTGATGATATAATGCAGATTATAGAATGGTGAAAGTGAGGATAGAATGCAGACTATAGAATGGTTATAGTGATGATATAATGCAGATTATAGAATGGTGAAAGTGAGGATAGAATGCAGACTATAGAATGGTTATAGTGATGATATAATACAGATTATAGAATGTGAAAGTGAGGATAGAATGCAGACTATAGAATGGTTATAGTGATGTTATAATGCAGATTATAGAATGGTGAAAGTGAGAATAGAATGCAGACTATAGAATGGTTATAATGATGGTGTAATGCAGATTATAGAATGTGAAAGTGTGGATAGAATGCAGACTATAGAATGGTTATAGTGATGATATAATGCAGACTATAGAATGGTGAAAGTGAGGATAGAATGCAGACTATATAATGGTTATAGTGATGATATAATGCAGATTACAGAACGGTGAAAGTGAGGATAGAATGCAGACTATAGAATGGTTATAGTGATGATATAATGCAGATTACAGAACGGTGAAAGTGAGGATAGAATGCAGACTATAGAATGGTTATAGTGATGATATAATGCAGATTAAAGAATAGTAAAAGTGAGGATAGAATGCAGACTATAGACTGGTTATAGTGATGATATAATGCAGATTACAGAACGGTGAAATTGTGGATAGAATGCAGACTATAGAATGGTTATAGTGATGATATAATGCAGATTACAGAATGGTGAAAGTGAGGATAGAATGCAGACTATAGAATGGTTATAGTGATGATATAATGCAGATTATAGAATGATGAAAGTGAGGATAGAATGCAGACTATAGAATGGTTATAGTGGTGATATAATGCAGATTACAGAATGGTGAAAGTGAGGATAGAATGCAGACTATAAAATGGTTATAGTGATGATATAATGCAGATTATAGAATGATGAAAGTGAGGATATAATGAGGACTATAGAATGGTTATAGTGGTGATATAATGCAGATTACAGAACGGTGAAAGTGTGGATAGAATGCAGACTATAGAATGGTTATAGTGATGATATAATGCAGATTACAGAATGGTGAAAGTGAGGATAGAATGCAGACTATAGAATGGTTATAGTGATGATATAATGCAGATTATAGAATGATGAAAGTGAGGATAGAATGCAGACTATAAAATGGTTATAGTGATGATATAATGCAGATTATAGAATGGTGAAAGTGAGGATAGAATGCAGACTATAGAATGGTTATAGTGATGATATAATGCAGATTACAGAATGGTGAAAGTGAGGATAGAATGCAGACTATAGAATGGTTATAGTGATGATATAATGCAGATTATAGAATGGTGAAAGTGAGGATAGAATGCAGACTATAGAATGGTTATAGTGATGATATAATGCAGATTATAGAATGGTTATAGTGATGATATAATGCAGATTATATAATGGTGAAAGTGATTATAGAATGCAGACTACAGAATGGTTATAGTGATGATATAATGCAGATTATAGAATGGTGAAAGAGAGGATAGAATGCAGACTATAAAATGGTTATAGTGATGATATAATGCAGATTATAGAATGATGAATGTGAGGATATAATGCAGACTATAGAATGGTTATAGTGATGAAAAAATGCAGATTACAGAATGGTGAAAGTGAGGATAGAATGCAGACTATAGAATGGTTATAGTGATGATAAAATGCAGATTATATAATGGTGAAAGTGATTATAGAATGCAGACTACAGAATGGTTATAGTGATGATATAATGCAGATTATAGAATGGTGAAAGTGTGGATAGAATGCAGACTATAGAATGGTTATAGTGATGATATAATGCAGATTATAGAATGGTGAAAGAGGATAGAATCTAGACAATAGAATGGTTATAGTGATGGTATAATGCAGATTATAGAATGTGAAAGTGAGGATATAATGCAGACTATAGAATGGTTATAGTGATGATATAATGCAGATTATAGAATGGTGAAAGTGAGGATAGAATGCAGACTATAGAATGGTTATAGTGATGATATAATGCAGATTATAGAACGGTGAAAGTGTGGATAGAATGCAGACTATAGAATGGTTATAGTGATGATATAATGCAGATTACAGAATGGTGAAAGTGAGGATAGAATGCAGACTATAGAATGGTTATAGTGATAATATAATGCAGATTATAGAATGGTGAAAGGGAGGATAGAATGCAGACTATAGAATGGTTATAGTGATGATAAAATGCAGATTACAGAATGGTGAAAGTGAGGATAGAATGCAGACTATAGAATGGTTATAGTGATGATATAATGCAGGTTATAGAATGGTGAAAGTGAGGATAGAATGCAGACTATAGAATGGTTATAGTGATGATATAATGCAGATTATAGAATGGTGAAAGTGAGGATAGAATGCAGACTATAGAATGGTTATAGTGATGATATAATGCAGATTACAGAATGGTGAAAGTGAGGATAGAATGCAGACTATAGAATGGTTATAGTGATGATATAATGCAGATTATAGAATGGTGAAAGTGAGGATAGAATGCAGACTATAGAATGGTTATAGTGATGATATAATACAGATTATAGAATGTGAAAGTGAGGATAGAATGCAGACTATAGAATGGTTATAGTGATGATATAATGCAGACTATAGAATGGTTATAGTGATGATATAATGCAGATTATAGAATGGTGAAAGTGAGAATAGAATGCAGACTATAGAATGGTTATAATGATGGTGTAATGCAGATTATAGAATGTGAAAGTGTGGATAGAATGCAGACTATAGAATGGTTATAGTGATGATATAATGCAGACTATAGAATGGTGAAAGTGAGGATAGAATGCAGACTATATAATGGTTATAGTGATGATATAATGCAGATTACAGAATGGTGAAAGTAAGGATAGAATGCAGACTATAGAATGGTTATAGTGGTGATATAATGCAGATTATAGAATGGTGAAAGTGAGGATAGAATGCAGACTATAGAATGGTTATAGAGAGGATATAATGCAGATTATAGAATGGTGAAAGTGATGATAGAATGTAGATTATAGAATGGTTATAGTGATGGTATAATGCAGATTATAGAATGTAAAAGTGAGGATATAATGCAGACTATAGAATGGTTATAGTGATGATATAATGCAGATTATAGAACGGTGAAAGTGTGGATAGAATGCAGACTATAGAATGGTTATAGTGATGATATAATGCAGATTACAGAATGGTGAAAGTGAGGATAGAATGCAGACTATAGAATGGTTATAGTGATGATATAATGCAGATTATAGAATGGTGAAAGTGAGGATAGAATGCAGACTATAGAATGGTTATAGTGATGATATAATGCAGATTATAGAATGGTGAAAGTGAGGATAGAATGCAGACTATAGAATGGTTATAGTGATGATATAATGCAGATTACAGAATGGTGAAAGTGTGGATAGAATGCAGACTATAGAATGGTTATAGTGATGATATAATGCAGATTACAGAATGGTGAAAGTGTGGATAGAATGCAGACTATAGAATGGTTCTAGTGATGATATAATGCAGATTATAGAACGGTGAAAGTGTGGATAGAATGCAGATTATAGAATGGTTATAGTAATGATATAATGCAGATTACAGAACGGTGAAAGTGTGGATAGAATGCAGACTATAGAATGGTTATAGTGATGATTTAATGCAGATTATAGAACAGTGAAAGCGAGGATAGAATGCAGACTATGGAATGGTTATAGTGATGATATAATGCAGATTATAGAATGTGAATGTGAGGATAGAATGCAGACTATAGAATGGTTATAGTGATGATATAATGCAGATTATAGAATGGTGAAAGTGAGGATAGAATGCAGACTATAGAATGGTTATAGTGATGATATAATGCAGATTATATAATGGTGAAAGTGAGGATAGAATGCAGACTATAGAATAGTTATAGTGATGATATAATACAGATTATAGAATGTGAAAGTGAGGATAGAATGCAGACTATAGAATGGTTATAGTGATGTTATAATGCAGATTATAGAATGGTGAAAGTGAGAATAGAATGCAGACTATAGAATGGTTATAATGATGGTTTAATGCAGATTATAGAATGTGAAAGTGTGGATAGAATGCAGACTATAGAATGGTTATAGTGATGATATAATGCAGACTATAGAATGGTGAAAGTGAGGATAGAATGCAGACTATATAATGGTTATAGTGATGATATAATGCAGATTACAGAATGGTAAAGTAAAGGATAGAATGCAGACTATAGAATGGTTATAGTGATGATATAATGCAGATTACAGAACGGTGAAAGTGAGGATAGAATGCAGACTATAGAATGGTTATAGTGATCATATAATGCAGATTACAGAACGGTGAAAGTGAGGATAGAATGCAGACTATAGAATGGTTATAGTGATGATATAATGCAGATTATAGAATGATGAAAGTGAGGATAGAATGCAGACTATAGAATGGTTATAGTGATGATATAATGCAGATTATAGAATGATGAAAGTGAGGATAGAATGCAGACTATAGAATGGTTATAGTGATGATATAATGCAGATTACAGAATGGTGAAAGTGAGGATAGAATGCAGACTATAGAATGGTTATAGTGATGATATAATGCAGATTACAGAATGGTGAAAGTGAGGATATAATGCAGACTATAGAATGGTTATAGTGATGATATAATGCAGATTATAGAATGGTGAAAGTGTGGATAGAATGCAGATTATAGAATGGTTATAGTGATGATATAATGCAGATTACAGAATGGTAAAAGTGAGGATAGAATGCAGACTATAGAATGGTTATAGTGATGATATAATGCAGATTATAGAATGTGAAAGTGTGGATAGAATGCAGACTATAGAATGGTTATAGTGATGATATAATGCAGATTACAGAATGGTAAATGTGAGGATAGAAAGCAGACTATAGAATGATTATAGTGATGATATAATACAGATTATAGAATGTGAAAGTGAGGATAGAATGCAGACTATAGAATGGTTATAGTGATGATATAATGCAGATTATAGAATGGTGAAAGTGAGGATAGAATGCAGACTATAGAATGGTTATAGTGATGATATAATGCAGATTATAGAATGGTGAAAGTGTGGATAGAATGCAGACTATAGAATGATTATAGTGATGATATAATGCAGATTATAGAATGGTGAAAGTGTGGATAGAATGCAGACTATAGAATGGTTATATGGATGATATAATGCAGATTACAGAATGGTGAAAGTTAGTATAGAATGCAGACTATAGAATGGTTATAGTGATGATATAATGCAGATTATGGAATGTGAAAGTGAGGATAAAATGCAGACTATAGAATGGTTATAGTGATGTTATAATGCAGATTATAGAATGTGAAAGTGAGGATAAAATGCAGACTATAGAATGGTTATAGTGATGATATAATGCAGATTACAGTATGGTGAAAGTTAGTATAGAATGCAGACTATAGAATGGTTATAGTGATGATATAATGCAGATTACAGAATTGGGAAAGTGAGGATAGAATGCAGACTATAGAATGGTTATAGTGGTGATATAATGCAGATTACAGAACGGTGAAAGTGTGGATAGAATGCAGACTATAGAATGGTTATAGTGATGATATAATGCAGATTATAGAATGGTGAAAGTGAGGATAGAATGCAGACTATAGAATGGTTATAGTGATGATATAATGCAGATTATAGAATGGTGAAAGTGAGGATAGAATGCAGACTATAGAATGGTTATAGTTGTGATATAATGCAGATTATGGAATGTGAAAGTGTGGATAGAATGCAGACTATAGAATGGTTATGGTGATGATTTAATGCAGATTATAGAACGGTGAAAGTGAGAATAGAATGCAGACTATAGAATGGTTATAGTGATGATATAATGCAGATTATAGAATGGTGAAAGTGAGGATAGAATGCAGACTATAGAATGGTTATAGTGATGATATAATGCAGATTATAGAATGGTGAAAGTGAGGATAGAATGCAGACTATAGAATGGTTATAGTGATGATATAATGCAGATTACAGAATGGTGAAAGTGTGGATAGAATGCAGACTATAGAATGGTTATAGTGATGATATAATGCAGATTACAGAATGGTGAAAGTGTGGATAGAATGCAGACTATAGAATGGTTATAGTGATGATATAATGCAGATTATAGAACGGTGAAAGTGTGGATAGAATGCAGATTATAGAATGGTTATAGTGATGATATAATGCAGATTACAGAACGGTGAAAGTGTGGATAGAATGCAGACTATAGAATGGTTATAGTGATGATTTAATGCAGATTATAGAACAGTGAAAGCGAGGATAGAATGCAGACTATGGAATGGTTATAGTGATGATATAATGCAGATTATAGAATGTGAATGTGAGGATAGAATGCAGACTATAGAATGGTTATAGTGATGATATAATGCAGATTATAGAATGGTGAAAGTGAGGATAGAATGCAGACTATAGAATGGTTATAGTGATGATATAATGCAGATTATAGAATGGTGAAAGTGAGGATAGAATGCAGACTATAGAATGGTTATAGTGATGATATAATACAGATTATAGAATGTGAAAGTGAGGATAGAATGCAGACTATAGAATGGTTATAGTGATGTTATAATGCAGATTATAGAATGGTGAAAGTGAGAATAGAATGCAGACTATAGAATGGTTATAATGATGGTGTAATGCAGATTATAGAATGTGAAAGTGTGGATAGAATGCAGACTATAGAATGGTTATAGTGATGATATAATGCAGACTATAGAATGGTGAAAGTGAGGATAGAATGCAGACTATATAATGGTTATAGTGATGATATAATGCAGATTACAGAACGGTGAAAGTGAGGATAGAATGCAGACTATAGAATGGTTATAGTGATGATATAATGCAGATTACAGAACGGTGAAAGTGAGGATAGAATGCAGACTATAGAATGGTTATAGTGATGATATAATGCAGATTAAAGAATAGTAAAAGTGAGGATAGAATGCAGACTATAGACTGGTTATAGTGATGATATAATGCAGATTACAGAACGGTGAAAGTGTGGATAGAATGCAGACTATAGAATGGTTATAGTGATGATATAATGCAGATTACAGAATGGTGAAAGTGAGGATAGAATGCAGACTATAGAATGGTTATAGTGATGATATAATGCAGATTATAGAATGATGAAAGTGAGGATAGAATGCAGACTATAGAATGGTTATAGTGGTGATATAATGCAGATTACAGAATGGTGAAAGTGAGGATAGAATGCAGACTATAAAATGGTTATAGTGATGATATAATGCAGATTATAGAATGATGAAAGTGAGGATATAATGAGGACTATAGAATGGTTATAGTGGTGATATAATGCAGATTACAGAATGGTGAAAGTGTGGATAGAATGCAGACTATAGAATGGTTATAGTGATGATATAATGCAGATTACAGAATGGTGAAAGTGAGGATAGAATGCAGACTATAGAATGGTTATAGTGATGATATAATGCAGATTATAGAATGATGAAAGTGAGGATAGAATGCAGACTATAAAATGGTTATAGTGATGATATAATGCAGATTATAGAATGGTGAAAGTGAGGATAGAATGCAGACTATAGAATGGTTATAGTGATGATATAATGCAGATTACAGAATGGTGAAAGTGAGGATAGAATGCAGACTATAGAATGGTTATAGTGGTGATATAATGCAGATTATAGAATGGTGAAAGTGAGGATAGAATGCAGACTATAGAATGGTTATAGTGATGATATAATGCAGATTATAGAATGGTTATAGTGATGATATAATGCAGATTATAGAATGGTGAAAGTGAGGATAGAATGCAGACTATAGAATGGTTATAGTGATGATATAATGCAGATTATAGAATGGTGAAAGAGAGGATAGAATGCAGACTATAAAATGGTTATAGTGATGATATAATGCAGATTATAGAATGATGAATGTGAGGATATAATGCAGACTATAGAATGGTTATAGTGATGAAAAAATGCAGATTACAGAATGGTGAAAGTGAGGATAGAATGCAGACTATAGAATGGTTATAGTGATGATAAAATGCAGATTATATAATGGTGAAAGTGATTATAGAATGCAGACTACAGAATGGTTATAGTGATGATATAATGCAGATTATAGAATGGTGAAAGTGTGGATAGAATGCAGACTATAGAATGGTTATAGTGATGATATAATGCAGATTATAGAATGGTGAAAGAGGATAGAATCTAGACAATAGAATGGTTATAGTGATGGTATAATGCAGATTATAGAATGTGAAAGTGAGGATATAATGCAGACTATAGAATGGTTATAGTGATGATATAATGCAGATTATAGAATGGTGAAAGTGAGGATAGAATGCAGACTATAGAATGGTTATAGTGATGATATAATGCAGATTATAGAACGGTGAAAGTGTGGATAGAATGCAGACTATAGAATGGTTATAGTGATGATATAATGCAGATTACAGAATGGTGAAAGTGAGGATAGAATGCAGACTATAGAATGGTTATAGTGATAATATAATGCAGATTATAGAATGGTGAAAGTGAGGATAGAATGCAGACTATAGAATGGTTATAGTGATGATAAAATGCAGATTACAGAATGGTGAAAGTGAGGATAGAATGCAGACTATAGAATGGTTATAGTGATGATATAATGCAGATTATAGAATGGTGAAAGTGAGTATAGAATGCAGACTATAGAATGGTTATAGTGATGATATAATGCAGATTATAGAATGGTGAAAGTGAGGATAGAATGCAGACTATAGAATGGTTATAGTGATGATATAATGCAGATTACAGAATGGTGAAAGTGAGGATAGAATGCAGACTATAGAATGGTTATAGTGATGATATAATGCAGATTATAGAATGGTGAAAGTGAGGATAGAATGCAGACTATAGAATGGTTATAGTGATGATATAATGCAGATTATAGAATGTGAAAGTGAGGATAGAATGCAGACTATAGAATGGTTATAGTGATGATATAATGCAGACTATAGAATGGTTATAGTGATGATATAATGCAGATTATAGAATGGTGAAAGTGTGGATAGAATGCAGACTATAGAATGGTTATAATGATGGTGTAATGCAGATTATAGAATGTGAAAGTGTGGATAGAATGCAGACTATAGAATGGTTATAGTGATGATATAATGCAGACTATAGAATGGTGAAAGTGAGGATAGAATGCAGACTATATAATGGTTATAGTGATGATATAATGCAGATTACAGAATGGTGAAAGTAAGGATAGAATGCAGACTATAGAATGGTTATAGTGGTGATATAATGCAGATTATAGAATGGTGAAAGTGAGGATAGAATGCAGACTATAGAATGGTTATAGAGAGGATATAATGCAGATTATAGAATGGTGAAAGTGATGATAGAATGTAGATTATAGAATGGTTATAGTGATGGTATAATGCAGATTATAGAATGTAAAAGTGAGGATATAATGCAGACTATAGAATGGTTATAGTGATGATATAATGCAGATTATAGAACGGTGAAAGTGTGGATAGAATGCAGACTATAGAATGGTTATAGTGATGATATAATGCAGATTACAGAATGGTGAAAGTGAGGATAGAATGCAGACTATAGAATGGTTATAGTGATGATATAATGCAGATTATAGAATGGTGAAAGTGAGGATAGAATGCAGACTATAGAATGGTTATAGTCATGATAAAATGCAGATTACAGAATGGTGAAAGTGAGGATAGAATGCAGACTATAGAATGGTTATAGTGATGGTATAATGCAGATTACAGAATGGTGAAAGTGAGGATAGAATGCAGACTATAGAATGGTTATAGTGGTGATATAATGCAGATTATAGAATGGTGAAAGTGAGGATAGAATGCAGACTATAGAATGGTTATAGTGATGATTTAATGCAGATTATAGAATGGTGAAAGTGAGGATAGAATGCAGACTATAGAATGGTTATAGTGATGATATAATGCAGATTACAGAATGGTGAAAGTGAGAATAGAATGCAGACTATAGACTGGTTATAATGATGGTGTAATGCAGATTATAGAATGTGAAAGTGTGGATAGAATGCAGACTATAGAATGGTTATAGTGATGATATAATGCAGACTATAGAATGGTGAAAGTGAGGTTAGAATGCAGACTATATAATGGTTATAGTGATGATATAATGCAGATTACAGAATGGTGAAAGTAAGGATAGAATGCAGACTATAGAATGGTTATAGTGGTGATATAATGCAGATTATAGAATGGTGAAAGTGAGGATAGAATGCAGACTATAGAATGGTTATAGAGAAGATATAATGCAGATTATAGAATGGTGAAAGTGATGATAGAATGTAGATTATAGAATGGTTATAGTGATGGTATAATGCAGATTATAGAATGTGAAAGTGAGGATATAATGCAGACTATAGAATGGTTATAGTGATGATATAATGCAGATTATAGAACGGTGAAAGTGTGGATAGAATGCAGACTATAGAATGGTTATAGTGATGATATAATGCAGATTACAGAATGGTGAAAGTGAGGATAGAATGCAGACTATAGAATGGTTATAGTGATGATATAATGCAGATTATAGAATGGTGAAAGTGAGGATAGAATGCAGACTATAGAATGGTTATAGTCATGATAAAATGCAGATTACAGAATGGTGAAAGTGAGGATAGAATGCAGACTATAGAATGGTTATAGTGATGGTATAATGCAGATTACAGAATGGTGAAAGTGAGGATAGAATGCAGACTATAGAATGGTTATAGTGATGATATAATGCAGATTATAGAATGATGAAAGTGTGGATAGAATGCAGACTATAGAATGGTTATAGTGATGATTTAATGCAGATTATAGAATGGTGAAAGTGAGGATAGAATGCAGACTATAGAATGGTTATAGTGATGATATAATACAGATTATAGAATGGAGAAAATGAGGATAGAATGCAGACTATAGAATGTTTATAGTGATGATATAATGCAGATTATAGAATGGTGAAAGTGAGGATAGAATGCAGACTATAGAATGGTTATAGTGATGATATAATGCAGTTTACAGAATGGTGAAAGTGAGTATAGAATGCAGACTATAGAATAGTTATAGTGATGATATAATGCAGTTTACAGAATGGTGAAAGTGAGGATAGAATACAGACTATAGTATGGTTATAGTGATGATATAATGCAGATTACAGAATGGTGAAAGTAAGGATAGAATGCAGACTATAGAATGGTTATAGTGATGATATAATGCAGATTACAGAATGGTGAAAGTGAGGATAGAATGCAGATTATAGAATGGTTATAGTGATGATATAATGCAGATTACAGAATGGTGAAAGTGAGGATATAATGCACACTATAGAATGGTTATAGTGATGATATAATGCACATTACAGATTGGTGAAAGTGAGGATAGAATGCAGACTATAGAATGATTATTGTGATGATATAATGCAGATTATAGAATGGTGAAAGTGAGGATATAATGCAGACTATAGAATGGTTATAGTGATGATATAATGCAGATTATAGAATGGTGAAAGTGAGGATATAATGCAGACTATAGAATGGTTATAGTGGTGATATAATGCAGATTATAGAATGGTGAAAGTGAGGATAGAATGCAGACTATAGAACGGTTATAGTGATGATATAATGCAGATTACCGAATGGTAATGTTTGGATAGAATGCAGACTATTGAATGGTTAAAATGAGATTAGACTACAACCAATAAATGTTTTTTAAACATTTGAATAGAGAGAAAAAGTATACTGATTTGTTACATGAACATACCTCAAAATCTATGCCATTTAAATCTTGCAACAAAGATACCCGAGCCACAAATTCAAGCCACAAATTGTGGTGTTCTTATTAATAACATATGTTGCATAACAAGAAATCTACTTGACTAATTTAGGTTACATAAAATTGTTATAATATATTGTTATTTTTTTGCATGTGAAATCTGCCGAAAACAACAGCTGTGTATTGCAGCACTGTCTGTCTTTAAGATATTTGCTTTGTTAAGGGAACTCTTTCGACCTGATATTTCTATGTATAATTAAAGGTTACAATAAATTATGATCGCTATATTTTAGGGTTCATAAACAAAAATGGTAATATTCCATTTTATTCAATTTAAACCCAGCATTACTTAGCTATGATCCTAGTTAATTCATAATACATGGTTTATTTTGGAATGATTGTACTTTGGATAGTTTAACAACTCATTATTTTAAAGCTTAATATATAATTATGGTAATATATGTTTTGAATAATCATATAAATGTTTTGAATAATCATATATTGGATGTAATAGAATAGTTTGAATGATAATAGAATTCTAATTATAGTTAAAATGAGGATAAAATATAGATTATAAATGGTTCCCCTTCTGGATCGCTATATTGTTGTGGTGAAGGGGCTTGTGTGCTTCATTGAAGCTGTGAGCTATATCATGTAGGGTCCTTCAAGATGGGCATGTCATAGCAGAGAGGTCAGACAAATCGAGGTCCATTGGAGAAAGAACTGGCAGTCTACTCCAGTATCTTTGCTAAGAAAACCATATGGATAAGCACAACTAGAAACACAGACAGATGTGCTTGGCGTGTTACATCCTTATGGTCACCAAGAGTTGCACATGACTGAAGGACTGATCAACAACAACAACATAAATGTTTATGTTATGAGGATATCCAGTGCCTTGCAAAAGTATTCACCCCTTGACTTTTTACCTTTTTTGTTACATTATAGCCTTAAGTTCAATGTTTTGTTAATCTGAATTTTATGTGATGGATCAGAACACAATAGTCAAAGTTGGTGACGTTAAATGAGAAAAATATATACATAAAACTATTTTTTAGAAATAGAAAACAGAAAATTGGCATGTGCAAAAGCTCTGGTGCAACCAATTACCTTCAGAAGTAACATAATTAGTGAGCAAACTAAGTGTCACCTGTGTGCAATCTAAGTGTCACATGATCTGTCATTACATATACACACCTTTTTTGAAAGGCCCCAGAGGCTGCAACACCTAAGCAAGAGGCACCACTAACCAAACACTGCCATGAAGACCAAGGAACTCTCCAAACAAGTAATGGACAATGTTGTTGAGAAGTCAGGGTTAGGTTACCATCAAAGCACCATCAAATCTATCATAACCAAATGGAAAGAATATGGCACAACAGCAAACCTGCCAAAAGATGTCCGCCCACCAAAACTCATGGACCGGGCAAGGAGGGCATTAATCAGAGAGGCAGCACAGAGACCTAAGGTAACACTGGAGGAGCTGCAGAGTTCCACAGCAGAGACTGGAGTATCTGTACATAGGACGACAATAAGCCGTACACTCCATAGAGTTGGGCTTTATGGCAGAGTGGCCCAAAAAAAGCTATAACTTTCAGCAAAAAACAAAATGCCACATTTTGAGTTTGCGAAAAGGCATGTGGGAGACTCCTACAATGTATAGAGGAAGGCGCTCTGGTCTGATGAGACTAAAATTGAACTTTTCGGCCAGCAAAGAAAGCGCTTTGTGTGGCGCAAACCCAACACATCACCCAAAGAACACCATCCCCACAGTGAAACATGGTGGTGGCAGCATCATGCTGTGGGGATGTTTTTCAGCAGCCGGGACTGGGAAACTGGTCAGTGTTGAGGCAAAGATGGATGGTGCTAAATACAGGGATATTCGTGAGCGAAACCTGTACCACTCTGTGTGTGATTTGAGGCTAGGATGGAGGTTCACCTTCTAGCAGGACAATGACCCAAACACACTGCTAAAGCAACACTTGAGTGGTTTAAGGGGAAACATGTAAATGTGTTGGAATGGCCTAGTCAAAGCCCAGACCTCAATCCAATAGAAAATCTGTGGTAAGACTTAAAGATTGCTGTTCACAAGCACAAACCATCCCACTTGAAGGAGCTGGAGTAGTTTTGCAAGGAGGAATGGCCAAAAATCCCAGTGGTAAGATTTGGCAAGCTCATAGAGACTTATCCAAAGCAACTTGGATCTGTGATTGCCGCAAAAGGTAAAGTATTGACTTTAGAGGGGTGAATAGTTATGCACATTGGCTTTTTTTGTTATTTTGTCCTATATGTTGTTTGTTTCACAATAAAAAAAGAAAAACATCTTCAAAGTTGTGGGCACGTTCTGTAAATGAAATTATGCAAATCCTCAAACAATCCATGTTAATTCCAGATTGTGAGGCAAAATAACACAAAAGATTCCAAGGATGGGGGGGGGGGGGTAAATACTTTTGCAAGACAGTGTAATTCAGATTTTTGAATGCTTAGCAATGAATCACAGTTTGACAACAATCTGCACAGGCGATCGGATTGCGCGCATGCGCAGATCAAGGCGTAAGGCGCGCATTGAGCATGCGTTGCGCATAAGGAGAGGGAAGAGACACAGAGGGGGGGGTGAGACACAGGGCGGAAAGAGACACAGAGGTAGAGGGGGAAAGAGACACAGGGGAGAGGGGGGAAAGAGACAAAGGGGGGGAGAGTGGGAAAGAGACACAGGGCGGGAAGAGACACAGGGGAGGGGGAAATAGACACAGGGGAGTGAGAGGAGGGGGAAAGAGACACAGGGGAGGGAGAGCAGGGAGGGGGAGAGACACAGGGGAGTGAGTGGAGGGGGAAGAGACACAGGGGAGGGAAATGGGAGAAGAGACACGAGGAAGGGGTAAACAGACACAGGGGGAGGGGGAAAGTGACACAGGGCAGGGTTGGAACAGACACAGGGGAGGGAGAGGGGAGAAGAGACATAGGAGAGGGGGAAAGAGACACATGGGAGGGAGGGGGGAAAGAGACACATGAGTGAAAGAGACACAGGGGAGGGGGTTAGAGACACGAGAGGGAGGTAAAAACACATGTGGGGAGGAAATACAAGGGAGGGAGAGGAGGGGGAAGGAGACACAAGGGAGGGATAGGAGGGGAAAATGAGACACAAGGGAGGAAGTAGACAGGGGGAGAGACTCGCAATGAGCTCCAAAGGCGCTCATTGCGAGGCCCGCGATATGCCCCAAAGGCGCTCATCGCGAGGACAGTAAAGTAGACAGTGGGAGAGGTGGGGGAGGATTGCAATGAGCGCTGAAGGAACTTTTTGCAAGGCCCGTGATGAGCGCCAAAGGCACTCATCGCGGGGCCAGTAAAGTAGATGGGGAGAGGCTCCCCTTTTGTGGAAAACAGCATTGCCAGGATTCCCTTTTTATTGCCGTCATTTTTGACAGGCAAGTCGCTAGTCAACTATAATAATTGTGGTAAGAGTGTAACGCTCCATGGGAGCGTACACACTTACGAGTACTTCCTAAGTCCGTACAGAGCTGCCAGCGCACATTGTATGGTGTGCGTGCATTGGCGGCAGAGCCACGCATGCATAGCTCTAGCTGCAGAGGAGGAGGGGGATGAAGACACAGGGGAGAGGGGGGAGAAGGACACGGGGGAGAGGGGGAGGTAGACACAGGGGAAGGGAGAGTGGCAAAGACACAGGGGAGGGGAGAGGGGAGAAGAGACACAGTGGAGGGGAGAAGGGGGAATAGACACAGGGGAGGGGAGGGGGGAGAGACACAGGGGAGGGGGAAAGGGGGAAAGACACAGGGGAGAGGAGAAGGGAAAGAGACACAGAGAAGGGGAGAGGGGGGAAGATAAAAGGGTAGGGGGGAAGAGACACATGGGAGGAGAGAGGGAGAATGAGACACAAGAGAGGAAAGGGCAGGAGAGACAAAGGGGAGGGAAGGGGGGAAGAGACAAAGGGGAGGGAAGGGGGGAAGAGACACATGGGAGGGAAGGAGGGAGAGAGACACAAGGGAGGGAAGGGGGGAGATACACAAGGGGGGGAAGGGGGGAGACACAAAGGAGGAAGAGGGGGGGAGAGAAGAATTTACATTTTTACTGTCATTTTTGACAGGCAATTTACTAGTATAATGTATATTAGAGGATAGTGCAGATACAGATAACAGAATGGCAGACAGAGTATACAACGCAGATTACAGAAATGCAGATCAGTCTGAGGATAGAATGATATAATGAATTTAGTATATATAGTGCAGATAATAAAGTGGTGAGATTGATAAAAGAATGCAAGAATGGGGGTAAAATATATCATATTTATATGACAATGACATTGAGGATGATAACATTAATTAGATTAACCAATTTAAAACATTTATGTAAAACCTCCTTAAATACAACCCATGTCATACAATAAACATATGGAAATTAGCAACTGTGGAAATATGGGAATTGAAAACAGCTGGCAGTATACATTTGGAGTAGGCATTACTAAACTTACCACATAGTAGTGAAAGGATGTTGTTCATGGTTATATTAGGATCCACACAAAGCAATTAGTGTAATATTCTAATGCACAATTTTACACACAACAGCCGTGTCGAATATGCAGTCACATACATATACGGTGGGGAAATAATGTCAGCCACATTTATAAATTTGCTTATTGTTATCTCAAACTGTATGACCTTATGCTTATTGTATGTAAAGCCGACAACACTCATAGAAACAAACAATGAATGTATAGAAAATATGATCTGTAAAATATGATCTAGAAATGCACAAGGCAACTGCTCCTCCGCTAGGTCAATACACAAAACAAAAATAAAAAGATAAAATCACATTTCTACTTTACTAGCAAGCTGTGGAGCTTTATGCTGTGGTCGACTGGAGAAGGAACTGGCAACCCACTCCAGTATCTCTGCCATGAATACCAAGTGGATCAGCATGGTGTGTTATGGTCCATGAGGTCATGGAGAGTTGGACACGACTGAATGACATAGAAACACACATTTAAAGACATAGATGCTCCTTGGACAAAGTACCACTGAGGTTCTGACGATGCCTTCATAGTTAGCTTTGCAAGCAACTCAGTACGACTGTGCAGAGCAGGAAGCCATCATTTTTTGTAAATTTTCTTAGTTAAAGGCACATGTAACACAGCTGTTTTTCAAGAATTTAAGAGTACATTTTAAACATTACAAATGTATTTTTTATTTTTTTTGCATGAAAAACATGTTTATACTTCAATGAAACTAACATGAAATTCAGAGAGCACACACACTTTTGTGTATCTCATTGGCTGGCAGAGGGCAATTCCCAAAGAGCAGTTAAACATCTGAATACCTTTTTGTATTTATATATTATTTATATGGGGAAAAAAACTCACATTGAGACATTATCAAACCCCCCCTGATGCAACAAAGAATAAAATCTATCCATGTCTCTTTAATAACAGAAACTAACTAAGACTGCAAGCTTTAAAGGACATAGCCCCTTTATCTAAGGCTTAAATAGTACTATATGTTATGAAGTTAAGAGCAAACAAATATTATTAAAGATAATGAAAAAAATGTAAAATAATGTTATATTTAAAAATCTTAAAATACCATAGAAAGTGTGCTTAAAAGTGCAGGGAAAGGGGCAGGTTTCAAATTCAGAGATCCAATTATCATCCTCAACTTTTGCTCTTTCTTCCTTCACCAATTCTCCCACCACCGATAAAGATAAAATGGTGAAGTCATGCTTTACTACAGTGGTCCTTTAACATCTATAATCGTAGGTAATGTATTCTGAGAATGCAGTTTTTTCTTACCAAAAATATGGGGTCAAAACGACCTTATAACTGTTACTACAAAACAAAATAATTTGTAATAAAAGGTCCTTCTTTATGGAATACTTTACAGTATGCAATTTAAAATAAATTTAAAAAAGGAGCTTTTACCCCTTAAGCAGATCTGATTATCTCCTTCTACATGGGGCCTTGACCAGCTCTGACTGGAAGCTGGACTAAAAAACTAAAAACTGACCAGTCAGACTTTGGTTCAGACTGAGCATGCACTGTATTGGGGAAGGGGGGGGGGCTATAATGGCTCTTGTGCTATCAATGGGCTCGGCCTATGAGGGAGCTGTAAGCAGGTTACTTTTTACTACTGTGCAGGACATGAGGATGCCCATGTCCACTTTGAGGGGGAGAATGGCATCTCTGCTTGAGTACCAAACATGCATTTTAATACTTAGAAAAGACAACTTTCATTTATTTTAAACTATGCTTACTAAACTACAAATGAACATATGAGCGTTGCTTGTACATGCACTACAGTGGTCCTTTAATCATCTATTCATAAGACTAACATGGAACCAAACCTTGAAATGTAATAGTTGAAGAATATATACATTTGAATAGACCTTATAAAACAGACTGAGAATTTTAAGATCCCCTGAATAATCTCACTGTGTCGTTTGAGATCCACTGAGCTTCCATTCTCCTTGAGGCCTACTGAACTTCCACACTTCACATCTGTTTAGTGTAATATTTGCAATATGATAAAACATCAAGTAAAAAATGTATTGTTTTGAAAGTCAGCTGGCAATCAAAGGGATACTGTCTTTTCAAAGAAACTTCACAGAGCCTCTCTGTTTTGCCACTGAGCGTTTTGAACTTGGAAAAAAGTAACATCCAAGAACAATATTCTCTTTTATCATTATGACTCCTGATATACACAATGGTATGTGGTTCAAACGACACCCACACACGGTACCTGGGGATTTCAAAAGGAATTTATTTTCTTGAAGTGTATATTCCTGGGCAGATGTCTTTTATCACAGTTTTTTTAATTAACCAGACTAACTGTAATAAAAAGTGGTATCATTCTCATATCTCATTAAATATATAAATCTTACTATGCATCTATTTAATTCCTATTTTACTTTTATTATATATTTCAAAGTAGAAAAAACAACAACCAAACATATTATTGTACCAGAGGATTTCTGAAAATATATTTTTACACCATATGAAATTAACACAGATAATATTGTCAGAGAAAGGTGTACAAAAAATATTCAAAAATTATGATAAAAAAATCAGCAGGTAACATGCGATATGTAAGAACCATAATAATGGTGAATAAATCAACTTAATTTTGCAAATCCTTACAGCATTCCCAAATCCAGGATTTTTTTTTATATGAAAATATATTTTTACACTATATGAAATTAAATGTTTGAATATTCAGATAAATATAATATTTAATTTTGATTATTTTCTTGAGATTTGGGTATCTGATGCCCTAATAATGTGTCATATTTGCTTGCATAGGAAGCCTTCATTAGCTTCAAATTATTTTTTAACAGTATAATTATCAATAGATGTATTTAGGTTTTAGGCGTTTAGTTTTTTAAGGCAATATTTTCTGAAGTAACATAACATAGTTCTATATTCAATTTTAGCTTTTGTATTTATACTGTGAGTTTCTATGAAATGACTAACTAAACAATAAAGTATAGTTGCTGAACACATTCTTTGGATCCTGGGTTTTGGTATTCTTCACATTGGATTTTTCCATTTGGAATTTTCAATGATTTTCTAAAATATATCTCTCAGCCGTATACATACCTTGAAAGCGGATAGGAGTACTAGGTTATAATATCTCTTGTTTTTTCACATTATCTCTTTCATTACCTCATTTTCTTTTGCTTCTTCAACCTCCACCTCTTTCCTTACATTTGCCTCTCTTTACCTTGTTCTCTCACTCCCACCTTCTCTCTCCCTCTCCCCTATTGTCTCTCTCCCCCTATTTTTCGCTTTCAGGATTGAAGCATGACAGTAACTCTATGCTTTAAATGGCCCATATAAAAGAATATCAATCTTGGATTTGGGAATGCAGTAAGGATTTGCAAAATTAAGTTTATAATTCATTCACTGTTATTATGGTTCTTACATATTGCATATTACCTGCTGTTTTTTAATCATCATTTTTTAATATTTTTTGTACACTTCTGTTTTTCTCTGACAATATTATTTGTGTTTTTATTTGTTGCATAATAATAATTATAATATATGATTTTCATCTGTTCATGGATCTGTTTAATCAACCATTTACCAATGTTTTGAAGAATACTTCTCGTTTTCCCAGTATTATGATCTTCCCAATGTTTCCATAAATCAGTAATAGTCTTTTATTTTACAGACAGGTATAATAATATATATATAAAGTATAACACGTTTCCCCTTCTGGATAGCTACCTTGTCATGGTGAAGGGACTTGTGTACATCAATGAAGCTGTGAGCTATACCATGTAGGGTCACCCAAGATGGGCAGATCAGAGCCGAGAAGTCAGTCAAATTGTGGTCTACTGGAGAAGGAACTGGCAACCCACTTCAGCATCTTTGCCAAGAAAACCTTATGGATTAGCACAACCAGACAAAAGATGTGCCTGGCAGGCTGTGGTCCATTGGATTACTGAGAGTCAGACATGACTGAATGACTGAACAATAAATGAAGCTTTTAATACCTGGCTATTCTGTTTCCAAGATATCTTATCATCTTCTCTGATTCTTGTCTGATTGTCACCAAGTAAGGACAGTCTCAAGATGTAGAATCTGACTAAATATTTATAGCTGAATATACTTGACAATTTACTGATATTCTTGAACATAGACAGCCTTATTAAATTGTAATTTGACCAATTGAATAATGCTCTATTTAAGCACACAGCATATTTTTTTACAGAAGCTTTTAGTTAGGGAACTTCTATCCAAAATCAGGGTCTTCCCGAACTAAAAACTTCTGTAAAAAAAATATGCTATGTGCTTATATAGAGCTCTTTTAAATTTGCGAATTTGCCTCAATTTAATAAGGCTGAGAAGAAACTTTTTTTTCCTATTAGGCCTCAAGATGACTCCTAATAAAAGGAAAATACGTTTTTCAAAACAGATAAAACATTTATAGTAAAATGCTGTATTATACATTAATATATAGTAAAATTGTAAATGATAAATTAATTTGCATAGGGGACCAGCAGGTTACAAAATACAAGTTTTGTTTGTTATCAGGCTTAACATTTACACATTATACACTGAGTTCTATTGGCAGCCACTTATACACATATTTCTAAGCATCGGTAATCGTATAAGGTTGAAAAGTCAAGCTCTCATTATTCTTGTGCTCCAGAGATTTACATTGTGTGTACAGCCATGCTAAAATCATCCAGATCTATTTGATTTCATGGAATTGTTTAAATAAGTATGCAGAAGACAATCCAGGCAAAAATGTGTATGGCAACAAGTCAGATCCCTTTTTAAAGTAAATATCAAGGAGTGTTTAAATATCCATTTGCCAAACCATACAGAGCAGGTGACTGAAAGAGAGTCCAAGAATATCTTGGAGAACGGTAGGATGCAATTGCAGTTTGACAATTATAATATGTGATTTGTTGCTGAAATTGGCTAGAGGCAAGCAAGATCAGGGTCATAGGAGCAAAATGTCAAGCTAAGAAATCAGGAGAAGTAGTATGTAAGTATCTAATTTGTATTCAAATTGTACAAGGAGAGTAGACGGACTTTGGGGAGATATGACATTTATGTAGTTTTGGAGACTGATGGTGTGAAGTGGAAGTTTATTCCAGTGTGGAATTCCAAGGAGTTAAAAAGAGCAGTAACAGGACTGGCACAGTGTAGGTACGGTGAGTGCCAAGAGTGTACTGTATCATAGAGCATGGGGGAGATTAGCAAGACAAGGCATGGGGGCAAGGGGATGTAGAGAGTTGTTGACAATGTTTAGGAATTTAATAAGGCTATTATAAGCTATAAGAAGCCATTGGAATTAAGCTAGGAGGTGTGGTTTGCTAGGGAAAAAAATGAATATTGAACATACAGAGGCATTTTAGACTTGGAGTAGGTAAATACATGAATTAGAAGGAGGGAATTGCAGTAGTTTAGGTGTTGAAGATAGAAGAGTGAATCAGCAGTCTGCAGCGGAGATAGAACTGCATATATCAAGGTAAAATATAAGTACCAAGTTTGTATCTTGAAAGGGTTAAAACGCATTACTGTGTGTGTGTGTAATGATGCAAATTTCCTGACAGCGTTTTTGATGTAGTATAATAAGTGAAAATCACATGACCCGTGAAAGGCCCAGTGGGTATGTACGTATGACCCTTTGGGATAACTTCTCCTAGAAATAATTTGTTAGGCACAAACACTTCCTAAACGCTCTAATTAAATAATTAGACACAACCACTTTTTTGGGGCGATACTGGCCACAGCGTTTATTGGTAAACCCAAATTCACATAATAACAATACCATTTGTTTAAATATACATAAAGAGAGGGGAGGAGCCTGACGACCGAGACAGTACACTCTGCGCCCTGACCCTCGTCCAGGGCCTACCTTGATGGAGCATCCGTACCCCCGTAGGGTAGGATCACCCCCACTTTACCACTGTCCCGGAGACTCCCCTCACCACCGCCACGCTGTGACAAAAACAAATACAGACACATCATAAATCAAACTGAAAATGAAAGCATATCACAACTGTTAATGACGTAGACAGATTAAACTAAAATACTTGACCGCTTACTTTATTTTTTTCTTTTTAACACATACTTTCCAATCCTTTTTATACCTAACACATAATTTTCCATATACAATAGATTAACACCTATGCTCCCAATGTTAGGGATGGGTGGGTGGGATCTAACTTCTTGGCTAGCTGGGGGCATAATGGCCAAATTGGCGCCAATCACCTAGGTGGCTCTGCCCCCAGCTAGCTCCTCCTACTCTCCCATACTCCCAGGCCTGCACAGGTCACGTGGCCCTCCGACCAAACCCAGTGCCTGGGTAGGTCTCCAGCCCGTTCAATATAATTATTACAATGACAAGGACATATGAATAGAATTAGGACTTGAAATGGGCTTCCCCCGAACTCCTAATGTTTTTTATGGGCATTCGTTCTTTCTATTTCATTTCTTTAATAATGTATCCGATTTTTCATTAAAGGGAGATGGAACACAACTGTTTTTTCAAGCATTTAAAAGGACACATTTTACATATTACAAAAGATGTTTTGCATGAAACAATATTAAGTAAAACCTGATTAAACTTCTTTGAAACTAACAGGAAGTGCAGATAGCATATGTTTGTCTATAGATCTCATTGGCTGACAGTAGACAAGACCCCAAGAGCAATTAGACTTCTCTATACATTTTTGTACTCTGAGATCGTTATTGGAAATAATAAATCACACTGGGTGACATTATTAAATACCCTCTTTTTGTTGCAATACACAAACAAATATTTCCATGTACCTTTAAAAGGATTTTTTTCTTGGCTGTATCTGAAATAAGGTGAAAACGTTTCACAGGTCCTATTACTAAACAGTCTGCTTTAAATGTATAAAAAAAACATATCCCTGCCAGGCAATGAGCAGTAACATAATTGCATACATTATGGGTTTCAGCCAACGAGATATCTTATGACAGGATGATCTGCTCATAGACCAGTTTCAAGTAAATTTAAGAAGAATTATTGATTTATTCATTTTAATTACTGTTATTGTACAGTTATTGATTAATAAGCGATATATTTTAATATATGGCTCCCTTGTTTTCTAAAATAGTAAAATTGTTCAGATTACTAGATCAATGAAAAATCAGGTACACCGAAGATGACACCTATTAAACGCTCCTTGACCTAAGAAATCTGCTCATTCAATTTACATTGTTATACCTCGGTCCCTCCCAAACCACTTAGCAAACTAGCTTGGCAGTAAGACTGAACTAGACACATCATTCAAGTACTCCAATATCTGTCCATAACTCAGGGAGCAAAGTCTTCAAAGTTGTGGTTTAGCAAAATATTTGAAAACGCAGCATTTTAGGGAAAATGTGTGAAAAAACAGTGGCTACTTATACACTTTCAAAGGGAAAGAAAGAATCACAAAACCTGCCAAGCGCCAGTGGTTCATCTGTGAATGATTTTACTGCTTCCTTAAGATTGCAAATGTGTATTTTTTTAAAGCTTTTCTGGCAAAAAGGGATAAAATGTTCCTGGCAAAATTTGCCAATTAAGTTAAAATAGAGTAATTTCAGTTAAGCAGGTAGCAAAACAGCCACCAAGACGCCTTCAATAAACTTATGTAAAGATAAAGTGGGTATCATACAATGCAGGACGCAAAATAACTAAAAGGCCTCTAAACATTAAAGTGGGCTTGAGTTGATGGAAATAATATTTCATGTGTTTCACAAATGCAGATGTCATTAATTTCTGGGGAATGGCTGGTGGATCTTTGATTCCTTAGGAAAAAGAAATCTCAATGACTGGTTTCTGTTCCAATACTTTTTCATCAATTCTCAGAAAACAGTTGGTTTTGTTTTAATTTCAGACAATGGCCATACAGTTTGTTACTGGTTTGTAATTTAGAATACTATGTGCAAATAAAAAAAATGAAAAAATAATAATTAACAAAATAACAAAAATGCAATATGGTGTAAACTCTTGTACAATTAGTTAGTAGATAAATATTTGTGTTTATAAATTGTAAACAGGGCTAAAACATGTTACCATTTCTCGAACCATACAATATGGCAGGGGTCTACAACCTATGGCTCAGTATAAATCAACATAAGGCTCTTATTGTTTGCAAATAGGGGATGAGGCTGGGCAGGGACTAAAGAGGACATACAGTATGGAGTCTGTAAACAAATGTTTATTTTCTTTGGCTATACAATGATCAACAGTGAGCATTATTACTGGTGAGCTAGATCTACCAAGATGGAAATGTATCCCTGACTCCCAGGACTACTTGCCCCTGCAATCATGCCTTTCACAGGAGTCATTTTTCATATTTATTCCCTTCCTATTACTTGGTTTGAAAAGACACACAAGTACAGTAGAAAAGTAAGATTTGTACTCTTTAAAACTTGAGTTACTGTTCATATTCTGTTGGTGCAAGACTAAGGAAATTGAAATAAAAAATAATGAAAATAGAAGCATATCCAAATGTCAAATGCTAAAAATTTGACATTAAAACACATTCTGAGCCAGCAATAAAACAGAAGTCTGCAATTCATTCATTGCTTAAATATTTGTATTTTTTCTGAAGTCTCAGAACTGGGCCAAAAATATGGAAACCGTAGTCATAATATCATAAAACTTTACTTTCTGAATACCAGGAAATTAAAATACTGCTAATGTAATTTTCTCCATAATCCAAACTTTTGTTGCTGGTATTCTATGTGCTAATTTAGGATACTAAACTAGTGATTTCCTAAGATGTCCTGAAATATTTACATTTGTGCAAATTTAAGGAAGGTTCCTTGTGTGCTTGTGTATTTTCCTCTCTAAAATGTTGGCTATGTACAAAAGTAAATTCATATTGGAAAGAAATCTTAGAATAATAAAGGACCAGTCAAAGCTCCACACAACCAGATTTTATTGTGCAGATCAGAGCACCGAAAAATACATGTGCTAAGGAGAGTAAATTTAAGCTTTATAAAAAAAATGATAAATTTAAAAAGTTACCTTGATGCTCACTCTCCACTAAATAAGTACAATGTACATATTTAGGTCCCTTCTGATACTATATATGTGCACATGTTCATTCAGTGTCTTCTATAATTATATTAATGTATAAATATTCAGAGAGGTTTACCTGTAATCATCATAGTAATACAGTATATAAATATTTAATCAGTGTCTCAAACAAACAAACACATATTCAGCCAAAATCTCCTAAAGTCATATACAAGGCATAAGCCAGGGACAATTGTAATATAAATATTCAACCACAATGGTCCATTATTATATAAATGCACACATATTCAGGTAGGTTCACCAATAATTATAAACACATACCTATTTAATCATATTTAATCATTGTCATTTTCTAAATTTTTATCCGGCCAGGGCTTCTTAAAATCATATAAATTTAAATATATTCACCCAGGGTCAACCATAATTATAATATAAACATATATATATATATATATATATATATATATATATATATTTATTTAATCAGCTCCGCCAATAAGCATACAAATATATACATATTCAGCTAGAATCACTCATAATTATAATACAAATACATAAATATTTTACCAGAATCAACTAGAATTAAAAAAAATTGCACATATTCAGCAAGGGTCACCTATAATTAGCATAACAATATATAATTGTAGTATGAATGTAACTTACTTATCCTGCCTCTGTTCAACTTCTGCAGTTCATTCCTCTACACTGAGAAGGAAACACATGGGATGAGTGAACAGTGAGAGCTCTATACTCTAGTTCCAGGTGGTGCCTAGTGGCCAATCTGTGAACTGCAGCATTTAATTTTAAGCCCCAAAAAGTATATTTTAGGTTTTTTTTATGCTAAAAAAAGGGTGCCCCTCACAGGGAAGTGCCCCTAGGCGTCTGACTGGTTTGCCTAAAGGGTATTCCGGCTATGTCTACAACATATTTATATTAATGTATATTTAACTTTGGTCGCTCATTGCGAGCCTCTTGGTTGGTATATTTTTTGTTATGAGAGGCGCTTTTGCTGTCATTGTAAGGTCTGCGCTGATCTCCTTTTTGTGCTTATTGCAAGCCTGTCCCCTGGTGTAGCTTGTGTCCTATGTGCACAGTTGGCGCTCCTTGTGAGGCGCGCGGTTAAGGGCTTTGTTTTTTTGTGTTTTTTTTTTGTGTATATGTAGGTTTTCGGGATAATTAATTAATTAATGATATCATAAATTAATTCACCTTTACCTATTGGTAATTAATATATGCAGCAAGCAATGTGCTGAAGAGCTAACAATCTGTTTTCATGTTCCTTCAGCATATAATGTAGATTTGCAGTGTTGTTGAGCTGAGGTGTAAGTGTCAGCAATGTGTGCAGCGTGTAGTGTAAATAGGCTGTGTGCACGGGGGGAAGCCGTTAGGGTAGCTGTGTACTTCCGCATTCTGTAAGTTAGTGTTGTAAAATGGCGGCGAATGTGGATGTGGTACACGGGTGTGGATGATTTAGCGTCCTTGCTAAAGTGTATCTTGTACCTCGTACGGCTTTTTGTAAAAGTCGTATGTGCTTGGTGGTGTTTTGCGGCTTTAGGGGTTGTGTAGCCTCGTTTTCATTTTTTTCGGCAGCCATTTTTTCGCTCGCTTACGGGATTGTCGAGTGTCTAAACTCGGTAAATTGGACTTCCAGGTAAACAGCAATTGATTAGTCCAATAGGGAATAGGAATGGAACAGGAACTGTAGTAAAATAGGAAGCAGGAAGACACAGGAGCAACCTGTAGTACTCCCAGTTACTGAAATCTACAAGATTGAGAAGAGGCCACAGCAGCAATAAATAGTCCAAGGTGAGGTGTGATTGGCTGGTAGAAAAAAACAGTCCTTAACAACAAATAATCAGGAGAAACAGCATCAAAAGCTAAGACAGGTACGTCTGACTGATCTGTATCTAGAACACATAGCTGTAGCTGCTGTGGCACAAAACTGTCGTACTAGTGCTAAGCCATGAGGTAGAACTTGGGCGTGGATCCTGACAATTAGACTGAAAATGTAATTTGTATGGGTGAACCAAAGAGATGCTATCATATAACAGAATACCCTCCCATATAATGGTGAAACCTCATTACCTTTTATAGATTCACACTGTTAATTGATCATAATCCTATGTTTCTACATTAGTCAGAAGACTATAAGTTTGTCTTACAAACAATACAAGATTGTCATATGTCTAGCATGCTTAGAAACAGAGGATGCTGGGATTGAAGCCCAAACCCAACCAATGGCACTGAGCATGTCTGCATGCAATCTTTATTTTTCACTGATTAAACATGAATGCTTAATGTGTAATCTAGATCACCTACCCAGGGAGGTAGGGGAAAGTGAGCAGGCAGTCATATTTGCATCAAAGTTACATTTTTCATTATTATTATCCTTTATTTGTAACGCACAAACATATTCTGCAGAGCTAAGCAGGGGTTAAGTACAAATCAAAACATGTTAATGCAAAATAATGGAGGGCCCTGTTATTGAGCTTAAATTCAAACGTACAAAGTGCTTTCCCCAAAGATTGAAAAATCTCAAGCTTAAATATGTTTTTCTTATAAAGCCTACATTTATTGTTCTTAGCACATGCATTTTTTTATATTTTTGTGCCAAATACAATTTGGATGTGTGGAGCTTGGACTGGTCCTTTAAAATTCTTTCATACAAAAATAACCTTTTTAATGTTTAAAATGTGCTATTTTAAATGCTTGAAAAAAGCAGTTGTATTTCATGATTTAAGTACTCACATTAGCTAGCACTTAAAGGTAAATACTGCAGATTGGCTCTTACAGACAAAGGCTGCAAAATTGGGTCTTACAGACAAGATGCAGATTGGCACTTACAGACAGGATGCAGAGTGGCACTTAAAGACACAGGATACAGATTGGCTCTTACAGACACAGGATGCACATTGGCAATTACAGAGACAGGATGCAGGTTGACTCTTACCGACACAGGATGCAGATTGGCTATTACAGACAGGATGCAGATTAGCACTTACAGACACAGGATGCACATTGGTTCGTACAGACAGGATACACATCGGCTGTTACAGACACAGGATGCAGGGGGTGTGGGGCTGATGGGAGCCACAGGGGGCTGCTTAAGGGCTGAGGGGGGTTACAGGGGGTCGCAGGAGGGCTGAGGGGGCTGTGGGGGTAGCAGAGGATTGCAAGGGTGGTTTCAAAGTGCTAAAGGGGCAGAGTAGGGCCGTGGGGGGCTGCAAAGGGCCACAGGGGAGGGTTGAGGAAGGCCGTGGAAAGTTGTATAAGGCCTCATGGGGCCAAAGAGGGACACACGGGATTGCAAAGGGCTGCAGGAGGCTGCAGTGGGTTGTAAAGGGCCACAGGGAGCCAAGGCAAGCCATTTCAGAATTAATACTGCTACATCCATTTCCTAACATTACATTATACCCATTAAGTGGGCCATTTACCTCACTGTGGGAGAACCGGCAAGAATGATGCAATTTCAAAATCATGGCTCTCTAGCAATGAAAAATGCCCTCGCTGACACATGGCGCAAATGGCAGCAAAAACTGAACGGGGAGGGGTGCATGTAGCTGAAATGGTGCAAGTGCTACAGAAATCGTGGCCCAATAAGAGGGCCAGACGAGTCCTTGGTTATGGGCAAGGACAGCTGATGATGATCAAAATCTGCAACTTGATGCAAAAGGCAGTAAAAACTGGATGGGGAGCAGGGCAGGTAGCTGAAATGTAGCAAGTGCTATGGATGTCGTGGCCCAATATGAGAGCCAGGCGAGTCCTTGGTTATGGGCAAGGTCAGCTGATGATGATCGAAATCAGCAACATGGCGCAAAAGACAGCAAAAACTGGATGGGGAGCAGTGTGGGTAGCTGAAATGTAGCAAGTAGGAGTAATAGTAATAATAGTAAGTGGGAGTAAAGGACAGAAAGATGATAGATGAGTAGAAAATTTGAAAATGCAGAATGAATAATGAGCGATAGAAGCCAAAAGAGGGCAGCATAATTAGAAAAGGACAGGCAGAGTGACTGGTAGGCAAAGCGTAAAAAGCCAAAAGCAGCATGAAAGGGAAAATTCCCAGCATAAAAGCCAAAAAGCAGCAGGAAAAGGAAAGCCCTCAGCTGAAGGCCCAGGCCAGTGAATCACCATTTAAAGGGAAAAGTGCAGCAAGCTTGATGAGGCCAGCATAAAGGCCAACAAGGGAGCACTGAGGTACACCCTCCCTGCACAGACTCAGAAATGTACTGAGGAGTACGAGGCTTAAGAAGGCTGAGAGAGCCCTCCCACAGGAAGAGGAGAGGTGGGGGAGAGCTCCACCCACAGGAAGATCGAGCCCCTCCCGAAAAGGGGAGGGATGGGAGAGGGCCCCTTCCACAACTACCAGGTACACCTGGCCAGGGGCAGGGGCACTGACAATTTAAATAAAGAAATAAAAACAATGTGTTGAGTGCCACTGCAGCAATGGGGCCCTTCTAGAGCAGAGCCCCAGTGCATTGCACCGGGTGCACCAGCGGTAGATCCGCCCCTGCTTCCTGCCTTGGGAGTAGAGTTGAATTATCCCCCCCAGATTTTTTTTTTACTTCTACACCTTTCATACCCTAAAGTTAAACACCATATGGGAAGACGTCTTCATGTTAGCCTCAGAAATCTTTAACACTAGAATATATGTAACTATCAAGGTGAGTCTTTTGGGGCTCCCAGCCTCACTCTTATCCTTACATCCTAATCAACTACTGCAATTTTTGATGCTGGCCACGAAAAGTCACATTGCTCGACAGTGGAAATTTTCAACTCCAAGCTTACAACCAGTTAAAAACAAATTGAATTTTATCCTTATTAATGAGTGACACATTTAATCGAGGACACAGTTCTGAAATTTATGAACATTCTATTCAGACCCCCAATAAGCCTCTATTTAAACCCTATCACTCATGGGGCTCTATACAGAGCCCCATGAGCCCCTAATTAACCTATCACTCATGGGGGTCTATACATAGCCCCATGAGCCCTTAATTAACCCTATCACTCATGGGGCTCTATACAGATCCCCATGAGCCCCTAATTAACTGTAAACAGAGCACCATGGCTGTAAACAGAGCACAATGAGCTGTTAAATAACCCCATCACTTTTGATCCCATAGGACACTAATTAACCCCTATAATAACACTATAAGTGTCACAAGGGTCCCCCAGGACACTCATGATGCAAAGTCTAAGCACTACACTATTAACCCTAACTATACCCCATTATCCCAAACCCTTGGCCTATTTAACCATATTAACCTATTTGACCCTAACTGGGCCTATTTAACCCTAACTGGGCCCATTAAACCCTAACAGTACCTATTTAACCCTAATGGTACCTATTGAACCATAACAGTACCTATTTAACCCTAACTGGGCCTATTTAATGCTCACTGGGCCTATTAAGCCCTAACAGTACCTATTTAACCCTAACGGTACATATTGAACCCTAACAGTACCTATTTAACCCCAACTGGGCCTATTAAACCATAACAGTACCTATTTAACCCGAACAGTACCTATTGAACCCTCAGTACCTATTTAACCCTAACAGTACCTATTTTACCCTAACTGGGCCTATTTAACCCTAACAGTACCGATTTAACCCTAACTGGGCCTATTTAACCCTAACAGTACTTATTGAACCCTAATAGTACCTATTTAACCCTAACTGGGCCTAATAAACCCTAACAGTAGCTTATTAACCCTAACAGTACCTATTTAACCCTAACAGGGCCTAATTTAGCCCTAACTGGGCCTATTGAACCCTAACATTACCTATTTGACCCTAACTGGGCCTATTTAACCCTAATAGTACCAATGTAACCCTAACTTGGCCTATTTAACCCTATCAGTACCAATTTAACCCTAACTTGGCCTATTTAACCCTAACTGGGCCTATTAAACCTTAACAGTATCTATTAAACCCTAACAGTACCTATTGAACCCTATCAGTACCTATTTAACCCTAAATGGGCCTATTTAACTCTAACTGGTCCTATTAAACCCTAACAGTACCTTATTAACCATAACAGTACCTATTTAACCCTAACAGGGCCTATTTAACACTAACTGGGTCTATTAAACCCCAACAGTACCTATTTAACCCTAACAGTACCTATTGAACCCTAACATTACCAATTTAACCCTAACTGGGCCTATTTAACCCTAACTGGGTCTATTAAACTCTAACAGTACATATCTAACCCTAACAGTACATATTGAATCCTAACTGGGCCTATTTAACCTTAACAGTACCTATTTAACCCTAACTGGACCTATTAAACCCTAACAGTACCTATGTAATGCCTAACTGGGCATATTTAGGGTTTAATAGACCCATAGTTGAATTGGTTAGAATGTAGCTAACAACATGAAGATAATAATACAAGGCAAAGAGGGAACCAAGTATACCTTCAGAACCAACAAAACTGTCAAAGATTGATTTTACATCTGATATGAGGTAGGTATATTCATGTTTAAAATATAACTTTTAATTGTGAATATTAAAACAACCCAAACTACGGCAAAAAAATAATTAATAAAGGTTATCATTAAAAAAGATCAAAACAATGTTTTCATGTTTATTTCCACCTATAAATTCTGTCTATCTGAAATACGTGTTATATACAATCGGTGGACACAGATCCAGGTGGACTGTTTCAGTAATAATGGCAGGTAAGGTGTCTTCACAGTATACACTTGTAGTAGAGAAAATGAATTAATGAGGAGAGAAACTTCTACCACTGTCAATTCTGCCACTGTAAGACATTAGGATTATTATTACTATTATTATCGTTTATTTATAAAGTGCCAACATATTCCGTAGCGCTGTACATAAGATAAGTTCAAGACAAAGATACATACAAATTAAAATATAGCAAGGCAAGGGGGGCCCTGTCTTTGACCTCAAATCCATAGTGTCCATAGTGCTTTCTCTAAAGCACCTTGTGGGATTGAAACTCGCAGACTTACAACCTAAGGATAAAGTGTCCTTTATATGGCAAATTATCTTGTGATCCCAATATAATATAAGGTATTGATACATAGTGTCCCTCATACAGCTGACCAGTACCATAATTCTGAATTAATCATAGAAGACGCTGCGTTATAACGTCCGTTATTTAAACACACCAGATATTAACCACTGGTCTCCTTTATTTAGAGACAACAAGCAGTACAGAATACCTGCCAAAATCTCCCCATATTATAAATATAACCTTTCAGGACACTACACAGATCACTTGTATTTAAGTGACATTGTGAGAAATATTCAAATCTATATATTTCTGTGTAAATTTGTCCTGCTTTCTCATGTGCAGGATGCCCATTATTAGAAAGTTGGTTTCACATTGTGTTCACCCAGACATTTCTCTATGTAACTTATCCTGCCTCCTCATATGAGGAATGCTCTATATTTAAAAAAAATAAAAAATTCAATCAACAGTGTGTTATAAAGGATTCTATTACATCCCTGTATATACTGACTACTACTACATTTATTGACTAGTGGCAGAACTGACAGTGGTAGAATTTTCTCTCCTCAATAATTCAATTTCTCTACTACAAGTGTATACTGTGAAGACAGCTACACCTTACCTGCCATTATTCCTGGATCTGTGTCCACCGATTGTATATAACACATATTTCAGATACACATAATTTATTGGTGGAACTAAAAGTAAAAAACTTGTTTTGATCTTTTTCATTTTTTTTACTTTTATTAATTATTTTTTTCACTGTAGTTTGCGTTGTTTTAATATTCACAATTACAAGTTATATTTTAAACATGAATATACCTACCTCATATCAGATGTAAAATCAATCCTTGACAATTTTGTTGGTTCTGAAGGTACACTTGGTTCCCTCTTTCCCTTGTATTAATAAGTGTTTTATACCACCAACAATCTAGTTAATCATTATTACTGGGTTATTTTGTAATATTGTAACATGAAGATAATACTACATTATTATGGATTATACTGTGTATTAATAATAGAATGGGATAGACTGTGGATGATAACATGTTTAGATTATATAGCAGTGGTGAGCAACTTGATGGAAGCCAACAATCCAGGATTTCAGGCTTTTCCTGTGTAGTACTGATTTGCCCACAAATATGTAGGATAGTATCAGTAAGGATGTAGATAATAAAATTATCCACTATAATAGTTAGTAGCTTTTGAGTTCTGCACAGGCTTTACTCACTAGCTACTAATGCAAAATACCAGCAACCGCACATCTGTGCATGTGCGACAGCCATGTGTCATCGCATGGTAGTTGGAGGCAGCATGTTACCCCGGGGAGATGGGGAGGAGGGATTGAGAGAGAGGGGGAGAGCGAGACAGGGGGAGAGGAAGAGAGAGAGATAGGGGGCTAGAGAGAAAGGGGGAGAGATGGAGGGAAGGAGAGAGTAACGTGAGAGAAAGTGAGGAAGAGGGAAATGGTGGGAGAGAGGGGAGAGAGGGTGGGAGGGTGAGAGAGGGGGAAGAGAAGGAGGGAGAGAGGGGGAGGGAGATAATGAGGGGGAGGGAGAGAGGGAAGGAGGGAGGGAGAAGGAGGGAGAGAGATATGGGAGGAAGGGAGGGGGAGGGAGGGAGAGAGATGGCGCATAGAGAGAGAGACAGAGGGCGCACAGAGAGAGACAGCACTGAGAGAGACAGAACAGACAAATGATGATACTATATGATACCATGATTTATGACAGACAAGTTACTAGTTAGATTACCGTATATAGGGTAGAGTGGGTAAAAATATATCTGATAATAGGATTAGATTATATTTAACTGAAATGGTAAAATATAGATCATAACATGATTAGATTATATAGAATAGAATTGGTAAGGATGTAAATGTTAATAGAATTACTTTATATACAAATTATATAGGATAACATGGGTAAAATGTGGATGATAGCATGTTTAGATTATATATAATAGAATGGGTAATAATATAGACAAAATAATGGGTAGGAATCTAGATGAAAACATGATTAGGTCATATAGATAGAATGTATAAGGATGTAAATGATAACTGAATTAGGTTATATAGAATATTATGAGTACGGATGTAGATGATAATATTATTAGATTATGTAGGATAGAATGGTTAAGGATGTCGATGATAACATAAATAGATTATACAGTATAGGATAGAAGGGGAAAGTATGTAGATGGCAGGAAGATAACAGTACCAGTTTATATATATGCATTTTTTGTATTAATATGCCATACATTCTTTCCACATCACTTGCAATATCCAAAAGACTGTTTCCCAGAAATGCCTTCATAAGAGGAGAAAACAAAGGGTCTAACATAGGCAATAATGACTCCATACTCCCCGTAAAATTAATTTATATAATTTAGAGCTGACCCTAGCTGCTAAGATAAATACCATTTTGCCAAAGTTAAACAATTTATTCCAGTGGGTGGCATCCAAAATGGGAACACTGACTCATCTGACTTTTGTCTCTCAAAACAGTGGATTGGGGGATTTTATCGGTATACACTTTCCACAACTGAATCGCCAAGGATTGTGTTTTTTTAGAGATAACTCTTTAGGAATATATGAACCCCATTTTTATTAGACAACATTTTTTTCCAATCAAATACACTGATGATTTGGTCAATGAGTTAAGACAAGTTAGCCTAGTGTATTTCATCATTGCAAATGTGTTAAAAATTACTCTCAATATTTGTGCTTTCCTTAATGGTTTAGAGGAACTAGAAAAACACATATTTGTGAAATAATTAATCACCTAACAACATTAGCAGCTGTATAAGACAGAAACAGTTTTAAAGACACTTTTAATTTTAACATAGTATGCTAAGACATGGTAGCTGAGCTGACATAAGATAGTGGATATAGCGCATAAGCAAGCAGGACTTGTACATTTACTTGTGAATGCCTGCTTCTGATTATGTGAGAGGGAAGAAGTCAGGTACTAAAAGATTATTGGATTTATTAAATGAAGCACTAAAATTAGCTATCTGTCCTCCCTTACCCTGCCTTCCACGGCTGAAATAGTCTTTTAAGTAAATCACTTCTTACCTCTTCACCTTTCCATAGAGTTACCTTATAGTTTGAAATATAATAATGCAGAAAAGCCTAAAGAGTATATGTGATGGCCTACTGCTTCTGTTGGGCTTCATGAAAACCTATTTAAATCCTACCCAGTAGGACTGTCTGGTTCTTTGTGAATCCCTGATAGCGGGAACAGAACCAAGCCAGCTTACAGCCACCAAAGCGGCCAGCAAACCACAGGAATCAATAGCCACCCAGCAAATGTTACCAACTGTAACAGAGTCCCAAGTAGCATCAGCAGCAATAATCCCAGTATTAAGGATTATTATTCCTTTCAGAATGAAACACACACATCAATTATGCATGTTTAAACTGACAACAGCCTTTATTAATGTGGTCCAATAAAGGCTGTTGTCAAACAAAACTCCACCAATACTAGGGAGGGGGGTCATCCCCCAGGCCTATTTAAGGAATTTCCTTTCTGCTTTCTGATCTTAGCAGGGGAATATGTTCTGAATAACCTCTTCTGAGACATCCCATCTTGGGGTCTTTTAATGCCTGTTTGCATCAATTCACACGTTAATATTAGGAAGCCTTTACCGCAGGGGGGTGATATCGTTAACATCTTTCACAGACAGTGTGTCTTCTTAGCCTCCTCCACTACTCTGCTGACCTCATTCTATTTGTACAAACAGGTAGCCCCCGTAACTGGACCTCCTTCACCCCAGAAACCTGTCACTGTTTGACCAATACATTCACACAACATCACAATAATTCTGATCACCCAAGATAGGAAGGTCATTGCAGAGAAGTCAGACAAAATCACAGTCCACTGGAGAAGAAGATGGAAACCCACTCCAGTATTTGCCATGAAGACCTTATGTGCCAAGATGTGCCTGGCATGCTGTGGTCCATAGGGTCATGGAGAGTCGACTAAAATTAAACTAACTATGAAAATTTTAAGTGAGCAAAATCTGGATCACCATTATATTATACCAATCTGAAATGCTGTTGTAAACACCTGTAAGATGTATAATAAAGATTGATGCAATTACACATATTTTATAAGATACACTTATTTCTGTCATAATGTTTACAGATCTACTCTGTAAGCCATATCTTACAATCCCCTCCTAGAGAGCGAATTATTTTGTTAAAAAAAATGATCTCTCTCAAATTATACAAATAAATATGTGTTGTTGTATGTAGACCCACTGGGTGTGTGTGAGCGATTTCAAAGTAATACATTTAATTGAGACAGGAATGATCAGGTAACAACCAAAACTTTCTTTACATTTAGAGTTCTGTGTGGCAAATTTGGGCTATGTAAGCACTCACAGTATGCATTTTATAATATTAATTTATACTCCTTTAGCTACAGGGCGCATCATCACATCACCCTCCCATAGCTATTGCAACTTTATCCCAGCCACACTCCTGTTTACACCACAATACCAATTTGTTGCATCTGTGCAACTTTCCATCATTTTGTCCTGCATTCATGTGTCGCCATTTTCACCTATGTCCCATCGTCTGACCCATATTGGATCTTGTTGAGAAGTATATTACACTTGGCTTGCTTGCCTCTACCAGACTTATGTTGTCTGTAGTAATGTATAGTGTTTTTATTGAAGAAACCACTCATCAAAGGAAACTTTATTGTTAGCACATGTGGAAAGAAAAAGTGTATAGGTGATTGTAGCCCATTATCAGGTACTTTAGTGAAAACATTAAATATGACTAGTGGTTCACTAAAGAAATGGAAGATGTGTGTGATAAAACAGGATCTCTCTGTAGCTTCAGGAGATTAAGAGACCCACAACTACACGTAAAGTATGCAGCAGGATCTCAATGGAATCACTATGTTTGTACATTTCACATATATCTCAGAGCCTCCATCACTTTCAAGTCTGGCTTTCTAAAACAAGAAATAGAAAATAATAAAAATAACAAATCATAATAATCCAACAATCCTAACCATTACTAAATTAGGGTGATCTAGTTCTAAAGTGGACATTGTCCCTAACAGATATAAACAATAAAAAAATATATAAAGTGAATGAAAAAATGACTGACCAATGGGGTATTATACTAAATGTATTACTTGCAGTACTAAATTAGGATTTATATCAGTATAGCATATTTACATTCATATTCAGGTAGCTCTAGAATGTACTAGTTTTGAAACTATATGAATACTTGGTGAGGATCCATCGTGCGCCACCACTCCTTCAGAAAAACAAAAACAAACAATATTTAAAAAATATAAATAATCCAGATTGAATGACTTCTTTATAATTTTAGTTTAAAAGCTCTGTATTTTAATCAAAATAAAGGATACAATGCAATCTGTATAAAAATATTCTAAACACTTGTTGCCATTAATAAAAAAAAAACAAGCAAAAACCATTTTAATGAGGCTTAAAAACACAAAATAAGAGTGTGTAACTGCTTCTCAAAAAGTTAAAATGCTCACTTACACGCACAGTCCTCATTGTGGCAACAGTTTATAAAAAAATAAAATAAAAAATAAAAATAAAATAAATAAAATGTACTCAGCAAAAATCTTACACTGACAGTGTAAGCGTTTTAATGTATGTATATAAAATAAAACACAAAAACTATCATTTAGAATTTGTCCCACCTTCACTTTATAAAACAAATATAGAGGCTTATACTTAAAAGTAAAAATAAAAAAATTAAATAAAAATAAAAGCGAAGGTCCTCTATTATATATTAAAAAACCCTGTAAAAGATTAAGAAAAATTATTTACTGGATTTCCTTCTCCTCCATGTTCATTTGCCCATTTCTGTTTCTCTGTAACAATAAAGCTTGATAATCAGTTAGTTTAAGACAGATTGATGAGCAGTTCATTTTCTGTACTATAACTTGATTTTAACTGATTCCATTGTATTCTAAGATATTCTAACTCTTCCTTAAACAGATATATTTCATGTTAAAGATGCAAATGCTCATCCTTGAGCAATTTATTTTGGGATTTCAGAACATAATAAGGAATATATGAAGCATTTCTGATTATTCTATTTGTACCATTTGTTCTCCACCTAGTGTGAGTCTGGCTATTTTCAATCTTCTGTGTCCATCTGTTATTAATGGGCATTTTGTTTGAATTAGGGATGACATTTATCATGTTTTTACAGTTTTTGAAAACATGACCTAATAGTCCACAAGCCTAGCAAGAAATAGTATTTGCATTAGAAACCAAATGTGTCTGGGGTGGGGTGTTCTTAACAACACAAATTCTGCCATTATTTCTATTTTCTCTCTTACAATACCCCCAGCTCTTTTTAGGTAGTGTAACATTTTTAACAACTGATTGTTGGCAGATACTATTAACCCAACAATATTGAGAATTACAGACAGACATTGTCTCACTAAGGCCTTCTTACAAATTTGATCATTTCGATTAGCCTCAGTATCAGAATGGAGTGTAAGTTTATAAAATACAAATAATCTATGATTATAAGATTGCACAGATTCTCCCATCTTCTGAGTACAGTTATGAAAAGCAGACTGGTGGTCGAATTCATCTGCACCCAGTATATTTAGAATGTCTTTAACCAGATTCTGTATTTTTTTCAGCACAGACTGGATTTTAAGGATTTATCTAAACAATTTATAATCACAGCAAATGTGTCTGTTTCTGTTAAATTCACATAAAATTTTGAAAATGTTTAAATTCTTATCATGATTTCAACTGGATCATCATTAAAACCTATACAACCAAGTGATTTGCTAAGGGCTTGAATTTTACAACCAGAAAGAGACCTATTCACACTAGTTTCTGAAATGACCTCCCCCTGTGCTCCTCTCTTGAGCTCAGTAGAAACTGACACCATTTTAAAACAATCATCTTCAGTTCCACTCAAATATTCCAGTCTGCTTTCTGGACATCATTCTCTTTACATTCCGCTCTACAGTCACTATGATCAGTGTCCTTTTTACTAGAAGCTAAACATCTTATTGCACTTTCTGCATCTATCAATCTATCCACAAATTCCTTTTTTTTACTATGTAGTAACTCATTTTCTAGCAATATCTTCTTGTTATCTAAACCCAAAGCACAAGCTGTACTGGCAGTGGCCTTAAAGGTTTCCAAAGCAATAGTTATATCACTTTAGTCTCTAAAGCTTGTATTTTGCAATCCATTGGGCAGCAAAAATGAAAGTTGTTTTCCCTTTTGCTTTAGACAACTTAAATATTGGGACATCGACACAATTCTAATCTTTTTGGCTCTATACACCACCACAATGGATTTGAAATGAAATGAACAAGATGTGCTTTAACTGGAGACTTACAGCTTTAATTTGAGGGTATTTACATCCAAATCAGGTGAACGGTGTAGGAATTACAACAGTTTGTATATGTGCCTCCCACTTTTTAATGGACCAAAAGTAATGGGACAATTGGCTGCTCAGCTGTTCCATGGTCAGGTGTGTGTTATTCCCTCATTATCCCATTTACAAAGGGCAGATAAAAGGTCCAGAGTTCATTTCAAGTGTGCTATTTGTATTTGTTGCTGTTAACTCTCAATATGAGATCCAAAGAGCTGTCACTATCAGTGAAGCAAGCCATCATTAGGCTGAAAAAACAAAACAAACCCATCAGAGAGATAGCAAAAACATTAGGTGTGGCCAAATCAACTGTTTGGAACATCCTTAAAAAGAAAGAACGCACCGGTGAGCTCAGCAACACCAAAAAACCCGGAAGACCACAGAAAACAACTGTGGTGGATGACCGAAGAATTATTTCCCTGGTGAAGAAAACACCCTTCACAACAGTTGGCCAGATCAAGAACACTCTCCAGGAGGTAGGTGTATGTGCGTCAAAGTCAACAATCAAGAGAAGACTTCACCAGAGTGAATACATAGGGTTCACCACAAGATGTAAACCATCTGTTAGCTTCAAAAACAGGAAGGCCAGATTAGAGTTTGCCAAACAACATCTAAAAAAGCCTTCACAGTTCTGGAACAACATCCTATGGACAGATGAGACTAAGATCAACTTGTACCAGAGTGATGGGAAGAGAAGAGTATGGAGATGGAAAGGAACTGCTCATGATCCAAAGCATACCACCTCATCAGTGAAGCATGGTGGTGGTAGTGTCATGGCGTGGTCATGTATGGCTGCCAATGGAACTGGTTCTCTTGTATTTATTGATGATGTGACTGCTGACAAAAGCAGCAGGATGAATTCTGAAGTGTTTTGGGCAATATTATCTGCTCATATTCAGAACTCATTGGACGGCACTTCACAGTGCAGATGGACAATGACCCGAAGCATACTGCAAAAGCAACCAAAGAGTTTTTTAATGGAAAGAAGTGGAATGTTATGCAATGGCCAAGTCAATCACCTGACCTGAATCCGATTGAGCATGCATTTCACTTGCTGAAGACAAAACTGAAGGGAAAATGCCCCAAGAACAAGCAGGAACTGAAGACAGTTGCAATAGAGGTCTGGCAGAGCATCACCAGGGATGAAACCCAGTGTCTGGTGATGTCTATGCGTTCCAGACTTCAGGCAGTAATTGACTGCAAAGAATTTGCAACCAAGTATTAAAAAGTGAAAGTTTGATTCTGTCCCATTACTTTTGGTCCCTTAAAAAGTGGGAGGCACATATACAAACTGTTGTAATTCCTATACCGTTCACCTGATTTGGATGTAAATACCCTCAAATTAAAGCTGAAAGTCTACGTTTCATTTCAAATCCATTGTGGTGGTGTATAGAGCCAAAAAGATTAGAAGTGTGCCGATGTCCCAATATTTATGGACCTGACTGTATATTCCTCAATGGCTTTTGCTACATAATTCTGGCACTGGGACCATGGATCGCAAGTGTCCACCACAGAACTAATTATAGCCTCAGAGTTATCAACATTAGCAATCTTTTTCATTAAGCCCTCCATTATTGGATAACAAAACTGTATAATTGCAGAAAAGCAAACAATTAAGAAATTTACTAAAAACTATTTAACTAGTAAAACTATTAACAAACTTGCTTTAGAATCCTGATTCTACCACAGCCAAATGTACAACACAAAAACATTTTTACAACTTGCTAACACTACAGCACACAAGTGGAAAACAGTACACTGACTTATGCTTGATTATTACATTAATGTCCTCCTAGGCCATGGCTCATCAAATGTAAGAAATTAATATATAATTTCCATAAATCATAAGTCATTTTGGACAGGTCAATAAACAAGCAGACAAATAAGGTATAATTAAAACATATACAGTATGTTACATAAATCAAGATACGATTAAACAATGGTTTTAGACAAAACAGATAACAGACAATAAGTATTAAGATGATATTTACAAATGTAATACTTATATGAACTCTACATTATGTAATGTAAAAATACAGTACACTACCCCTATGGTCAGCTTTCGAAGTTCACTCTCCATCAGGTTCTCTGGTCAGGATTATTCTGCTCAGCTGGGCTCATCTGGCATTCTCCTGGCACTCTGGACTCTGCATGTTTGTCCCTCAGTCTGTGTGCCCATCAGTCTCTGTGCCTGTGCCAGTGTTCCATAGACTCTTGGCTTTTTATATTATACTAGCGTATTGCCCGTCAAAAAATGACGGCAATGAGATGTGTATGTTTGGAAAGTTGTTTAGTTATTAATATACATATGTAATTGTAAGGTAGCTAATGTTCTTTTGTGTGTACTACTGAAATATAGAATTCATATTAATAAATGAATATACTTTACTTTTATGAATTGTGTTGAAGAGCTGGCAATCTGTGTTGATGTTGCTGCAGCATTAGTGGTGTGGAGGTGCTGTGTAAGCGTGATGAACGCGTGCAGTGTAATAGTGCTTGTGCGCGAGCCGAAACCGTTAACGTAGCTGTGTACTTCCGCATTATCGGAAAATGGCGGGTAATGTGTGGTATGCGTCTTAGCGGATCATGCGTACGTTGTTTAATGGCGGGTAATGTGTGGTATGCGTCTTAGCAGATTATCTGTACGTTTTTCCGTGGTTATAGTGCTGTAGCCTTGTTTTCGTTTTGTTCGTCCTCCATTTTTTCTGTCGCTTTGAGTATTTTTTAATGTCTAAACTCTTTTATTTTGAGCTAAATGAAGGTGTAACTTTGTTTTTTGAGGACGTGGATGCTCCCTCTTGCTGTCGGTAAGCTTTTTATGTATGTGCTGTGTGGATTTATTGTGTTTGTCTTTTTTTTCATGTTCGCAAGTTGCGGGCGTATTTTTTTGCTATGGTTTAACTCAATGCCAAAGTGCTAGGGTTTAACGGCTTGCCTCGCTACGCGAGGCTCGCCTGCAGCGCTCATTGCCAAAGTGCTAGGGTTTAACGGCTCGCCTCGCTACGCAAGGCTCACCTGCAATGAGCGCCTGCGGCGCTCATTGCCAAAGTACTAGGGTTTAACGGCTCGCTGCGCGCGTCTCTCCGGGCGATGATCGCCTGCGGCGCTCATCTCTAAGCCCGCTAAAGTACTACGGTTTAACGGTAAATATGGTAAAACGGTAAAATGACAGTCAATAAAAATTAAATGTTGTGAAATTTGTTTGCAACACAAAATGAGTCAGCTACATTTGTGCCTTTTTTTTTTCTTAAAATAAATTCCCCTTTTTTTAAAAAACTTTTTATTTTTTTAACTTTCAACTTATATTTCATCAAATGCGTTGTTATAGGCGTGAAATCCGATGTTGCGCGAGACAAAGGCGGTAAATCTGTGTTAATGCGTAAATCTGTAATTGCGTTTCGTAAAATGTACTCGCTACTGTCTTTTTACTCATTGTGCGGTTAATGCGAATCCTTTGTCTCGTTGTTTTTCCAGCACATACGTCTGTGGCTGTGTTTTACGCAGTTCGTAGTAGTATAGCCTCGTTTTCATTTCTTTCGGCGGCCATTTTTTTCTCGCTTAGCCGATTTTCAATCTTTGTAACTCGTCTAAATCGATGTAAATTGGAGTTCCAACTCACTCCCAGACGTCCTGCCTGGTTCCCCATGCTGTAAGTGACCTTTTTTTATTTTTTAGTGTGTATTTAGTGTTTTTTTTATTGTTTTGGTTCCGCCGCTTATCTCGTAATTTTTTTAATCTCGTATTTTTTTTAATCTCGTATTTTTTTTCTAAGTGCTACGGTTTAACGGCTCGCCTCGCTACCCGAGGCTCGCCTGCAATGAGTGCCTGCAGCGCTCATTGCCAAAGTGCTACGGTTTAACATAACGGCTCGCCTGCAATGAGCGCTTGTGGCGCTCATTGCCAAAGTGCTACGGTTTAACAACTCGCCTTGCCTGCAATGAGCGCCTTCGGCGCTCATTGCCAAAGTGCTACGATTTAACAGCTCGCCACGCCAAGGCGATGAGCGGTACGGTTTAACGGCTCGCGGGCGATGAGCGCCTGCGGTGCTCATCGCTAAGTCGTATGCACTACGCAACACAGCGTGACGACGAATCAGAGTTGCACAATTATAATATGTGATTGTGGCCTATGCCCCACCCTCTTTATGCGTCGTACGTGGTAATACGTTGGATTTAGAGTGTCACCAATTGTCAGCTGTCTAAAAAAAGTACACATGTAATTTATACACCTCCCTAAGGCTTGCTGCTCTTACTGTCAATAAGACCATTTGTGATTCTCTGATTTATTTTGAGTGAGGCTACCCGCACCTGTTGCCATTTCCCACAGAGTTGGTTTAAACTAATTACAGTCATACACATATATAAAATATAAATTAATATATATTTGTGGGAATAATACCAAAAAGACAGGAGGTATAATGTCTTGATACAAACATACAATTGTAATAACCAATTATTAACACTAGAGTTGTATATAATGTAATGTACATTGTGGATTTGTGCCATAAGGACATGCTTTTGCCCACTGAAGTGACAAATTTATAACATGCTTTTATGAACAACTTGAATTTACAAAGCATAAAATACAGTATTTTGTTTCAAATATTTTATTCCATTTTTCATTTGTCTAAAAGAATTAGACACCTTGGATAAGTGCAAGGAATTATAAATTCAGATAACATCTCTATTCTATGCATTACATGACAATAGGATTGAATAGAAAGTAATGCCCAGAGGGTTAAACCTCTTCTTTATGCTATAGGCTACATCTAAGATGGAAGCACGCATGAAATTAGCAGATTCTGCTAAATTGAAGATTACTTTAAAAATACTTACATATGCCCAGCTTATATTGTTGCTAATTTTGTTAGTTTCTAGCATATTTTTACATAGGTAATGTTTTTCTGATACTGCAGTGTTTTTTTAACCATTTTTTGAGGTTGGTTTGTGTAAATCATTACACAATAGCATAGTTTGCTAACCACAACATTCTTGTGATTATTGTAAACCACATCAAGGTATAATAATGCCATGTCTTTTCTCCAGTTCAAGGAAAAATAATTGGTACATATTTGCAAAAAATAGTAAAGATGTACTGAGAATACATGCATAGTAAGTGCATTTCCCATAGCATCTAATAAATGAGGAAACTTTGAAATAATTATTGTATCTTTCAGCCTGTTCAGCATCTGTTATTGTTTTTAAGATTCCTTTAAAGTCCTGGAACATATTGCAGACCAGGCAAAATGCACCATTTTTAAGAAGCATAATATTCAATCTGCTATAAAATTAACAAAGTCAGTCAAGTATTTTGGTTGAAACCATCTGTCTGAATATATCTTACTTGAAATAATAGAAGGAAAGCATAATGGCTTCACAGGAATTGCTCCTTAAAAATGGTCACTGAAGTCCATTGGATTTACGAAAATTGCTCTGCAACATCAAATAAAGCTGAAAAAAGTATTTTTATATATGTTTCAGATTGATGTCATTTTCTAAAATCATGTTCTGTGGCAAAAAACACTTCCATCAGATCCTGCACTCCTAAGGAGTCGGGACGTGATCCTGTAACCCTGCTCAATATGGTATTGGAAATTTTTAAAAACAACCAGAATGCACAGATTGTAAGTCCTTATCCTATGTCATATTGAGCAGGGTTACATCCTATATTCCCATCACATCCAATAAAATCATATGCTGTGGGGGAGCTCATCATCAAAGGAGCTCTTTTAGTTAAAAAAAAAAATTTGCTACATCATTGCAAGGGGCCAGAAGATAAGGACCCCTGGCATTAATCATAATTGAAGAGGACAAGATGCTTCTATCAACATGGATAGCACATTTATCCAGGGCAGAAGAATGAGAACATGGACATCATTGATCATTGCTGGAGGACATAAAAAGATAGGTAAGTATGTTATTTTTCCTTACATTGTTAATATTTTTATTTTTGATAGTTTATTTTATTTATATAAGAGTTTATTTTGTTTATTTCAATCTAATTTATTTATTATTGTAATCTCATTTATTTTATCTATTTATGTAGTGTATGTTTTACTTCAACTGTAGGGCTATTGGGGATCCTTCCGGACCCCCATGGGGTTGTAATGTACATAGGGGTTTAATATAGGTCCCCGGGGTAATAATTAGGGTGCCACGGGGGTCCTTGAGGACTGTCATCGCTTGTAGCACTAATTATAGGTAGTATGGGGCCTATATAAACCCATATAATAGTAGGGGTTAATTTTAAGTATCATGGCGGTCTATTTGGACCTCTATGGTAGTAGGGATTCATTTTTATTTACCATGGGGGCCTTGAGGGCCTCTATTTTATGGGGGTTACCTTAAAGATCCCATGGGGATCCTTTTAGGACCTTTGTGGTGAGGGTTGCTTTTAGATGCCATGGTGGTCTTTACAGGAACTCCATGTCATAGGAGTTCATGATAGGTGCCATAGTGGTCCTTCCATACAATATAGCTTTACTGTAGGTGTAGGTTCAAACTTAGATGTCAAGGGGGTCCCTAACTCCTCCATGGCTAAGAGGTAATTTTTTAGTACCACTGGGGTCCCTAATGAACCTCCGTGGCAGGAGTTAAGTGTTAGATGTCATTGGGGTCTATATGAAAATAGGTATATGTGGGGATCTGGGGTTAAAGGAGGAGGGAATCTCGGTAGTTCCCTTCAGCACATGAGAAGAGGGAATTCTTGGGGTTCCCCTGTTCAGTGTTGTTTAAATGATTGAATCTTTGTAGTGTTCTGCAGCACTGCTACACAGAGACCACCGAGTTTCACACTCGGTGTATCTTGTGAGCAGGCTGTGTGTATACGTTAGAGCTAGAGAACAACTAGGCTTAATGATTGAGAGATTTTAGGAGAGCTGGATTGGAATGTCTCCAAAGATTGTGAAAAAAATCTCCAACAGTTACAAGGGATCATTTTTCTGCAACTACATGTCAGATTGGAATGGGGCCCTTAGTCTTCTTAAGCTATATATGTACACATTAGTAAATTTTTAATAATTGCTAGCAATTCTGGTTTGTTGAAAGCTAGCAGCACTTATTTATGCTTTGTGAATGAGATCCACATGTAAATATGCCTCCTGACTTTAATATACCTCCAAAGGGTCCATCTTATATTTATGGATATACCTATCATCTCCTGGAGTACAGTCTCACCCTTCTTGACCTGTGTGGTTCCTCAAAGTATTCTGAATACATACTGCTGTACAAATACATATTGTTGTTGTTGTTCAGCCTTTCAGTTGTGTCTGGCTTTCTATGACCCTCTGCATACTGTTGTTGTTTAGCCATTCAGTGGTGTCTGACTCTCTGTGACATCTGCCAGCCACTGCCCCAGTTAGTACCCTCACGCTCATGTTCATTTCTTTAAGGACCTCATCTCCTCATCTATCGATTTCCACCTCTGAGCAGCATCAGAGTGTTCTCTATGGAATCCTGTCTTCACATGATATGGCCAAAATATTTGAGCTTTAGCCTCAAGATCAAACTTTCCAGTGTAAAGTTTGGATTGATTCCCTGTAGTATTGATTGATTTGATCTTCTTAAAGTCCAAAGAACTGTATGTCATTTTCTCCAACACAACAATTCAAAGCCACCAGTTCTATGGCACTGAGCATTTTTTATGGTCCAACTCTCACATCCATATGTTATTACTGGGAATACCATACTACTAACTATGCAGACCTTTGTCTGTAATATCTTTACTTGTTAGTAGGTTGTCCAGACTTGCCCTAGCTTACCTCCTCATAAACAAACATAATTTAATATCATGGCTGCAGGCACCAACTGCAGAGATCTTGGAGATAACATCTGTCGCTACTTCCACTACGTCCTTATCTATTTGCCAGAGCATCATCTATTTGATCTCTGAACAGTTCAGCTAGAATTCCATCAACTCCTGCAGCCTTGTTATTAGCAAGGCTTCATAGAGCCCATCTCATGTCACTCCAAGATGCTTGGCTCCATCCCATTGGACACACTATTGAGGTTATCAGTGCTGTTAAGAACATTCCTGTATAGATCTTCTGTGTATTCCTGCCACCTCTTCTTTATCTGATCTGCCTCTTTTAAGTCCCTACCATTTTCTTGTCTTTTATCATGCCCACTTTGTCATCAAAAGGTTCCCTTGAGATCCCCAATTTTCTTGAAAAAATCTTTTGACTTTACCATTTTGTGATCATCTTCAAGCTCTTTATAACACTCATTATAGAATATATCTTTGTCTCTTCTTGCTATTCTGCATTCCGTTGAACAAATCTTTTCCTATCTCCACTACATTTCACTTAACTTATTTCCTGGTCTACTTTAAATGGACCTCATCAGACAGGCTAATTTACCTTTTTAGTTTTGGGGATATTCTTTGTTGCTGTTTTCTGGACAAAGTTCTGTCCAAATCTCATCAGGCATTTTATCTACCTTATTTAGTCCCTTACATGTATTCTTTACTTTCACTGCATATTCACAGGAGGAATAATTTTGTATATGCTTGTTTTGATGACTTTCATTTTTTTCCTTAGTTTAATTCTGAACTTTGCAATAAGACGCTCCCGATCTGAGCCACATTCAGCTCTTGTTTTTGCTGACTGAATAGAGCTTCTCAATTTTTGGCTAAAATGTATATGGTCGATCTGATTTCTATATTGCTTATCTGGTCTATATTCCCCATCGTTTTGTACTCCATGGCCAAACTTTCCCATTATTCCAGATATCCTTTGGTTCCCTCATTTTGCATTCCAATCTCCTATGATGAGAGTAACATCTTTTCTTGGCGTTATATCTATAAGGTGTTGAATATCTTCATCGAATTAGACATCTTCAGCCTCTTCATCATCCGGAGCATAGACTTGGATCACTGTGATGTAAATTGGCTTGCGTTGAATTCAAATTGAAATCATTCTGTCATTTGTTGGGTTCTAACAGAGCACTGCTTTGCCCACCCTTTGATTGATTAAGAGGACAACTCAATGTATTCACTGGGATTCTTGACTACAATAGAAGATCTGATATGAAATGACCCATTCTAGTCCATTGCAGTTAAATAATTCCCAGGATATCAATGTTTAATCTTGCCATTTGTTTGACCACTGCCAGTTTGCTTTGGTTCATACTTCTAATGTTGCAGGTTCCTATGCTGAATTGATCTTTTCTGTGTTCAGGCTAGCCCTAAGACTATTTCAGGTAGTTTTACATTTTCTTATAGTATTATCAATACTGCTAGATGGTTGTCCTACCTATCTTTCTGTATAGCAGTATTTGTTCACATTACTTGTATATCCTTCATGCTCTAATTTTTCTTGTTAGCATTTATCTTTCTTTGAAATACGCTCCGGCCCCCAATTAATTGATCAACTATATGTCCCATCTCTTTTCTTTCTCCATACTAAACATATTAAAAGTTACTATTATGAAGAATTAGACATGATTATGGATAATATTATAAGTCTTTAATTCATTAAGCTTTGCATATATGTACCCTATACTGAGGGCAACCATTACTTTGTTTATCAGCTTTCGCAATGACAAGAGAATCATGGATACTGAAAGTTTCTGTAAAATCTGATAAAAATGCTCTTAGCAAAAGCAACTAAATCTCATGCACAGAAAGGTCCACTTGAAAGCAGTGGCTCCCTATTATAGAGTATAATAGGTAACATTGTAGCCTCAATTCAATTAAGCAAATTGTAGTTACAAGAGCCCGTAATGGAGCCTGTAAAATAATTCGCAATTTAATTGGCGTCTTTTAGCTACCCACAATTGGGTTTGGGTGTTACAAGGTAAAAATCCCTGTGTTTGTCAAAATTGTAACTCTGACCCATCTAAGCCTTTGATATCTTAAGCCTGTAAATGTTACAATCGCAAATCGCTATTCAATTGCTACAATTCCTCAAGACCGCAATTGCCTTTAAACCAATAATTTTCAAATGTATAAGAAAATTCTACTAGTACCAGATAGGACTTGCAAGGGGGTAAACACCTGTTTGTTGCACTGTAAATGCAAATAAAAAATCAATACTGCACTTTAAAAGACAGGGAAAGCATTTAAAGACATAATTAATTGCACAACAGGCTCGCATATCGGACTTCTAAAAGCTAATTGATTGACGTTTAACCTCCATGTTTTACTGACGTCATGATGACATTCTCATTTACTCTTGGCTGTTTCTAAATCGGTAGTTACGTCCTTGCTTAATTAATCATGATCATGGCCTGAAATGCTACTTACGGGTGCATGGTTTATGTTTTTGGCTTTCGGCCATGTAGCTTTTTTACTAGACCAGATGAGAATGTAAAACAAGCTACAGTATACAGAGTGAATTGTTCTTGGTTGAGTATCTCTGATACCTCATTATTTACAATGTGTTACTAATTATTTAAGCTTTAGATGTAATTGATAATTTCAGACTAACTTGTTTAAAGTGGTCTGATTTTTTTCACTTTGTTGGTCTTGCAGTGTTTAGGTTGGCCTTGTATGATCACGCTCTGAAATGCTACTTACGATTGCATGGTTTACGGTTTAGGCTTTCAGCCAGGTAGTTGCAGGCTTGTTCAATTGAATCACTCTGTAACTGTTGCAAATTTGCAACAGTTACAGAGCAACTGTAAACCATGCAATCGTAAGTAGCATTTCAGGGCATGATCATGATCAATCAAGCAAGGCCGTAACTAACGTTTTTCAAACAGCCAATAGTAAATGAGACCGTCATCATGACATCATTAAAACATGGAGTTTAAACGTCAATCAATTATCCTTTAGATGTCCAATATGCAATCTCAATTTAATAAAAATGAATGAAGGAAATGTTCTAGTCTACATGGGTTGCCTGATATGTATTAAAGATTGATATAACACGGAAATGAAGTGTGAACATTTTTGATTGCGGATTTGTCTTACATCACTTTCCCTGTATTTTAAAGTGCAATATTAATTATTAATTTGCATTTACAGTGCTACGAACAGGTGTTTAACCCCCTTGAGAGTTCTATCTGGTACTTGTAGGATTTTTTTCTATATTTGCCATTTACAGGTGTGAAAACAATTGCGGGCTTGAGGAATTGTAGTAATTGAATAGCAATTTGTGATTGTAACATTTATGGGCTTGAAAGATCAATGGCTTAGCTGGGTCGGAGTAACGATTTTGGCAACCACAGGGATTTTCGGCCTGTAACCCGCAGATCGTTTGTGGGTAGCTAAAAGACGCCAATTTAATAGCAAATTATTTTCCGGCCACATTATGGGCTCCATGAAACAACTATTGCTCAATTAAATAAGACCCCTAGTTCTAAAAAAAGGGCATGCTGGAAATATGTATTACATGCTATAATAACAGATGAGAATGCAAAACAAGCTGCAGTATACAGAGTAGATTGTTCTCGGTTGAGTATCTCTGATACCTCATTATTTGTAGTATATTTTGCCTTATTTGTGGTTGTTTTATTATTCAATCTCACATTTTTCATTTTGTGTGCCTCTTTCCACAATTCTAGAAAACAAATTATAATTGGCAACCATTTGTTACAATGTGTTACTAATTATTTAAGCTTTAGATGTAATTACAACTATTTCAGAATAACTCTCCATAATACCTGCTCTATTAATATACAGTACTTGGCATGCAAACAGATTTATAAGGTGGTTTCACTTATCTGAGGAAGCTTCTTGGATGCCTCTTGTATTTAAGTAAACATATGGAAGGTTTTCATGTTCTCTGACAGTAAATTGCTTACAACAATGACTGCAGACAAGTAATATGGACAATTTAGTTTATAGATGCTTTATTGCAGTTGTTTTTATACTCAAAGTCACTCTTTGTTTAATTCATGTAACCGTCAACCTTTAAAGTGGTCTGATTTGTTTCACTTTGTTGGCCTTGCAGTGTTGGCCTTGCTGAAAGTAAACAACTAAAATAATTTAAGGATGTTGACATTAATGAGTACAAGCCTGTGCTGAGTTGTCATTAATAATATGTATGCATCTATACAACCATATTATAGGGAAGGGCAAAAGGCTTTATAGAACTATTGTGTATTTATAATATAATTTGTTTATATTCATCACAGACTAATGGCAAAAGATGCCAAAGCCTATATCTGCAGAGTGCAAAGGTATAAATGAGAGCCACATCAATAAAAAACTGCGGGGTCATCCATAAAAGTTAAATTTTTTATTATTGCAGATAACATACATTTTAGGACTGTTGAAAGCCTTGCTAACTATCGCCGCTATTACATATATAGTTGTGAGCGTACGAGTTGTTGCTAACGCTGCGGGCTCGCGTAGCGAGCCCGCGGCCCTCGCGAAGCGAGGGCAGTGGCCGAGGGTCTCAGTTGCTGGCATGGAGCGCCGAAGGCGCTCCATGCCAGCAACTGCGACCCTCGCAAACTTCACGTCGCAAACCAAACAGCACGACACACACATTACGACACTCGCAAACAACATACGACACACGTTCACACACATTACGGCCTCGCAACACTCGGACGCAACTCGCGAACATTACAAAATGTAAAACACAATACATACACACAGCACATACATAAAAACCTTACCTACACCAAGAGGGAGCACCCAGGACCTCAAAAATACAACTTACACCTCGATTTTACTCGAAATAAAACAGTTTAGAGACAAAAAAAAAATCTAAGCGAGAGAAAAAATGGCCGCCGAACAAAACGAAAACGAGGCTACAGCACTCTAAACTCGCAAAACACCACAAGAAACTCGCAAAACACCACAACAAACTCGCAAAACGCAACAAACGACCTACGTATATTTATACCACACAGTGCACACATTCATCACGCTTACACAGCAGCTCCACACCACTAATGCTGCAGCAACATCAACACAGATTGCCAGCTCTTCATCACAATGCTTCAAAATAGGTACAGTATATTCATTTAGTAATGTATTACATATTTCATTATTATACACCAAACAGCATTAGCTACCTTACAATTTCATTGCCGTCATTTTTTGACGGGCAATTCGCTAGTCACATATATAGTTGTGAGCAATATGGGTTGTTGCTAACGCTTGTGGGCTCGCATAGCGAGCACGCAGCAACTGCAGTCGGGCTGCAGTTGCTGGCAAGGAGCACCAAAGGCCAAAGGCGCTCCTTGCTCTGGTGGAGATGAGCGCCATCCCAAATCTCAATTACACAATTCACAATGCGAGATTACAGCCAGTAACACTTTGCAAAAAGGAAAGCGGGACTTAGAAAAAAAAAATACGACCCGTGGCACTTATAAAAAATAAAAAATAAGAGGACAAAAAAATACGAACATAACGGCTGAACCGAGCACATACAAAAACAACAAAAACACAAAAATGTGTTTAAAAAATATACAAAAAAACATCACACACAGCACAGGGGGAAGCCAGGACGTCTGGGAGTGAGGTTGCATGATAATTTAAACACAATTTGCAGAGTTTAGCCACTCGAAAATCCACTAAGCGACAAATGGCGGCCGAAAGAAACGAAAACGAGGCTACACGACCCCTAACAACGCAAAACACCACCAGGCACATAAGACTTTTACCCAGGAACGTACAAGGTACAAAATACACTATTAGGAAGTACGGAAAATGCTCCAGACCCGCGTAACACATACACAATCGCAGCCATTTTACAACACTAACTCGCAACTAATAACATTACCATTCTAAAATGGTGCTTTACACAACTAAACAAACGGTTTGCCCTCGTGCACGCAGCCTATTTACACTGCACACTTCACACATTGCTCACACTTACACCTCAGGTCAGCAACAGTCCAAAGGTACATTGTATGTTGCAGGAAATTACAAAAAATTTGTTAGCTCTTCAGGATATTGATTGCTGCATATATTAATTATAAAAGGTAAAGTATATTAATTTATTATTTAATTAATTTATTAATTATTATGAAAAAATATGTATATAAAAAAAAGAGCAGAGGAGAGGCTCGCAATGAGCCCCGAAAGCACTCACCGCGGGGCTCACAGTGAGCGCCGACGGTGCTCAGAGGAGCAAAAGTACACAAGGGGAGAGGCTCGCAATGAGAGCAGAGAGCGTACAGAGATCAACACAGAGAGGGAGCGGTACAAAGATAAAGAGTGCACAAAGGCAGCCCTACACAAACAGCGAGAGAGAGAGATTGCAGACAGAGAGAGCACAGTGAAAGAGAGAGCACACAGAAAGAGAAAATGCCAGAGATCGACACAGAGTGAGAGGGGTACAGAGTGAGAGAGTGCAAACAGGCAGAGAGCACACACAGACAGCGCACACAGAGAGCGAGAGAGAGCACACAGACATAGTGCACAGAGAGAGAGCGCACAGAGAGAGAGTGCACAGACAAAGAGAAAGAGAGCACAGACAAAGAGAGAGAGTGCACAGACAGAAAGCACACAGAGAGAGAGTGCACAGACAGAAAGTGCACAGAGAGAGAGAGTGCAAAGACAGAAAGCGCACAGAGAGAATGCACACAGAGAGAGCACAGAGAGAGAGAGTGCACAGAAAGAGAGCGCACAGAGAGAGAAAGTACAGAGAGAGAGAGCGCACCAGGAGCGAGAGAGACAGGTCAGAGAGAAATAAATTAGAGCGAGACACACAAGACAAAGAGAGAGAGAGAGGCCCATACGTGAGAGACGCATGTCACTGGCTTCAATAAAATTATGGATTTAACGTCCACCATTTTTTTCAAGCCCTTAACTCGGAAGCCGTAAAGAGACCACCAAAAAATGCCAATTAATTAAAAAAATAACTTACAACTTCACACACAGCACAGGGGGAGAGGCAGGGATCCTGTAAGTGAGGTTGCAAGCTAATTTGATATTTAACTTGTTGAATTTCCCAACTCCGCAAATGGTTTCAATAATTGCAAACTGGTGCACAGAGGAGAGAGAGGGAGAGAAAGGGAGAGGTGGGAGAAAGGGAAAGGGGGGAGAGAGTGGAAAGAGACACACGGGAGGGAGTGGGGGGAAAGAGGTGCAGGGTGAGAGAGGGGGGTAGAGGGTGTAAAGAGACACAAGGGATGGAGTGGGGTGGAAAGAGACACAGGGGGAGAGGGGGTAAAGACACAGGGAGGAATATAAGGGAAAAAATCCCAGGGGAGGGAGAGAGGGCAAAGAGACAAGGGAGGGAGAGAGTGGGGAGAGACTTGCAATGAGCGCTGAAGGTGCTCATTGCAAGGCCCAGAAGTTGCTGGGTGGCCGACCCCTGCAATGAGAGGCAAAGCCACTCATTGCGGGGCTCATCGCGAGGCTCGATAAGTAGAGGGGAGAGAGGCTCGCAATGAGTGCCTTCGGTGCTCATTTCGGGGCACGAAAGTTGTGGGTTGGCAAGGCGTGCAAGTAAGAGGGTGGAGAACCTCGCATTGTGTGGCAAACAGCATTGCCAGGTTTCTATTTTTTTGCTGTCATTTTTGAAGGGCAAAAGCGTAAGTGCAATGAAACACACAAAATAGCTGTGGGATCGAAATTCTCCTTAGATACAGACTGATTAAATTAGACTGCCATCCCGGTCCACAGGCTTAGTGCATGATCACGATCAACCAGGCACGTCCGTAAATTGATGCTGAGACAGAGCCAATAGTAATTGAGACCGTCAATATGATGTCAGTAAAACATTCAGTTCAAACGTCAATCAAATAGTTGTTTGAAATCCGATATGCATTTACCCCCCTAATCCAACAATGTGCTAATCAATAAAAATGAAAGAAGAAAGCTGTCTAGTCCATGTGGTGGCCAGATATGAGCTAATCCCTGTGACGATCCAAGAGTAGGGGCTATACAAGCCCAGGGCCACTTGCTGTAGACTACAGGTTAACTACCCACAAGGACCGTGGGATTATTGGAAATCTCAGCACCGGCAACCTAATATCTGGCTTCTGTATCGGGCAGGGTCCTTGCATCAGAATTCAGCACTTCCAGGCTACCAAGAGACTCCACATCTTCTTAGGGGGCTTGATAAGACTTGTTACAGTCAAACCTACCCCAGCAGGATCCTACAGTACCTCCCTTCAGCCATCCAGGAGAACAGGAGCAAAATAAGAGACATATGCTTTCTATATGTCTCCAGAACTCAGCTCTGCTGGGGTGCCACTTGGTCTAAGACCAGGTACTGATAGGCCAAATGAAGAGACCAATTCAAGAACCTGATTAGCCATAATTATCATCTTGAATACCTGCTCATTCAAAGTTACATTTAAAATTCAAATGCTGTAGACTTCATTATAAATAAGTACTAAGGTTAAGATGAACCACAGCCAGCAGACCAAATAAGAATAGTCCAAGACAGACTGTGTCATTGCAGGTTGATCATAATTACATTTACAAATTTGAGGTTATGACAGGCAGCTGACAACCTGAGTCAACAACAAGCAGAGGTCTGTAACTTGGAATATGATGTAGAGCAGGTACAAGAGCAGGAATATATACATAAGTTACAGGATACCTTTCATAGGAATGTCCATACATGACGTGAGTAGTGTGGGCAGGACTGACTGTAGCTGGTCACTGTGGTATCTTCCTGACTACTCTCTTAAACTGAATCCTTAAAATAGACAAGCTGGAGTAACACTAATCAGAACCTTCTATTATCATAAGACTGGCTGTATCTTTAGATTTAAACTGTACCACATAGCAATAAATCAGAAGACATCCAAATTGATCTACTAAACATATGAATAGTTACTATTCTGAAGAATTGGACATTACAATGGATAATATTATAAGTTTTTAATTTATTAAGCATTACACCTATGTATCCTATACTGAGGGCAACCATTACTTTGTTTATCTGCTTTCTCAATGACAAGAGACTTATGGATACTGAAAGTTTCTGAAAACTCTGATGACAATGCTCTCAGCAGAAGCAAATAAACCTCATCCACATAAAGGTCCAAGACAGAATGTGTCATTGCAGGTTGATCATAATTACATTTACAAATTTGAGGTTATCTGTCATAGCAGCTGACAAGCTGAGTCAACAACAACCAGGAAGATGATGTAGAACAGGGACAAGTGCAGGAAAAAATACACAAGAAACAGCATCCTTAAGATAGACAAGCAGGAGTAACACTAATCAGAACCTTCTATTATTATAAAACTGTCTGTATCTTTAGATTTAAATTGTTTGCATACCACATAGCAATAAATTAGAAAACATCCAAATTAAATTCTAATGCTTAGTAAACATTTAGTCTTCTGTAAAAGCTTCATAAGTTGACTCACAAGCTGATTAAGCAAACACTTACGAGAATGGAGGCCTTGGACTCAGACCGACACATTTCTTGTCAGGACAAAGGCTGATTGTATTTACGGAAGCATTCCAACACATAACTTCTAAACATTAGTCATTTGTTATTGATAGAACAGGATGAATTTAGATGGGACCACTCAAGCTCGGTGGTGGCCTCTATTCTGTAACTGAGCAGTCAAGTATTTATGCAACAAATGTTTCCAATTGCTTGGTTGCTGTATACTGTGATTCACTTTGGTGCATAATATACGCAATCACATGTTAAGATAAATGAGCGGCTTGGAAATACTGGTATTTTATTTGAATCAAGCACTTATGTAGTATTAGGTTCATGTGTAAACATTAAGGTCGGGAGATTAGGAAACATTCAGTTGTCATGGGAACACAAAACTTGATGTGGATATCCAACTATACAGAATGATGTAATGTGAAGGCTCTTGAATACATATTACTGGAAAATCATCAAAGAGTAGTAACTTAGTTATTTTCAAAAATGATAAAATGAATGTAAATTCAAAAGCCATCCACACTACGGCAGATTCGACTACCAGTCCTTTTTCCCAACAGTGTAGGACAGATTTGTATGGCTTCTGTTTAAACTTGCATAGCCTTTTTGTAGGCCTGAAAATGAGCATCAGTAGTGGGCCTTGGTATTGGAGAGACACATCAATGCCATAATTAAGTCACTAAATGTTATCCCATTATGTATTTAAGTGGGTATATTAATTGAGGTAAGTAGGGCTAGCTAATGAGAGGTTAAATCTTTTAGGCTTACTTCAGACTATGGGGCTAGAAGGGCTAGTGTTGGTAAGTTAGGTAAAGTTTCTTTATTAATTTTATTTACTTCTGCTCTCCACCACAGCAGGAGGTGCAGCTAATACCTTCATTTATTACGGGGCCTGAAGACACTCTTACATTATTTCATTAGGTTTTCATTCTATAACACGCTTAAAAAAACACTGTATTTCAAGAAAAAGACAATTGTTTGTCAAGTATATACCAAGGCAAAGCGATTCCACAATATCAGTGTTTGTTTTTCACCCTCTTCCTAATTGGCAAATGGGCAGGAGTTGATGGGATATTTTGAAAGTCTGGTTCACCAGACTCTATGTAGCAGACTACCTTGTTCTTAATTGTGACAAGCACAATGTTACATCAAGTCCTGGCAGCACTCTAAACGACTAAAATAGTTTGGAGTGCAAGCAGTGATAAAAACAGTGAAGCATAGAAATTAACAGATGTGGGGCTTTGTGGACAATCAAAGCTGCTATTGATTCTAGATCAGCCATCACATATAATAGTTGTCAAACTGCGACTCGTTGTCACGCTTTGCGAGCTCGCGCGAAGGACGCAGTTCTGGTCGCAAATGCGAACCTCATAAAGCGAGGGCCGCATTTGTGGAGGTGGAGGCTCCAACGTCAGCTGCCATGAGGGGTTGCATTTGTGGAGGTGGAGGCTCTACGGCGCCTCACTCGCGCTAAAAAACAACCCAGAAAAGCGGGACTTTGAAAACAAAAAACATGCCGTGGAAATAAGAAATAAAAAATGTACGACCCCGCAGGACGAGGTTCCAAAAATACGAAGTTAAATCCCGAAACACGTACATCAAAAAACACCAAAAACACTGAAAAATAAAAAAAACATAAAAAAAAAATCACACACAGCATGGGGGAAGACAGCCAGGACATCTTGGGGTGAGGTTGCACGCAATTTAAAGTCCAATTTAAGGAGTCTCGCCACTTGAAAATTGGCTAAGCGAGAAAAAAATGTCGGGCGAAAAAAATAAAAACGAGGCTAAACGACCCCGAAGTGCAGAAAACACTGACAAGGACGTATGACTTTTAATTACGACCCGCGGAACTTATAAAAAAAAAAAGGTTGCAAAAATACAAAGTTAACAGTCGAAACGCGTAAATCCAAAAACAACAAAACCACTACAAAATACAAACAAAACATTTAAAAAAAATCACACACAGCAAGGGGGGACACCCACGACATCTACCAGTGAGGTTGCACCCTAATTAAAGTTGAATTTAATGTGTTTCGGAACCTGAAAATCGGCAAAGCAAGAAAAAAAATGGCAGCCGAAAAAAATGTAAACAAGGCTACCAGACCTCGAAATGCGCAAAACACGCCAGACACGTACAAATTTTGCCAGAGACGTACAAGGTACAAAATTACACAGTTAGGAAGCACTGATAATGCTCGGGAGTTGTGTTGCACATAGACAAGCAACGCCATTTTACAACACTAACTTGCAACTAATAACATTACGAACCTAAAATGGCGCTTTACACAACTAAACCAACGGTTTGCCCTCACGCACGCAGTATATTTTTAGTAAACAGTTGGGACATTGATGACACTTTCTGCACAGGGCAACAACAGTGCAACTGTTCATTGTTTGCTGCAGGAAAATAAAAAAAGATACTTAGCTCTTCAGGCTAGTCATTGCTGGATATATCAATTACATATAGGTAAAGTATATTAATTTATTAAGTAACTAATTAATTAATTATTATAAAAAAAAATAGACAAATATATCTGTCTTTGTGATGAGCGCCAAAGGCGCTCAGAAGAGCAACAGTAAACCAGAGGAGAGACTTGACATGAGCGCCAAAGGCGCTCATTGTGAGCCACGTGATGAGTGCCGAAGGCTCCCAGCGTGAGGCTCGCAATGGACCCCGAAGGTCCTCAGAATAGAATTTTTTTTACATTGTGTGTCAAACAGCATTGACATGGCTTAAAATGTTTTTGCCTCGTCATTTTTGACGGGCAAGTCGCTAGTTATATAATAACTAGCGACTTGACGTCAAAAAATGATGGTAATATAATTGTAAGGCAGGTAATGCTGTTTGGTACACAAGCGAGCCTCTTGGTTGGTGTATGTTTGGTTATGAGAGCTCCTTTGGCGCTGATTGTAAGGTTTGCGCTGATGGCTTTTGGCTCCCAGTGTGAGCCTCTCCCATGGTGTAGTTGTGGTTCTGTAAACACCGTTGGCGCTGCTTGTGAGGCTCATGCTGATCGCCTTAATCGTTTATTGTGATTCTGGAATTTTTGTATTTGGTTTTCTCTGTGTATGTATTTTTTTATGTAAATTCATTAATTATTAAAGTTATAAATTAATATACTTTACCTATTTGTAATTAATATATGCAGGAAGCAATATGCTGAAGAGCTAACAATCTGTTTTGATGTTCCTGCAGCATACAATGTAGATTTGCACTGTTGGTGAGCTGAGGTGTAAGTGTCAGCAATATCTGCAGTGTGTTGTGTAAATAGGCTGCGTGCGCTAGTGGAAACCTTTTGTTCAGCTGTGTAGTTCTGCATTTTGTAATGTTAATGTTATTAGTATGCAGTTGGCAGTGTTTTGCGTGCTTAGGGGTCGTGTAGCCATTTTTTCTCTCGCTTAGGGGATTTTTGAGTGGCAAAAATCTTAAAATTCTAGCGAAATTGGTGTGTAACCTCATTCCCAGACGTCCTGGCTGTCCCCCTTTGCTGTGTGTGTATTTTGTTATTTATTTTATTTTGTATTTAGTGTGTTTTTTGTTTTTTTCGCTGTGTGTGTTGCGGCCGTTAAGTTCGTATTTTTTGCGGCTCGAATTTTTTTTTCCCGTCAGTCGCGTTTTTTATTTTGTAAGTGTTACAGGCCGTACATTTTATAGGCGCTTTTTTCAAAGTGCTACGGGTCTCGCACTTTGAATGGAGTTTTTAAGTTGTGTGTTGATGGGTAGTCCCGCGGGTTGTAGGTATGATGCGCAAGGCATGCGGGGTCGTAGGGATGAGCGCCTATGGCGTCGCGAGGTCCGCTATTGCGGCCGACACTGCAGCCCTCGCTTCGCGAGCCCGCAGTTTCCCCATTGCGTTAGCAAAAGATTTTGCCAAGCCCGCGCTGCTGAGAACTATATATGTGATCTGTGTAGCAGACTGATTTGTTACTAATTCTGGCAAGCACAGTGGCAGTTTCAACTATAAAGGTTAGAGTAAATGAAATAACTAATGGTACAAATAATACTTGAAAATTGATGCTAATGCAGCTTTTCCCAAGATCTGTACTGCTGTTAATACTACATTAGTGATGGTATGATAATCCCAAACAACTAATGACATAAATAGCTGTGGTGAGCTCCGCTGTTTATACACATGAATAAAGTAAAAATCAATTCAAATCGTCTCCTATAAATGAGAGCGCCAAATGCCAATTATAAAAGAAGCAAGTGCTGGAATCTGGAGGAGAGGGCGCAATGGAACCTACGGACTGTCCCTAGCTATTCTGCCTAATAGGGGGCGGAAAGGCTAACTGCTGCTGTATAAATATCCATCTGAGAGAAGGCAGGCCGACTAAAGTCCATTCGGGCCAGCCTTGTGACAGGCGCCCATAAAGCCCTCCCTAACTGCACTCAACTCGCAATGAATGAACAAGAGAGTGGCTCACAGCATTAACAACTTGGGTGGTCTGACTGACTGACAATTCCCGACGTGCATTTCCCTGTGTATCACTGATTCTTCAGGGGAAATGAATAGTGTGTACAGGTGCCCTTATAAAGGGCTGCTTGTGATGACATCAGTGCTGTGCTTCCTAAAGCATTTAACTCTTTAAGTGCTGCTATAGTTTTAAGAAGCTATGGAAATACAAGAACTAAGAGTGTTAACAGACTGGTAGAACTGTCCGCTGATGGGACCGGAGGATGCTGTTTCCTCGGATGATGTATGTCTAATTGAATGTATATGATAGTTGGAACGGGACTTCTTATGTTAGCCAAATCAGTGAGGGGAAGGAGTGTGGTGTCAATTTCAATATTACCCAGTAATCTCAACAAAGCCCCTTTGTTCCCTCCTACCCACTCCTCATTTCACTGATAGCCAAAACATACCCTCATGATTCAGCTCTGAGGAAGTGATGAAAAACCACAAAATGAATACCTATATTCATAAATAGAGTCTTCAAAAATTCAGATTTTCTAAAAAATATATGTTGTTTTAATGACTGATACAGGTGCTAATATTGTTAATATGGTATCTGCTTGATAAACAAGTGTGGGGGGGGGGGTTCTTGAACATTAAAAAAATGGGCTGTTGCTCAAAAGGAGGATAATTTTGGATTATGCAGTTGATTGATGAACCAATGTTATGGGTACTGATACCTCGAGCCTGTCTTTTTAATGGAATCTGGTGTCAAATGACACCATAATTACACAAAGTGATGCTCAAAGCATATTGAAAAGTTATTTATCTGCCTGTAGTTTACAGCAAACAGTAGATTATTGTTGTATTAGACATTTTAAACTATGACGGTGTTAGCATTAATCAGTAATGTTTTCTTACACTCCTGACTAATGTAAAACATGTAACATGCCTGTTCTATTAGCTGTGAAGTGTCTGCAGTGTATCCAAACTGTCAGAAGTTTTATAATAATAAGCAAGCCAGAAATAGACTTATTTGTATTGTGCTTTCGCTGTTGGAGTAGAAGTGTCATCTCATATACACAGGATGCCGTTTTGGAGAACTAAATTAATTAATTGGCAAAATGTTTTCAGAAATTAAAAATGTAATAGTTAACGAGACACTGTCAACCCAAAAGGTTACAGGAATTATTTACTGTAGCCTTGTTTTCTCTACAGAAAATCATTTTTGAGAAATACAGCATTGTTTTTGTGGCCAAGGTGGCTAAAACACACGTTAATATGTTAATTCCGTGGGAGGGGAACTAAATACCAATATGGGGAGTCACCAATGCAGCTAATAAGTGTTTAAGAGCCACTCATGCATAAAAATGCAGCGCACTTAACAGTGAATGCCCGAGGAGTGGCCCACTTTAGAAACTAATGGCTAATACAATGCATAGCCAATTTTTCATGCTAAGAATAACCAAAAAAATATTTTGTGGTGATTTTTGTTGTTGTTGTTTAGTCATTCAGTTGTGTCCAACTCTCCATGACCCTATGTACAGTAGTACACCAGGTCACTACCCTTCTGAGCTCCATCAAGCTGATGTTCATCACTTCAATGACCTCATCTATCCATCTCCATCTCTGCTGTCCCCTTCTTAATGTGCCTTCAATCTTTACCAGCATCAGCGTTTTCTCTAGGAATTCCTATCTTATCATGATATGGCCAAAACATTTGAGCTTCAGATTCCTGAACAAATACCTTCCGGTGAATAGTTTGGCTTGATTTTCTGTAGTATTGATTGACTGGGTCTTGCAGTTCAAAAGACTCTGAACAGTTTTCTCCAGTACCACAATTCAAAGGCATCAATTCTATGATGCTCAGCCTTCTTCATGGTCCAGCTCTCACATCCGTATGTTAATACTGGGAATACCATAGTTCTAACTATGCAGACCTTTGTTGATAATGTAATACCTTTACTTTATATTAGCTTGTCTAAGCTTGCCATAGCTTTCCTCCCCAGAAGCAAATGTTATTGTAAATGTTATGTAATGTTAATGTCATTGCTGTAGTCCCCATCTGCAGAGATCTTGGATCCCAGGAAAATAAAATCTGTCACTGCCTCCACTTCTTCCCCATATATTTGCAGGAACTGAGATTGTGGATTGCCTAAATCTTTGTCTTTTTAAAGTTGAGCAGCAGGCCGCGTATAAGTTGAATAAATAAGGAGACAATATACCACCTTGTTGCACTCTTTTCAAAATCTTGAACAATTCTGTTGTTCCACGTTCAGTCCTGACTGTGGCTTCTTGGTCTACATACAGATTCCTCAGGAGGCGGATGAGATGATCTGGTACTCCCATCTCTTTAAGAATTTGTCACATTGTCTTGTGATCCACACAGTCAAGGGTTTTAGAATAGTCTATGAAGCAGAAGTAAATGCTTTTCTGGTACTCTCTTGCTTTCTCTATTATCCAGCAGACACTGGCAATTTTAATCTCTTGTTTCTCTTCCTCTGCGGAACCCGGCTTGCACATGTGGTACTTCCCGATCCATATATTGTTGGAGCAGAGCTTGTAAGATCTTAATCATTACCTTGCTATCATATAAAATGAGTGCAATTGTTCCAGAATTGAAACACTCTTTGACACTGCCTTTTTTGGGATTGGGATGTAGTCTGACGTTTTCCAATTTATTGGCCACTGTTGAGTTTTCCACATTTGTTGACATGAGACAAGCAACACTTTCACAGCATCAGCATCATCTTGTAGAATTTTGAATAGTTCAGCTGGGATTCCATCAATTCCTGCAGCCATGTTATCAGAAAGACTTCCTAGGGCAGCTCACTTCACACTCCAAGATGTCTGGCTTCAGCTCATTGGACACACTATTGAAGTCATCACTGCTGTTAAAGCCATTTTTGATTAGAATTTGTATTCCTGCCATTTCTTCTTTATCTAATCTTCTTCTGTTAAGTCCCTACCATTTTTATCACGCCCACTTTAACATGAAAGGTGCTTTTGAGATCCCCAAATTTCTTCAAAAGATTTATTGACTTTCCCATTCTGTTATCCTCTTCGATCTCTTTACATCGCTCATTGTAGAACGTCTCCTTGTCTCTTCTTGCTATCCTCTGGAATTCAGTTTGACAAATATTATCCTGTTGCCACTACCGCTCATTTTCCTTTTTTCCTGCACTACTTTCAAAGTCTAATCAGCCTCAACTCCTATGTCTAGCCACTTAAATGTATTCTTTCCCTCCACTGCATATTCACAAAAGATATTATTTATGCTGTATCTGCTTGGTCTGATGATTTCCCCCCTTTTCTTCAGTTTAATTCTGAACTTTGCAATAAGAATCTGATTTCAATATTTTCCACCTTCTGACGTCCATGCGTAGAGTTGTCTCTGAGGCTGTTGGAAGAGGGTGTTTGCTATGACCAAAAAAATATCATGACATAATTCTACTAGTCGATGACATGCTTTATTTTGTACTCCAAGACCAAACTTGAATCTTTTGGTTTGTGGTAATAGACTCTCTTTAATATATGGCAGGCTTAATTTATTTATATGTTAGTTTTACTTTACAATTTGCAGATAATTAAATAACAAAGCTCAGTAATGGACAAAAGGGACAAAATAATTTTAGAAAAAAATAAATAAATGCAACCTTTACATTTTATATACAATTATTTGTAAATGCAGGGTACCATTTGTATGCTCACTGCTACATACTCAGGAGGGTGTGTCCTTTGTCATTTCACACTGTACAAATATAAGCTTCCTATGTATTTAAAGTAACCTTTCAGTAGAAACCAAAATAATCTATTATTATATAGAAAATGTAATAATGACTGTACTATATATATACAAGACTGACTTGCAGCTAAGTGAGATTCTACAAGAGAATTTAAGTAGCTGTTACATGGCTCCTGCAGAATTTAGTCCTCCATTCTATGTCTGCACTGAAAACCTAAATAAACCCCAGCTGGGACCCCTGGGGATTTTATCTCCAGAGGTGAAGCATGTGTTCTATGTGTCCTGGAATATTTCACTTGCGAATATTTCTAAGTTCATGGACTAATTTGGTTTGAAAAAAGAAGCCTATGACAAACTATTATGAGTCTCTCATATTGATCAAAATACACAACAGTAAATGAGTAACACAATGATTTAGATAGAGTAGTGTAATAAAAGTTGGATATACTCACGTAGCAGCCAACTAGATAGGAATTTGCCTGACTGGAATCTCTAATATAGGCTTCGGTGATGCAGAATATGGCATTGTGAGTACTTCCAGGAAGCTTGTATTCGCACTTTGTTTGCACATGCTGGCATCACAAAACACTTGTACATTCATAGAATGATAGTGTTTGCTATTTCTGAACTGCACCTCGTCTGTCTTGGGAGGTCTTAAAGCAACACATGTGCAATCAATGGCACCAAGGACATTGGGCAGACTTCCTAGGCAACAGGAATCGTCTTGGATCTTTCCATCTCTTCATTAGCGATGGGAAAACTATTGTACTTCTTAGCCTTCTTTATCACAGCATGAATATAGACCCAGCACCTTGGAATTGATAGACTGACACATCCTACCCAATGCCCTGTGTGGTCTGGACGCTACCAGAAGCTAAGATGTCTATGACTTTTTTGCCATTCCTGGGATAGCCATGTTCCCAAGCAAACAGGGGTTCTAGGTTATCATGTAGCACTTCATAGCAGGCAGGTATGAGTTACACGATAATGCTCATACACTTCCCCCCTGGTTATCTATAATAATCTATATTATTATTATTTATAATAATCGTGAGCAAGTGTTGTTCTGAGTTATCCTCAATCATTGATTCCAGCCCTCTTTTTATGCACATTCACTAGCATCCACGCCACTGTTCCATGCCTCGGTCTTATCCTTATCAAATTTTTCATACCCTGTCTAGCAAGCATCATTCTCTGGTGTCTTTCAGTCCTCTGTTTTAAAATATGTTTTGTAACAGCTCTAAAGGCACCCAGAAAACCAGCCTCCATAATAGCAATCACTGTGTGTTTTTGATTGTGGATGTGCTTTTTCAAGGCTATGCATTACATCACCTGCTTATTTCCATTTGGCATCAATGATTTCTGTTAACCTCTCATGACTTGTAATGGAGTCTAACTAACCATTGCAGATTATATATCTGATGATGACATGTATTATTCACAGTAGAACAATACATGATGTTTTATGATGCCACATATATGGCTATGATGATCCTCCATATCTTAGCCATGCTTTACTTTCGTCCACTTTAACAGTTGATTCCTGGCAGTAGAAGCTGCTTCATTGACTCACATTTTAGCAATCAAGGCATCTCTGAGGCATTTTAGGGGTGGTTGAAGGTACCCAATGGCTTTTTCCAAGTTCTGAGCACTCCAGGAGACTTCTGAATTAACTTCCCAGAGCTCGAATAGCATTATGAGAGACATCTAATTGCAATTTTAAAAATACCTGTGGTACAGCCACTCTGGAATTATGTAAATGATGGACATTACAAACACTCGGATGGGTTTTCTCAGAGGTTATATTTTAGCGTGTGGTGCGATTGATCAGTACATTTTCTGTGGTGAAATCCAGTCAAAGTTTTAGATTCTGGAAGGCGTTACTGATAAGTAGCCAGGGGGTTTGTCACGTAAGAGAAAATAGCTTACGATGAGAGTGTGAATTTCCGAGTCAGAGCCCAGAGACACATTAATTCCCATAGCAACCCAAGTAAAGTTAAAGCATATCAGTAAATATTGCAACATTTTCCCACTCAAACATTGACCTATTAATGTTGTTTATTATTCTTGCACATGATAATTACAGTTCAGACATAACATATGATATATTATTTTCTAACTTATTAGAGTGTATTAAATGGCAGGACATACACATATGTGTGGTATGCATTAACCCCTGGAGCTCTGTATTAATCAGTTGAGACTTAGCATTAGTTGGGTGTCAGTTTAATAGTGTGAGCAGGTATTTGTAATTGACATTGCAGGTTTGTTGATTGTGCATTCGCCTTGTATAAGACAGGGTTAACCATTAGAAAGGCTTCTTGTGTGCTTTAGGATGTGTAGACTTCAAGTTTGTTACTGGTGTTGTGAAAATTGCTTCTTTAGGCTATATTTGTCTCCTACTGGGACACTCCTAGCTCCTTGAGTGTCTCATTGGAGCTTTCTCTGCCCTTTTGTTCACAAGTAAGGATTTGCAGAGCCTTATGAGAGCATGTTCAGTACCTCTTTCAGTAGCCATGTAATAGTACTTCCGGTAAAGTTTCCCATAGCATCAGGGAACAGTTTATAAGTAGTGATCGCTCGTAAGGGTTTACTGGTAAGGGATTGCTGAAGGTGGGATGTAATAGCTACTTAGCTCCCTATATTCAATGTTCACTCGCAATATTTAGTTTTTCTTTGCCTCACTCAGATGTGGTTAAACCCAGAAAAACAAAATGCAAAGAGAGATTTAAAATATGGGCTATTGTCAGCCTTTGTAGGACCAAGTTGCCCACCAGTGATTTAAATGAATCATTGTTACCTCCTTCCATTTACTGTATTTACATACTGTCCTGTTTTCACAGTCAGACAGCACATTAATTATTTATTATAAGACAATGAATTATGTTTGTTATTTCCATGATGTCATATTTCAAACATTAAGCTATCAGTGATGGGCTGTACAAGGGCAAGATATGGAGTCATTAGTTTCACAGGAACTGGATGAGAAAAAATATAACTCAAACACAGACATAGCTATTTATTGCAAATCAAAATACGCCTCTGGCTCAGGATTCTCTAAACCAGGGGTCACCAAACTTGGTCCTGGAGGGCCGACCCAGGCCTGGATTTGTGGATATCCTTGCTGCAAACAGGTGAGTCAATCAGGATGGCTGAAGAAACAAGATTCTCACCTGTTTGCAGCAAGGATATCCACAAATCCAGGCCTGGGTCGGCCCTCCAGGACCGAGTTTGGTGACCCCTGCTCTAAACCATGACGCAAAATACTGCAGCAATGTGTAAAGACGGCTATCTTTACATCCATTTTGGTATTGTCTTTTAAAGCGGTGCCATTTGTGCACCTTACAACATGGGGTAGCTACTGCATCTCATCACCAACTGAGTACAAGCCACCAAGAGTATAGAAGACAATCTATGCATCTTGATATTTATTAAATAAAAATGATCTTCAATTCTTCCTCATTCAGCACATTACAGAACAGTTACATTTACTTAAAAGGTAATAGCCAATCGGATAAATATGTAGTAACATGAAGTCAGATAAGAACCAAGAGGCCCATCTAGTCTGAAAAGGTTAGGATTAATTATTAGTAGATCCTTGTGCATAACCTATGCATGCTTGAATTTCTTTACTGTGTCAACTGAACATCTGTTTCACATATCTACTACCATTAAATTCATACCCTTAAATCTTTTACCTTCCAACTCAAATCATGACCTCTTGAACTTTATTAAATCTTTGATATATATGAAGGTTTCTATAATATCAACCACCCATGCCAACAACTATGAATCTTCCCAAAATCTTATACACATATGGTATTTATGCAATAGCATGCAAAGCCGATAATAAGAAGACATAAAGCAATAACTCATGACACAAATCCAAGTACCTGGTGAGGACTTCGATTTGTGTCATCAGCTATTGCTTTATGTCTTCTTATTAGCAGATTTTTATCATATCTCGTAAAGTATATTTTTCAAATGAGAATAATGTAAATACAGCACTACAGTGGTCATTCAATATCCTGTTTTAATTACACTGGTTAAAATGATTTTACTGTACAAACTAAGAGAAAAATAGTGACTGAACAACAACCCTAATAGTGAATGTACATGTTACATCAATAGTGTGATTATATACATTTATTTTACAAAAGTACTGGAAATAATGTCCATATAACACAGAAGTCACTAGTTAAGAGCCTGACGTGTAGATACAGATTTATTTCCCATAGCGCCATTAAATCTATTCTTAAATGGAATTCATATTGCACAACTGCAATCGGGTTGCGGACAAGATGAGTGAGCCAAATACAGTGCAATTCTAGAGAAAAATGTATTTCAGTCTGCAAGACATCTAAGTCTGGAATAGAGGTTCACCTTCCAGAAGGACAATGACCCTAAACGCAACAAAAGTTATACTGTAGTGGTTTAATAATAAGAATGTGAAACTGATTGAGAATGTTTGTCCTTTAAGAACCCTGATGGTATGGCATTCATTTTTAGTTGATCTCCACAGGATATGTTAATATTTAGATATAGCAGACGTCTTTTATGGACCTTGTGGCATCAGGAGTTAACAATTTGAGCCACTGGGGTGCTTTAAGGACCCCCATGACACTGGGCTAATATTTTAGGTGCCATTGTGGTCTCCATTTACTCCTATGGTTATGTAGATCGAGAAACGGGGTCATTGGGGTATCGGGTGCAATCGGGGAAGAGTGCGATTGTGTGTGAGCGGGGAAGGGGTTTTGCAGGTGCTATTTAGTACTCTGAATAATTTTAGCCAAATATAAGTAATATTACTAGTTACAAGTAAGAATTAATTTGGAGTAATTTGGAATTGGATAGCTATTTTGAGCAAAAGCAATAATATTACTGATGTATGAAAATCAATGGGGAAGCAAGGTGTAATATTGCGAGTAGCCTATTCACAATCATGTTGAAAGGGTGAATTGAATAGCTAGGGAAAGTTACTTACCACTTTTAAGTGATATAACTTATGAAATAGACTAGAGCATTGCATCCGGCCCTAAGCGTGTAACATATATATTTACTGTTCTCCCAATTGCATTATAATCTACTACAAGTAATATAAGTGGAAAAGAAAATAGTTCATATATTGGATTCCTAGAAACCTAAAGGATTTTAAATATTACATTTAATCTGGGATCTTGTTTTGGTATGAATTTTGGATTTGCTTAATTGCAAATTCTTTCATAAACGTGTCATTTGTATATAGTACACATATGAAATCATTTAAAGAATAAAAGATGATTTGTGTTGAAATATCAAATAAACAAAGTCTTGCGTATGTCTAATCCAACACACTGATTTCAGCTAAAATGAATATTCAGTTTACATAATTTGTTTAGATGTTGAATTGCTAATTACAAGAGTTTCTGATGATGAAGAAAATAAAAATCTACAATATTTTTGAGCGATTCAGCATTTTTATCATATATATTACTGTATTATTTCTTTAGTTTTTTTCAATACTACCTTTCTATTAATCCAGCCCACTTAACAAATAAGAATTGCAGACACTTTGAATCTCTGATAATAATGTGAAACAAAAAACAACAGTAATAAATTTATGAATCTATAATTCTACATCCAAATTAATTCTAATAAAATCTTCCTTATGTCCTAAGTAGTCATTACACCATAAACTAGATAACAGAAGCATTCTATTCTATTACTTACCCATAGTCACTTACCATTTACAATTTGTTTGTGCCAGTGCTAATAAATGACCTGAAATATATCTGAAATATATGAGGACTGAATCATTGTTAAACATTTCCAGCCTTACTAGCTGATCAACTGTGAAATATATATATATTTTTTTTGTTCAAAGGTTTTTATTAGGCAACCAAATAAACCGGAGGATAACATAAAAGCCAAGTAGCAGTTTGACATTATTAACATACAGTCATACCCAATTAAGGGGGAAAAAAAGAAGAAAAGGTTAACATTACATTACACCATAAGAAGATACCATATAATAGTCGAAATCAAGTTAACCAAAACGATCTATCCCCACTTGTGGGAAGGTCTAAGGGTAGCCAGGTTACCTAAGCTTTTCCAATTTTCTAAGGAAAAAGTTTATCTAAAATAAAACAGTTTGGTAGTCTAGCAGAGCAAACATCCAGAGCCTAAGTAAGAAACGAACAGAAAAAAAAAACAAAAAACTAACTATGTTGTATAGACACAATATAACTCTAATTGAGCTAAAACAGTATAATAAAAGAGAAAAATGCAAAGCATTGTTGACTACACATGAAATTTAAATTCGAAAACAAATTTTTGTCTCAAGGGTATTAAAGTATAAGTCCTGTTGGTCACCAGCTCGGGTCCACCGCCCGTCCCGTCTCCTCCAGTCCCCGGACCACAGCTCCAATGTAAGAATTAGCAAAATATAGCACAATTTTAATTAAGAAGACTTCGCGTGATAGGGGGGGCTATAGAGAGAATGAATCCAGGGATTCCATATCTGGAGAAAAATAGGCATACGGTCCTCCAGTAAATGGGTTAGCCTTTCATTTATAGCAATGTAGTTCATCTTATTGATTGTAAAGTAAGAGTGGGAGATTTCCATTGCCTGGCTATATGACTCTTTGTTGATAGCATTAAGTACTGAAGGAGTCTATTTTGATATTTTGATAGTGAGGGGACAGAGTGCCCTAGCAGGCCTATGTCCGCCTTAGCTGTAACAGGCGTGCCAAATATGGTTGAGGCTAAGTGGAAAACCTTGGTACAAAGAGACTGAACCAGGGGACATGACCACCAAGTGGGGAAAAACATCCCAGGAATCTGACAAGCTCTAAAGCAATTAGGATTAGGGGAGCGTTTCCATCTAAATAGTTTGTCTGGGGTGATATATATCCTATGAAGAACCTTAATAGAGGTCTCCAGAATATTACTGATCAAAGATCCCCTGGTAAGGGTTCGCCAAGAGTTCTTCCAAGTCCCCATATCCCACTTGCCATTTAAGTCTTCTTCCCATCTCTGCATATATTTTGGGAGGGGGGTGGCGGGAGGGGAGTTAAAAGTATCATATAGGATACCCACAAAACCTTTTGTAAAAGGAGAAGACAAGCATAACCTAGTAAACCAATTTGAAGTCGGCTTACCTAGTGTATTTTCTAACGTGGAGAGAAAGTATTTAAATCTACAAAATGTATAATGTTCCTGAATGGGGATATTGAATTCTTCTTTTAGTTGAGTGTATGTTAAGGTAGTATTATCTCGATGCCAGGAATTCACCGTCAGTAGATTATGGGATTTCCACCATAATAAAGAGGTTCCAGGCAGAGTATCCGGGAATCTGGGATTGAGTATTAAGGGAGTAGGAGTGGGGTACTTCGGGATCAGCTGAAATATGCGTACAGCCCATGACCAAATATTTAAGGAATGCTTTATATATGGACTGTCCAATTTACCCAAGCATGTCAGTGGGTTTGGGATCCATGGAATGGAATCCCACGTATATGGGGCCATCATAAAGTTCCCAATAAATATCCAAAGAGGTTGGTGAGTAGGGGAGTGCACAATTGGAACAAAGGCCAATTGTGCCGCTTTAAAATATAATTTCAAATTGGGGCAGGAGAGACCTCCTTTTGATATATGGATGAACATAGTTGATTTAGAGATACGATGTGATTTATTCTGCCATATAAATTTAAAGACATGGCATTGTAGTTTGTCTAAATCCATGTAATTTAAGGCGATCGGTAGGTAGCAAAATAAATACATAAGGCGGGGAAGGAGGTTCAGTTTAAATGAGTGGATACGTCCTAACCATGAGATAGGGTTTTTGCCCATGTTAGTAGATTTTGGGTGAATGTTTTGTAGATGGCCGTATAGTTGGATTTGTGGAGATGTGTGGTGTTACGGGTGAGATTCACACTTAGATATTTAATATGGTTAGAGGGCCAGTTAAAATTAAAGTGCTGTTGCCAAAAGGTTAAGTCTGAGGGTGGTAAGGAAATATTTAGAACTTCCGTTTTATCCACGATTATGTGGAGCCCAGAGACTTTACTGAATGTTCCCAGTAGGTAAAAGAGGGCAGGGACTGAAGTGCAGGGAACTGTGAAATATTTAACTTATTAGGTCTTTAACTTGTGACTATATTTTATTATGCTTACCAAAAATTAAACAATAGTAATAATCAGCATATGCAAATATCTCAATTCCCTGTCAAGCTATTAAACCCAGTGGAAAAAAAGTAGCAAATGGACCAACAAGGCTGCACTGAAACTAAAAATAATTAAATATTTTTATGTTCAATGCTTTGACCTACATTCACCAAAGCATGACCTTGCCTTGTTTATTAAGCAGGACATGGAAGTATATATTATGCATAAGAATATGAGTTGTATTTGTATCACTGAAGTCACATTACCGAAAAATAATGAAAAAACAGCTGCAAGTCTATTCATTAATCATCAAAACCTCTTCTTTCCTGTTTTTCAGGTTATATTACTAATGTTTGTGTTGATATCTGAAAAAACTACAGGCCTTGCCATGATTCCAGGATCATCTTAGTTCCCATATGGTCCAAATATTTAGTTTAATATGATCTAGTCTCTCTTGTTTCCTTTGTTTATGCTTTGCTCTTTCTTTGGCTTTCATCTTGTTTTTCACTTTTGGTAAATCTCTTTCTTAAGTGTTCTTGGCTCAAAGTTGAAGATCACTTAGCAATGAATAGGTAATTGTATACTTTACTTCATCCAATTTTTTTGCACTGAATGCTGTATCATTTAACAATAACCTGATGATATGGCATGCATGACCCACCATGAGAACTGGGGAAATAAGGAAATATATCAGAGAGTGCTTGGTGTGTCTCTGCTTTAGGCAGGGCTGTTGACAGATGGGGATACTGTGCACTCTTTGTGAGGGGCCATCCTTGAAAGGGAATCCCATGCTTGGCAGGCATTTATATTATGTGCTAAAATACTATCAGGAGACGAAGGAACATAGCTTCTAGAAACAGCATGTCTTGCCCCTAAGTGTTAGATATTTTGTACAGTTCAAAACATACTCATTTAATAAGGATAACTCGATATTTAATCACTATATGTGCAGTTAAAGTAATAGCTGGATATGGAAGTTGGAGAAAATGGATGCGCTTGTAGTTGGTGGGGCCCAGACAATCATATTTGTACTGGGCTTCAAGATTTCTGATGGAGGCCCTGGTTTTATGGATGATTACAATACTTCTACAATGTTTTTATGTATTAGGAACTATTATGATCTTCCCCTTTGTTGTGGAAGGAACACAGGAGGAATTACGTGTAAGATCAATGCCAAGCCATGGTAAGAGTGAAATCTTGAGTGAAATACTTTACATGCAAATAATTTATTAATAGTTGTTGGACTATCAGTAAATGTGTTTTACAAGGCAAAATCTTTGGCTAAAAAGATGTCCCGGCTCAGCTTCCCAGAATGCAGTGTAATAACTGTTTTTCTTGGAATTCTGATCTGGAAGCAGGTTTTTAAACTTGTTTTAGACATTCAAATGTGAACACAGATGTACTATTTATTTACTGTGCTAAAAATCAAGAAATAATCATAAACACAACACACATATTAATATTAATTTATGCTAATTAACTGGAAATTAGTTTAATACACTCCCTACATTGGTATCAACACTTCCATCTTTCCTTTCCTGTATGAATTATAAATAAATCTATGAATTCTGATTGGTTAGAAATTAAACCATGGAAATGTTGAGCAGGGTGACATCAAACGCTCAATTTTGATTGACTGAAATATGTTTGACACAGATCACAATCTGCTAAATCTTTATTTAAAGCAGGAAAGTGGGCCAAAACCCATTAATCAACGGGGGAGCTCCTACTTATGAGGAGCTCCACTAGAAGTAGTAATTTTTTTTATAGAGTGCCAGGTTTTTTAGGTGGAGGATCATGGGCTTCAATCAAGATTGAAGATGACAGGATTCTACAATCAGCCTAGATAACCCATTTATTTGGGACAGAAGAATGAGGACCAGGGCTTTGCTGATCATTACTGGAGATCATCACAGGATACGAAAGTATACTATTCACCCCCTTGCAGGTACAGTGGATTTTTTCCCGTAATTTCTTTATTTTATGTAATGCTTTATATCTGTAATTGTTTGTTATACAGTCTATGGGGGTCTTAGGTTACTGGGGGGTCCAATATGAACCACTGTGGTGGTAGTTAGGATGCCATAGGGTCCTTGAGGACCCCCATGGCAAATTGGTTAATTCCTCTGTGCCATGGGGGTATTAATATCATTTATGGGGTTAATGATAGATGCCACTAGAGTCCTTTAAGGATCTTTGAAGGACATGGGTGAATTTTAATTGGGGCCCATTAAATTAAGATGCCACAGGTGGCCTATGTGGAACCCCTAGCATTTGGGTTAATATGAGATGCGTGGTTAGAGGGGCTAGTGCATGGGCAGGGTATTGGGGGCAGTCCCTGGACTTCCCTGGCTCACAGCAGATAACGGGTATTGAGGTGGGATCTCCTGTTTCATTGGGATGATGGTATTAACCCCTTAATTGTGTTGGAGTTTTGGCATCAAGCTTCACATACGACAGGTGTTAAGGTGTTAGTTTGATAAAAGAGTCAGATTTCACGCATGTATGTTTCTCAGAGGCATTTTTGTGCCTCTACAGGTGGGTGAAAGTACATGTAGGATGTTTAGAAAATCTCAGCATCTTGGAGTGCTGAAATTTTTATCACTGGAGCAATGTGTTAGCCTTTTAGAAAATATCAATGGGACAGGTACTCAGAGGTTACGATGTTACCAATACCATTCTCCAATTTTTTATGATGTGAATTGGTTGCTGGTAGCAGATTTACGAGTTAAGTTTACTCGTGATTTTTACCATGTGGGCTATGGAATGGAGCCCTATGGCCTCTTTTCTATTTCTTGTAGAAAACCCAAATAAACCTCTGCTTGGAACTCCAGGAGCTTTATCTTCCCAAGTTAAGCATGTGTTCTATACCTCCCGATTAGTGATGTCGCGAACATCAAATTTTCGGTTCGATAACCGAGGACGCAAATTCCATCAAATGTTCGCGAACGGACGAACATCAGTGAACCATCATAGACTTCAATGGGTAGGCGAGATTCAAAACCCACAGGGACTCTTTCTGGCCACAATAGTGATGGGAAAGTTGTTTCAACGGGACTAACACCTGGACTGTGGCATGCCGGAGGGGGATCCATGGCAAAACTCCGACGGAAAATTACATAGTTGATGCAGAGTCTGGTTTTAAGCCATAAAGGGCATAAATCACCTAACATTCCTAAATTGTTTGGAATAACATGCTTTAAAACATCAGGTATGATGTTGTATCGATCAGGTAGTGTAAGGGTTACACTCGCTTCACAGTAACAGACCAATATCCCCGTTTAATGCACCGCAAACAACCGCAAACAGTCCCTTTGCATAACTCCCCATTTGCACAAGGTTGGATACCAAGCTAGCCATGTCCCGTTCCTTGTCCTCACTGATGTCATTGAAGGTCTCTTCCTCCACCCAGCAACCAAGGGTCCCCGAAAGGGGACCACAAGCCCCCTGGGATGCCTGCTGTGTTTGGTCTTCCACCACCTCAAAGCCACCTTCCTCCTCTGACTCCTCTTCTTCAGACTCCCAGAGTCTGGGGGCTTCCACTGCCCAGCATGGAAGATTATACACAGGTCAGAGTCTGGGGGCTTCCACTGCCCAGCATGGAATATTATACACAGGTCAGAGTCTGGGGGCTTCCACTTCCAAGCATGGAATATTATACACAGGTCAGAGTCTGGGGGCTTCCACTGCACAGCATGGAATATTATACACAGGTCAGAGTCTGGGGGCTTCCACTGCACAGCATGGAAGATTATACGCATTGCCTCTGTCTGCGTTATTATAAGGTGTGTACTGTTAAGTAGTACTATTCCTATCGGTTTAATCCCTGTTACGTCCACTATTAGGGGACGTGTATATGGCATGGATTTTTGGAACAGGGAGATGGAAAAAGATGCTTGGTCGGACCTCCTACTTCGAATTTGGGGCACTGCGCGTGCAATCTAAAGTGCCACCAGAAAGGAGTGGTGTATTAAGTTGTACTATTCATTCCTATCAGTTTAATACCTGTTCCGTCACCTATCTTTCCTCCCAATATCACATTCTGTATGTCATCAACCGGCCTGTGTGTATTTAGAGAACCACACTTTAAGGCCCTTAACCTGGGACAAGGTGGCTTGGCTATCAGAATTGCCTCAGAGCCTTAAAAACTCGCCAAACCCCCTAATAAGACACTCACTATCATACTGGAAATGGGCCAAGAAACACACGGGTTTGTTCCCTGGATCCACCCGAATGACCCCAATTCTTGACCACCCTCAGGCCCCGAAACACATGAGCACAACGTCACAACACTGGTGGAGGTCAAGGAAACTAGATAGACTGGGAGACTGGTTAGTAAAGGGCCAGGTGCTCACCTATGAGGAACTGAGGGACAAGCATGAGCTACCGCTGTCAGAACATTACAATTACTGTAGGCTGAAGCATTTCACACACTCCCTGACCCAGAAACAGGGGACACCGGTCTTAAATTGGTTCTCCAAAATTTGTAAAGATAAACCTCTATCAAGGGGGATCATTGGGTCGCTTTACAAATATAAAACATTTGTTACTGGTTGAAGCGACACTGGGGGAAGGACCAGAGTGGGGGAGCCCTGGAGACCCTTCAGAAGCAACCAGCGGCAAAATCATCCCAGGAAAGGAGAGGTCGCTTACTGAAGCCTGCCCTAGGGTAACCCAAGGGTGATTGCCCAGGTTAGATATTGTAAATAATAAGCTAATACTGCTGGAGGGATGATAGCTAATAGGACTTTGGTGTTTCCTGTAGATATACTCTTTACTATTGTCTGTTTTACCATGTTTTAGGTATCTCTTAAATTGCAATCACAGTAAAAAATAAGAAAAATTATTAACCGAAAAAGTAAAAATAAGAAGGAATAGCCAGCTAACTTTCACAAAATGTGTCTATTGTAAATATGTATTTTTGCACAACTGTTATGCAAGACTGTTCAAAAATGCTGTACGCCTTCTAAAATAATTTAAATGCAAAAATTAGGCATTGTTGCATCGACCAGAAAAATTGATGTTAGTTTGCCAGGCAAAAAGTGCCCTAAAACATTGCGTCTTGAACCCTAGTTGGTGGCGGATAAGTCACGCAAGTCATCCGGCATTCAGGGATAAAATACAGCAGCGTGTGGACCATTATTAGCTCAAAGCAGCTCATTAATCAGGCCTTTTTTAATCAAATGTATCACCCACTGTCAGTCCCTTCGGGATCCATCCCTCATTCATCTTAATAAAGGTGAGGTAATCTAAACTTTTTTAACCTAGGCGACTTCTCTTATCAGTGACAAAACCTCCTGCTGCACTGAAGGTACTTTCTGACAGGACACTTGAAGCGGGGCAGGACAGAAGTTCTATGGCAAATTGGGATAGCTCAGGCCACAGGGCAAGCGTACACACACAGTAGTCAAGGGGTTCATCGCTCCTCATAGTGTCGATATCTGTAGTTATGGAGACGTAGTCTGTTACCTGACGGTTGAGTCGTTCTCTGAGGGTGGACCCCGAAGGGCTGTGGCGATGCATAGGACTTGAAAAGCTCTGCATGTCCTCCATCAACAACACGTCTGTAAAGCGTCCTCTCCTTGCCGGCGTGGTCGTGGGAGGAGGAGGATTATGTTCACCTCTTCCGCTGATAGATTGCCTTTGTGCTGTGACATCACCCTTAAACGCTGTGTAAAGCATACTTTTTAATTTATTTTGGCAGTGCTGCATCCTTTCCGACTTGTGGCAATTCGGTAACATTTCAGGCACTTTCTGCTTATACCGGGGGTCTAGTAGCGTGGACACCCAGTACAGGTCGTTCTCCTTCATCCTTTTTATACGCGGGTGCCTCAACAGGCACGACAGCATGAAAGACCCCATCTGCACAAGGTTGGATGCCGAGCTAGTCATGTCCCGTTCCTCGTCCTCAGAAGATATGCTCTTCCCCCCAGCCATATACAACACCACTGGTACCAGATAGGTGACAACGAGAACCCTGGGATGCCTGTTGTGGTTGGTCTTCCTCCTCCTCCTCAAAGTCACATTCCTCCTCAACTCTTCCTCTTCCTCTTCAAGCTCATCTGTGGCCTGATCCAGCACTCTTCGCAGGGCACGCTCCAGGAAGAAAACAAATGGCATGATGTCGCTGATGGTCCCCTGGGTGCAACTGACCAGGTTTGTCACCTTCTCAAAAGGACGCATAAGCCTACAGGCATTGCGCATTAGCGTCCAGTAATGTGGCAAAAAAATCCCCAGCTCCGCAGAGGCTGTCCTAGCACCCCGGTCATACAAATACTCGTTAACGGCCTTTTCTTGTTGGAGCAGGCGGTGGAACATTAGGAGTGTTGAATTCCAACGTGTCGGGCTGTCTAAAATCAAGCACCTCGCTGGCATGTTGTTTCGCCGCTGGATATCTGTAAAGTACGCCATGGCTGTGTAGAAACGCCTGAAATGGGCACACACCTTCCTGGCCTGCTTCAGGACGTCCTGTAAGCCTGGGTGCTTATGCACAAAGCGTTGTACAATCAGATTACACACATGTGCCATGCACGGCACATGTGTCAACTTGCCCAAATTGCCGCCAACAAATTTCTTCCGTTGTCACAAACCACTTTGCCGATCTCCAGTTGGTGCGGAGTCAGCCACTGATCCACCTGTGCTTTCAGGGCGGACAGGAGTGCTGGTCCGGTGTGACTCTCTGCTTTCAGGGAAGTCAACCCCAGGACGGCGTGACACTGCCGTATCCGGGATGTGGAATAGTACCTGTGGAGCAAGACATAGCAGCAGCAGAAGAGGACTCAGCCGAGGAGGTTATGGAAGAGCATGGAGTAGGAGGAGTAGAGGAGGTGGCAGCAGGCCTGCCTGCAAGTCGTGGCGGTGTCACCAACTCCTCTGCAGAGCCACGTATTCCATGCTTGGCAGCCGTCACCAGGTTTACCCAATGCGCAGTGTAGGTGATATACCTGCCCTGACCATGCTTTGCAGACCAGGTATCCGTGGTCAGATGGACCCTTGCCCCAACACTGTGTGCCAGAGATGCCATTACTTCCTTTTGCACAATCGAGTACAGGTTGGGGATTGCCTTTTGTGCAAAGAAATTTCGGTCGGGTACCTTTCACTGCGGTGTCCCAATAGCTACAAATTTTTTGAACGCCTCAGACTCCACCAGCTTGTATGGTAAAAGCTGGCAGGCTAAGAGTTCAGACAAGCCAGCTGTCAGTTGCCGGGCAAGGGGGTGAATTTGTGACATTGGCTTCTTACGCTCAAACATGTCCTTGACAGACACAGGACTGTGGGCAGATGAGCAGGGACTGCTCAGGGCGAGACACGGAGTGGCGGATGGTTGAGAGGGGGCAAGCAGGGCAGCAGTGGTTGACGTGGCTGAAGATGCTGGACCAGGAGGAGGATGGCGGCTTTGACTTTGTGTGCTGCTTGTAATGATGTGTTGATCCCATAGGCGTTTGTGATGTGACATCATGTGCCTTCGCAAAGAAGTTGTACCTAGGTGGGTGTTGGACTTCCCACGACTCAGTTTCTTTTCGCACAGGTTGCAAATGGCATCACTGTTGTCACAGGCAGACACATGAAAAAATTGCCACACTGCTGAGCTCTTCAATGACGGCATTCTGGTGGTGGCAAAAGCATGCGTTGACTGGCGTGCTGTCTATCAGACCCCGGGTGCCGATGCATGCTTTCTGACAGTGCCACTAGCTACTTTCGACGACCTCCCACTGCTTCCAACTCGTCTCCTCCTCCTCTCTGTCTCCCCATCTGAACTTTCCTCCTGTTCTTCTTCTCTTATAGCGGGCACCCACGTGACATCCACGGACGCATTGTCATCATCAACCGCTTTACTTGTATCTGACAACTCAACAAAGGAAGCAGCACCGGGTACAACATCATCATCATCATCAGACCGTACGTCCATGTGTGTAATGCTGCCTGACTGAGACATATCCCTGTTATCTACATCCTCTGTCACTAATGTTTGTGCATCACTCATTTCTTCCAACGGATCTGTAAATAACTCTGCTGACGGATCAAGTGAAGCGGCTGTGGTGCTAGTGTTGGTGGTGGCGGCAGGCGGGCGAGTGGTAACTGGAGAGGTGCCCGAAGCTAAGCTGGAGGAGGATGGTGCGTCTAGGTTCCTAGCGGAAGCTGTAGAAGATTGGGTGTCTTGTGTTAGCCAGTCAACCATGTCCTCAGAACTGTTCAAGTTCAGGGTACGTTGCCTCTGAAAACTGGGCATTATTCTAGGGCCAAAGGGAATCACAGCACCACGACCACGACGGCCCCTGTGGCCTGCCTCTGACTGTCATTTTTTTTACGATTAGTGGTAATATGCGTGCAAGCTACTGTGACACCAGATATGAATGTCACTGCGCACTGGCAAAAGTTGGCAGACTAGATGCAATAGGCCTCACACACACACCTGTAGGCAGGCTACTGATATTCAATCGATTACAGTAAAAAAAGGGTTGTTTTATTTCACTGCACACTACGGTGGCACTAGATATGAGTGTCACTGTGCACTGGCAAAAGTTGGCAGACTAGATGCAATAGGCCTCACACACACGCCTTTAGGCAGGCAACTGATATTCAATTGATTACAGTAAAAAAAGGGTTGTTTTATTTCACTGCACACTACGGTTGCACTAGATATGAGTGTCACTGCGCACTGGCAAAAGTTGGCAGACTAGATGCAATAGGCCTCACACACACGCCTGTAGGCAGGCTACTGATATTCAATCGATTACAGTAAAAAAAGGGTTGTTTTATTTCACTGCACACTACGGTGGCACTAGATATGAGTGTCACTGTGCACTGGCAAAAGTTGGCAGACTAGATGCAATAGGCCTCACACACACGCCTTTAGGCAGGCTACTGATATTCAATCGATTACAGTAAAAAAAGGGTTGTTTTATTTCACTGCACACTACGGTTGCACTAGATAGGAGTGTCACTGCGCACTGGTAAAAGTTGGCAGACTAGATGCAATAGGCCTCACACACACGCCTGTAGGCAGGCTACTGATATTCAATCGATTACAGTAAAAAAAGGGTTGTTTTATTTCACTGCACACTACGGTGGCACTAGATATGAGTGTCACTGTGCACTGGCAAAAGTTGGCAGACTAGATGCAATAGGCCTCACACACAAGCTAGCAGGCTGGCATATGCAATTAGATTAAACAGAAAAAAGTAATAAGATAAAATAAAAAGGGCTTTTTGGGTTGCTGTCCTTGCAGCAGATATCAAAGGAGTCCTTCAGGTGTGTAGTTAAAGCCAATACACAGCCTGGCTATCTATTTCCCTATTAAATCAGCAGAAAAAAATAATAAAATAAAATAAATGATGTTCTAGCCCTAAAAAGGGCTTTTTGGGTTGCTGTCCTTGCAGCAGATATCAAAGGAGTCCTTCAGGTGTGTAGTTAAAGCTAAATACACAGCCTGGCTATCTATTTCCCTATTAAATCAAGAGCAGGTAGAATATATCTCCTCTCTCCACGAATGCAGCTACAGAATGATTCTAAAATGGAGGCGGTCATACAGATGGAAGGCTCTGGAAGGGAGTGTATGCTGCTGATTGGCTGGAATGTGTCTGCTAACTGTAAGGTGCACGGTCAAAGTTTCCTCAATGATAAAGAATAGGGGGTGGACCGAAAAGCGCATATGTTCGCCGTTCGTTGCGAACGCGAACATGCGAAAATCGCCGTGAATAGTTCTCCGGCGAACTGTTCGGGACATCACTACTCCCGGGAAGTTTCACTCACAAAAAATTCCAATATTGGATATAAAGGTTTTAACTGAAAGGACAAATAGCTTGCAAATACATAAAACTTCAAGGTCTTGTGATATATTGGATAACCCAGCCAATTTCCGCAGGTCACTTATCTACAGAGGTGTCTAGCAAGCATCATTCAAACTTCAGTCTCAAAATTCATCTTGTAGCAACTCTCAAGGTACCCCGATAACCTGCCTCCATAATGGCAATGATTGTCGTTTTGAGTGTAGATGTGCTTCTTATAGGCCATGCATTATATGACCTGCTTATTTCCATGTGGCTTTAATGATTTATGTTAATCTCCAGTCGATTGTAATGGAGTCAGTTAAAATAAAAAAAGCAATACTAATTTAAAAAAAAATAATAATAATTTAACAGAACAATTTTAAGTTAATTCATACAATACCATTCCTTGTTCCATTGCCATCAACCAATGCAGTGGTTGATGGCAACCATCTTTGTATCCTCACCTTCCGACTATTCAGGAAAAAAAACTATTGTTTCTTGAATAAATACCCTCATTCCTTACATTTGCACCATGGAAAAGGTCATCAAAAAAAACTGCCTCAATAAAAATGAGGACCTCCATGGAGAAGATTATTTAGGGGACATGAAAAATAATATTAAACCCTATGGGGTCTAGCAAAAGTTTATTTTTTTTCAATCTCAATTACTATGTTACTATTTTAACATAGACAAAAAACACTTTAAATACACAAGTTTACAATGTGCATGCAAGAGGGAAACATTTACCGTATTTTTCGCCGTATAAGACGCACTTTTTCTTCCCCAAAACTGGGGGAGGAAAGTTGGTGCGTCTTATACGGCGAATATACATTTTCACACTGCCTCTGTCCTCTTGATTTCACCCCAGCGCTTCCTACCAGCATCGCGTCGGCCGGTGCGTCCTAGTGACGTCACACACGCAACGCTGCAGTACACGAGGAGTGCTGGTAGGAAGCGCTGGGGTGAGATCAAGATGGCAGAGATCAGAAGAAAGGTGAGGATCAGGGGGATCAGGGAGGGTCAGGGAGGGTCAAGGGCTCCCAAATGCTGCAGTATATGGATATGTATGTGTATGTGTATGTATGTGTGTGTGTATGTATGTGTGTGTATATATGTATGTATGTGTATGTATATTTATGTGTGTATGTATATGTATGTATGTGTATCTATAAAGGTGAGGATCAGGGGGGTCAGGGAGGATCAGGACGGTCAGGGAGGTTTAGGAGGGTCAGGGAGGATCAGGAGGGTCAGGAGGGTCAGGGAGGGTCAATGGCTCCCAAATGCTGCAGTATATGGATATGTATGTGTATGTGTGTGTGTGTATGTATGTGTGTGTGTATGTATGTATGTGTATATATGTATGTATGTGTATGTATATTTATGTGTGTATGTATATGTATGTATGTGTATCTATATATATATATATATATATATATATATATATATATATATATATATATATTTGTGTGTAATGTAGGTGTGTATCTGTGTGTAAAGTGTATTTGTGTTTGATTCAGATTTTTTTTTTCTTGTTTTCCTCCTCTAAAAACTAGGTGCGTCTTATCTGCCGGTGCGTCTTATAGGGCGAAAAATACGGTAACTGGACTTGGCTACTGTGGTCATGCTGTTAGACAATATAGATATATCAGTAACTATTACATTCAGGGATACAGGCACACTGCTGCTGCAGAACATTGACAAGGAAAGCTTGGATTTTATATTTTTTTGAAGACTAGCGACTTGCCCGTCAAAAATGAAGGGGCAATACAATTTTAAGCCATGGGAATGCTGTTTGAGACATAATTTAAACTGTTTTGTACTGTGAGGACCTTTGGCGCTAATTGCGAGGCTTGCGCTGAGCGCCTTTGGTGCTCATTGCATGCCTTGCAATGAACACCTTTGGCGCTCATTGCGAGCCTCAGGACCTTCGGCACTCATTGTGAGCCTCTCCTGTCGTGTACTTTTGGTCCTCTGAGAGAGATATATATTTCTATGTACGGTATATGCAGTTAGGTAATAATTAATGATTTATTCAATAAATTAATATACTATAATTGATATATGCATCGAGCAATAGGCTGAAGAGCTAACAATCTGTTTGTATTTTGCGTCTGCATAGAATATACATTGTGAGTGTTGGTGCCCTGCTTATAAAGTGTAATGAATGTTTGCACTGTGCATTATAAATAGGCTGCGTGCGCAAGTTAATGCCGTTCGTTTATTGTGTAAAGTGGCAGTGTATAGTCGTAATGTTATTAATGTGGTATGCGTCTCGTGAGCATTTTCAGGCTTTTGTAATAGTGTATCTTGTAGGTCGTAGTGTGATGTGTAAAGTGCTACACGTTTTGCAGTGTTTTGCATGGTTCGGGGTCATGTAGCCTCGTTTTCATTTTTTGGGCAGACATCTAAATCGTCTAAATCGAGTTAAATTTGCATTCCACCTCACTCACAGACGTCCTGGCTGTTGCCCCATGCTGTCTGTAATGTGTTTGTAACTTTTTGGGGTGTATTTAGTGTGTTTTTCGGGTTTTTTGTTCGGCCACTAATCTCGCAAATGTTTGCGTCTCGTATCTTTTTTTTTCTAAGTCCCGCGTCTCGTACTTTAACGGCTCGCATCGGCTAAGTGCTACGGTTTAACAGTTTGCCTTGCTTTGCGAGGCTCGCGGCAATGAGCACATTTGGCGCTCATCGGCTAAGTGCTACGTTTTAACGGCTCGGTTTGCGACGCTCGCAGCTCGGCTAGGTCATATGCGTTAACACCTCGCTTTGCGTACGAACATCGCAAAGCGTGACGACGTCTCGCAGTTTGACAACTATTATATGTGATACAGTCTAAAACTTTCAAAACTTTAGACAAAAAAAGCTTGGTTGAAAGCTGAGTTAATACATTTTTAAAAAATATCATTTGATAAATATACCCCATTTTCCTGTAACTGTCAACTTGCTTATGATGACCTACATAACAGCCTAATGCAAAAAGCCAGAATCAGCACATACTAAGTTCACTACACTCATTTACCTGCCATGCACCTCTACTTACACGTATGAATAAATACAGATTTTGGAAGGAAGTATACAGTGCACAGAAAATAATTCAGCTGATGATTGCCTTTTGCCAATGCCAAGACTTGTTTTTACAATACAGACCTGCACATATTACAATAACATGCCAATTTCTGCAAAAATAATAAGAACCTCAACTCTCCCTTGTGAAAAAGGAAATCATGAGTAATAGCTAATATATCTTTTTCATGAACTGTTTGCTAAATAGTACAGAAAATGGAGCTAACTTCTAAACAATAAAATGGCCCTACTTACTCAAATGTATCATTTTCAGGCCCAATTTTGTCAGTATTTGATCTCTAAAGTTTTAGTTTTCATCTGTGGTAGACCACAAACTGAGTTTATATTTGTGGGTTCTGAAATACAGAATGAAATTGGATAACAAGCCGCAGAAGTCACCAGTTATGCTCTGTACCATCAGTTATAGGGTTGAATTGCACTTCCAAAAAACGTTTTTTTTTTAATTGTTACTGAGTTGATGGAATTACAAGCTTTTTAGTTTGGGGTTAACATGTGATTGAATTTCTCCCTTAGCTGTTGTACATTCAACCATGTTATTGGAATCTGTTGATCAGATAAATATTTTTCATTGGGATCATAGGATAAAACAAAACAAAACTGGTATCTATGGTCTCTGGTGTGCATTAACAGTCACAGTCAGTCATTCCTCTGCCAAATACCTCCAGAGTATCACACTTTCATCAGTTTTCCCTGCAAAGCTGCATCACCATCCTACTCTGAATAGAGAGGAAGTTCTGACTGCTGGACTTTAAAGCTCATTTAATTTGACCCAGACTAAAATAAAATATAATTTTGTATTTAGCTGCTTGCTGGGAAGGTTAAGAGTCATACTAGCTAACACAAAAAGTCTAGAACTACGTCAATGCTTAAATCATTTTAAAATTAACACAGCCTTACAACATAGAACAAGAAAAAGTGGGACAAATCAGGCTCTCTAAAACAAGGGTTTTTACATTGTGGTACAAACCTTCCAAAAGAACATTTGGGAGGCTAAGAGGCACATGGATTTTCTCTGAAAAGAGAGACCCAAAAGTTACAGGCATCAGCAAGGAACAAAAGAAAATTGAGGCACACATGTAAATAACAATTGCATGTTATAACTGAAAAATACCAAGGTTGTTTCATTGCTTTCTTTATTATGTTTGGTTATTCAAAAAAGATTTGACCATAGTAGTCCTTAATAACTAATTTCCCACTAACATATATCCGGATTGGATTTTCAGCTTTCTACAGGTCACTAAAGGCAAGTTTTCTGGCTAGAAGGGCACTAGGGCTGATCCTTGTGGTAGGTATGATATATCTAAAATGGGTCATGTTTTACATTATATATTCTATTTAGTACTCCTCTTATGTATTGTATTTGCTTTATGTTTTTAACCCAAATATACCCCACCAGCAGTAAGCTTACCTTTGACAGGAAGCTTCGCTAAACTACATCACAAATTTATACAATCCTAGCGACTTGCCCGTCAAAAAATGACGGACAATGGTTATTGTAAGTGAGCTAATGTTGTTTGGTGGGTGTAATAGTAAAGATATAATAACATTAATAAATGAATATACTTTACCTATTTGGAAGCATTGTGTTGAAGAGCTGTGAATGTGTTTTGACATTGCTGCAGCATTAGTGTTGTGGAGCTGCTCTATAAGCGTGGTGAATTGTGTGCAGTGTAATACTGTGCGTGCGCGAGGCGAAACCGTTCGCGTAGTGGTCGTACTTCCGCATTTGCGTTAAATGGCGGTTTATGTGTGTTGTGCGTCTTTGCGTATGGTCCGTTGTTGGTTTGTAGTGGTTTTCGAGTTTCGTGTGGTGTTTTGCGAGTGGTGGTGTTTACGTGTGGAGAGTGCTGTAGCCTCGTTTTCGTTTTGTCCGTCGGCCATTTTTTCTCTCGCTTAGGCGATTTTATTAGTGTCTAAAGTGTTTTATTTTTATTTAAATGAAGGTGTAACTTGTTTTTTTGAGGTGCTGGATGGTTCTCTTGCTGTAGGTAAGCTTTTATGTGTGTTGTTGTGTGTATTTTTGTGTTTTAAATGTTTGTATGTCGCGTGTTGCGTCCGATGTTTGCAAGGTCGTAATGTGTGGTAACGTGTTTCGTAGTTGTTTGCGTTCCTCGTAAAATTTAGCGAGTGTCGGAATTTGTGTGTCGTGTTTTTTGAGTAGCGACGTAAAACTTTGCAAGGGTTTGAGGGCCCTTGCCCAGTGACCTCGTCAGCAAACTGAGGCCCTCGCTACTGGAGGGGCCTCAGATGCTGGCATGGAGCGCCTTCGCCTTGAGCTGTTGTTTGGAAGGACCAGCAAGCCAAATTTGATAATGTATCTATATTTGGGACTAATAATACTGACAGTTATACTGACAGTAATTCCTTGGATAACACTTATGACAATTAAATGCTGACAGTGCAAATCTCTCCTAATCATCTCTTGTTATCAGCTCTTGACATCCATCTTTCTTATCCTATTCTTCCATGTTCCTGAGTTCAGTCAGATACCGCAACCTTGGACAGAATAGCAGCCCTAGGCTTATAGAGGGTTGTTAAAAGGGTTGTAAAAAGAGTAAGATTGTTAAGAATGATCAGCAGAAAGTAGGACAAGGAGATAGTGGAAGGAGGTGAAAGATTAGATATGGAAAAGAGTAAGGAATATGGCTATACAGTGTAAGAAAGGATGAGAAATTGAAAATATGGAATCTCAAATGGGAAGCTGGATGGAGAAAGCAATAATTGGAATAAAGTGTCTGGAAAAGGTTAATAAAAGATTTGATCCCATTTGTGTTGCCATTTAATCTTAGGTTGCCCTAGGTCTGACTATTGGGATATCTACAAATCTGTATACATACATAGAACAATACCTTTGGCAGTACCTGCTTGCCTCAAGATGCAAATAGTACTGCAGTATCATCACATATAATAGTTGTCGTAATAGCAAGTTTGTTTGGTTAACACTCCTGAAATGTTACTGGATTGTGCAAACGCAATGAGCGGTGCAGGCGATCATAAGCAGTAACTCAATGAAAACTTATAAAAATATACATTAGCATATTTATTTATTTATGAATTTGGGCTCCAAAAGTAGGGTCGTCTTATACATGGGGGCGTCTTATAGACGGAAAAAATGGTAAATAAATAATTATAGCTTTTAATAACATTACAGACATATGTATATTACACATAGATATAGTATATAAACATACAGAAAACAAAATGTATAATACTCTATCATGCCGTAATTTTTGACGGCAAGTCGCTAGTTGGCAATATTAACCAGGAACTATATGTATCTCATGTTTATTTAGTTGCAATGGGCACAGGCATTTATTAAATGTACTCTGACACTTTTGCCAGACTATGGGCCTTATTAAATTTGTCAAAATCGCAGTTACCAAAGCCCATAATGTAGCCAGCATAAGTTACTGATATTCAATTGGCCTCCTCTAGCTACCCGCAATCTATTTGCAAACTACAGGCTGAAAATTACTTTGGTTGTCAAAATTGTAACTCCGACCCATCTAAGCCTTTGATCTTTCAAGCCTGCAAAAGTTACAATCGCTAAAATCGCAAATCGTAATTTAATTGCAACAATTCTACAAGCCCGCAATTGCCTTAAAATCAGTTAATGGTAAATGTAGCAAAAAATTCTACGAGTACTAGAGAGGAGTTGCAAGGGGGTTAAAACACCAGTTTTGTACATAAAACACAATACTAGACTTTAAAATACTGGAAAAATGTGTTATATCAATTCGGGAAATCATAGGAGTTAATACATATCAGGCCACCCACATGGACTATAACTATTACTTATTATTGATGTTGAAAACGCTGGATTGCGAGCCCGATCGCATATCCGTCGTCTAAACACTGATTGATTGACATTTAAACGCCATGTTTTAATGATGTCATGATGACGGTCTCATTACTATTGCTGTTTCTAATTCATTACTTATGGGCTTGCTTAATTGATCATAATGATGCTTCTGAAATGCTACCCTACGGGTGCATGGTTTACGGTTTTGGCTTTCGGCCATGTAATTGCGGGCTTGTTTCATTATAATCGCTCTGTAACTTTGCAAATTTATAACCAGCAGACTTACGGCCTGTATGAAAGCAACTACGGCTTGAAAATAATAAGGCCCTATATCTACCAGTCATAACCAATTAGTGTATTATCTATGTTTCTAATCTGTGATACTGTCAGAGTTCTAAAAGTATTTTTACAACACACTAGTAAAGTGCTAACATAAAAAATGGTATATAATATATGGTGGAATTTTATTTAGACAGAGTAATACAATTTTCTAAAGATTAGGGTACATCTGAAGGCATCCATTGAGAATACTACTTATAAATATCATAATTAGAAATTTATTTGGAGTAGAGTTAATCAATTATTCAACCTCATTTTCAATATTTTCACAAAAGTGTCAAAACTAGAAATATCTTCAAAAGCTACGTAATACAAGAGAGTGCTTGTGAGAAACACAAGTTCCAAAGAAGTTCTACATCTGGAAAGCCATCTTCATCCTATTTTGGAGGCTTGCCTCTCCTATTCCTTGCTCTAATTTCTTTTTAGCCTTTTTTTTTTTTAAATTAGCAACCATCCATCCCACTCCCTTTTTATGTTTTTTGTCTCTTTCTTCCAGGCTGACATAATTCCTGGAGCATCTTAAACCTAATATGTCTTTGGTGACAACTCATTCATTCTTTTAACCTGCACGTGACCCTAAAATGAACACAGTACAGTATTTGGACATCCTTGTATTCTGTAATTTTTTCCATAATACCAACATTTCCAGAACTATTCTTTCCAGCACTACCTAGTTCTATCCACATTTCAATCTTTATTCAAATTTATGTAAAAGTGATATTTTATAGTTTTGTTCAAAAGATTTATGCATACTTTCTGAAGGAAATCATTTTTATGACAAGAGACACTTGTTTGTGACTGTGGTACAAATTATTATTATATTTCAGTCTTGTTTTCATGTAGCAAAGTGTGGATAAATATTCTACATGCTTATGTGGCTTAAATGTCCAAAGAAAGGTCATTTTTATTGTTTTTGTGTTATCACATACCGTATATAGTGTCAGCAGCCGGGCTTGGCAAAATTTGTGGCCAGGCAAGGAGCGCCAAGGGCGTTTCTTGCGTTGGTGGAGATGAGCGCCATAGGCGCTCATTCCTACGACCCGCACCACTTTACCACCATACCTACGACCCGTGGCACTACACATGAACACAGAAAACTCAAATACACAATTCACACTGCGAGACCCGTAGCACTTTGAAAAGATTGCAGGAAAAAAAATACTGCCCGTAACACTTACAAAAGGAAACCGCGACTTGCATAAAATAAAATACGAGCCGCAAAAAATAAGAACTTAACGGCCGAACCGCTCACAACGAAAAACACGAAAACCACACTAAATACAAACAAAAATAAAATAAAAACATCACACACAGCAAGGGGGGACACCCAGGACGTCTGGAAGTGATGTTATACATCAATTTAACTCCAATTTTCAGAGTTTAGCCACTTGAAAATCCCCTAAGCGAGAGAAAAAATTCTGCCCCCCAAAAAAAAAAAAGGCTACATGACCCTTAAACATGCAAAACTCCGCCACACACATACGACTTTTACACAGGACCGTACGACCTATCAAATACAGTATTACGAAAGGACGCTAAATCATCCAGACCCGCCTAACACATACACAATTGCCGCCATTTTACACCACTAACTTGCTCATACTAACATTCACATTACAAAATGTGGAACTACACAGCTACACAAACGGTTTTCTCTCGCGCACGCAGCCTATTTACACTACACACTTCACACATTGCTGACACGTACACCTCAGGTCACCAACACTGCAAATCTACATTGTATGCTGCAGGAACCTTAAAACAGATTGTTAGCTCTTCAGCATACTGGTTGCTGCATATATTCATTACAAATAGGTAAAGTATATTATTTATATGTTTTAATTAATTAATTATCATTAAAAAATACATATACAGAAAACTTTAAAAAACACCACAACACACAATCGCAATAAACGTCAAAGGCGCTTATTGCCAGCCACACGATGAGCGCCAAAGACGCTCACCACGAAGCTCGCAATCAGCGCCAAAAGTACTCACACAACCAAAACACTTAATTTGTGTGCCAAATACCATTCCTTGACTTACAATTCTATTGCCGTCATTTTTTGACGGGCAATTCACTAGTATATACTGTATATAATAGAGTTATCTCTCATAGCCAATGAGAACTAATACACATGAATAAATGCTCATTGGCTGATAGTGGCAAGCCAGTGAAAACATGCAGGATCACATACTTTTAAACAGCTTTTATTTTTATTGATTTTCATGTTTAATTGATGGGTTAATTTAAAAACTGGGACGTAAGTGTCCTGTAAAATGACTCTGATGTCAAACATTTGCTTTTAAAAGAGCTGGTTTTATTGCATTTTATTTCATTTGCATGAAAAATGAGTACTTCAAGGGTTTAAAAAATGTTCACTCTACAACTTGTTTTGGAGTAAAGTTGGGACTTACCTCTGTCTAGATCTAGTTAGGGTGCATCTGGGTACTGCACCAATCCTATTACGGAGCTCTATAGAAAAACAGATGCTCCATCTAGTGGCTGAGCCTGATAAAGCTAAAATTCAGGAGTAGGTCCTGTTTTAGTTCTTATAGGGGATAAAAAAATTTTTTTTACTTTTTAAACTTTACAATGTTTAACTACTGTTCTTCTACATACATGATATTACATCTGTAACTTTTTTCCACTCAACACAGTTTCCATTCCATCCTGTTCCTTATTTTGGAATTGGCTTGTAATTATTCATAACACCACTTGCTGCTTCTTACCATTCAGTTTAATATTTCTTGATTTATGATTATCCATTGCAACCTGACCTTAAAGATTACTTTAACGTTTGCCTCGTGCTATTATACATACTAAACTTAAAAATGACGGGGCAATAAAACTGTAAGGCAGGTAATGCTGTTTGACACAGACATTCATTTTTTTTGTGGTCTGAGATCCTTCGGCGCTCATTGCAAGCCTCGGGCTCAGCGCATTTGGCGTTGATTGCGAGGCTGTTGTATTTTTTTTTATGAGAGGCGCTTTTGGTGTTATTGTTTTGTCGGTGCTGATCTGCTTTTTGCGCTTATTAACAAGCTTTGTGTGCTATGAGCAGCGTTGGCGCTTGTTGTGAGGATTTCAGTGAATGGCTTTTGTGTTTATTGCAATAGTGTTTTTTTGTTTTTTTGTGTATATGTGTTTTTGTATGCTAATTAAATAATTAATAAATTAATATACTTTACCTATTTTGAAGTAATATATGGAGGAAGCATTGTGCTGAAGAGCTGACAATCTGTTTTGATGTTCCTGCAGCATACAATGTAGGTTTGCAGTGTTGTGGAGCTGAGGTGTAAGTGTCAGCAATGTGTGCAGTGTGTAGTGTAAATAGGCTGCGTGTGCAAGGGAAAGCCGTTAGTGTAGCTGTGTACTTCCGCATTGTGTAAGTTAGTGTTGTAAAATGGCGGCGAATGCGTATGTGGTACGCGTGTGTGGATTATTTAGCATCCTTGCTAAAAGTGTATCTTTACCTCGTACGGCTTTTTGGTAAAGCCGTATATGCTTGCTGTTGTTTTGCTGCTATAGGATCCTGTAGCCTCATTTTCGTTTTTTTCTGCGTCTATTTTTTCTCTCGCTTAGGGGATTTTCGTGTGTCTAAACTCGGAAATTTGGACTTAAATTGAGGTGTAACTTTACTTGCAGAGGTCCTGGGTGCCCCCCCCCCCCTTGCCGTGGGTAATTTTTTATGTGTTTTTTGTGTGTATTTATTGTGTTTTTAATGTTTTCAGGTGCGCGCGGTTCGGCCGTTCGTATTTTGTTTAGGCTAAGTCCGTAATTTTTGCATTCTAATCATTCTAATCGTATTTTTTTGCGTAAGTCCGTATTTATTGATTGCGTGTTAGATCTATTTTGGTAAAGTGCCACTTGTGTGTGTGTTTTTAACCGCTTGTGAGGCGCAGTAGAGCCTCTACCTCTGCAAAAGCGTGACGACGATTCGTAACTATTATATGTGATAAGAACATACTCATTTTGACAAATTTTATTACTTTATTGTATAATTCAAAAATGCAACTTTAAATGCTATTTAATTACATTAATTAAACTCCAACTACTAGAAAAAATAGTGCTTGGTGGCTGCTACCAAAGCAAATATAACCCTCTTTTTTCAACGTCTACCTCCCAATCACTGACTTTTTATAGCAGTGAAGATAGAATTAACAAATACAATTATGCAAGATTATGCAGGACTTAATATAGAAGTTCTCATAGGCACAATATTCACTGCAAAATATTAAGGGGACGTGTTGGATTTTTAATACAAAATAAAAAAAGAGTTATTTAATGTGCATCAATATAAAACATTAGAAATCACTGATCTCATCACTATACAAAATAAAGGGCATCATTAATGAAAGTGCGTGTGTACAGGCAAATACTGTTGTGGTGGCTTGTGGAGCCCGTGAATTGATCCCTCATAAACATGAACTACACTACAGTCTCACAGTAGGACACTATATTAGTGTGACGGCACTTGGGGTGCACCAATTACCCCCTAATAGGACAAGGAGAGATCTACTCTCATCTCCTATGCTAATATAAATAGAGTGAAAAAACACATGGCAAACAACCCACTACAACCCAGTAGAATAAAAAAGGTCACAAAAAATAATAATGAAAATAATATGCAATTGTCATAAATCATATACATATGATTACAGTAGTGCAATACACAACATCAAAATCTGGATCAAACTTTCATTGTTTAGGTTATAGTGCCCAAGTAATAACAGCTCCAGTGTTTGACCACGGAACATGCTGCGGTTTCAAGATGACGTCATCACCATGGGACAAAATAAACAGCCAGAACATGCTTGTTTCTCCCATAGCTTCCTCCAAGGCCGGCTGTTGAATAACACAGAAGGTATGGACATGCAGACCAAACAGAGATCTAGAGCCTGAGACAAGACTGAGCATTTTAGGCAAATAATATGTGCAATATTAGATTGATGATATTGACTCTAGTATACACTATAGCGTCATTTTAGCTTCTGAATGATTGTGGTTGGATATTGTAATTGTATAGTGATATTTTTATATTGAAACACATTAATTGCTTATCATTATTTCACTCAACCATAAACATGTGTACCTGCTCTCTAGAAGTATGTAAGGTTAAATAAGACAGACAAATGTGAGCCTTTGAATCTCCCATTAGATACTGCTGATATATCCATATGTCATTGTGAGGATACAACTTATCAACAAACACCAAGGCCACTGCTTCTAGTGAGTTCTTGAAACAAAGATACTTATGACTCTGTCTAGGAGGAATAGATGGGAACAAAAAGCCACCTTATAAAAGCCCTAATTAGGCAGCAAAATCACCATAGCCATTCTTAGGCTTAGAATAGGGCCATTCGGGAAGCAGCTAACCCTAGACGTAAGTTTCGACTTTAATTGGGCTTCATCAGTGGTGTATAGCTGATAATTCCCTAAGGCTCAGTGAGCAAGCAGTCCACGTCTGGAGTCCTCTATCACTGTTAGCAATATTTGCCAGCACTCCCACGGCCCCTTCAACAATACTTTACGGCAAGCCTAACACAGGTTCAGAGACTAGCTGCATGACCCATGCATGATCCATTTAGGCTAGTTGATGGAATAACTGACACGACAACTTGAGTTGGGAGAAACAACGGGCCACAGCTTTATTTTGAAACAATGTAAACAATAACCATAACTTATTTAAATGACTAATTTAGTCCTTTCCATCCGGGGGAGGAGCCCGGCCACGAACAGTGACCTCACGCTTTGAGCCCTGCCCAAAGCCCCAATGCTTATCCTTAAGCACGCCCTGTGAGGTGGGGCCATCGCCCCCTTAGGCCAGTGGGCCGGGCAACTCACCTCCTGCCGCCCAGTCATAAATTAACAATACACAACATACAATAGCCACTTCTCCAAATTCTTTAACCAAAATATATATTAATTTCAATATTTCTTATTTATATTATATATTACCGTATATATTTTTTTTTTCTTTTTTTTAAAGAATAAACCATAACATCTGTTAACAACAAAATACAGGGTGGGTGGGTGGGATTCCAGTCGGGAGACCGCGCTGCTGTGCTCAACGGCGCGAAACGGGCTTCCGACACGCCCCCCGACGCTCCTGATTGGCTGATAGCCTCACAGGCTCCGCTGGGTCACGTGACGCTACGGGCTGACCCAGGGAGCCTGTGCAGCCTCCGCGTCGTTCATGACCCATGCATGATCCATTTAGGCTAGTTGATGGAATAACTGACACGACAACTTGAGTTGGGAGAAACAACGGGCCACAGCTTTATTTTGAAACAATGTAAACAATAACCATAACTTATTTAAATGACTAATTTAGTCCTTTCCATCCGGGGGAGGAGCCCGGCCACGAACAGTGACCTCACGCTTTGAGCCCTGCCCAAAGCCCCAATGCTTATCCTTAAGCACGCCCTGTGAGGTGGGGCCATCGCCCCCTTAGGCCAGTGGGCCGGGCAACTCACCTCCTGCCGCCCAGTCATAAATTAACAATACACAACATACAATAGCCACTTCTCCAAATTCTTTAACCAAAATATATATTAATTTCAATATTTCTTATTTATATTATATATTACCGTATATATTTTTTTTTTCTTTTTTTTAAAGAATAAACCATAACATCTGTTAACAACAAAATACAGGGTGGGTGGGTGGGATTCCAGTCGGGAGACCGCGCTGCTGTGCTCAACGGCGCGAAACAGGCTTCCGACACGCCCCCCGACGCTCCTGATTGGCTGATAGCCTCACAGGCTCCGCTGGGTCACTTGACGCTACGGGCTGACCCAGGGAGCCTGTGCAGCCTCCGCGTCGTTCATGACCCATGCATGATCCATTTAGGCTAGTTGATGGAATAACTGACACGACAACTTGAGTTGGGAGAAACAACGGGCCACAGCTTTATTTTGAAACAATGTAAACAATAACCATAACTTATTTAAATGACTAATTTAGTCCTTTCCATCCGGGGGAGGAGCCCGGCCACGAACAGTGACCTCACGCTTTGAGCCCTGCCCAAAGCCCCAATGCTTATCCTTAAGCACGCCCTGTGAGGTGGGGCCATCGCCCCCTTAGGCCAGTGGGCCGGGCAACTCACCTCCCGCCACGGAGCATGCGAGGGATGCCTCCCGAGGCTGCGATCCCCCCCTGCTGGACATTAAAGCCAAGGCCCGCAAAACACTCTCCCTAAACTCCAACATCATCAACTCGTACCCTATTTCCGTAAGATGAACCTTATCTTTTGCGAAAAAATCATCAGCGCCGACCGGTTCGAAATCTTTATACCGGATGGCAACGAAACCATGTTTTCTCACAAAACTCGCAATCTGCTGATTAATCTTCTGTCTAGCCTTATCCAAACATACTGGGTCGCGCGCATTACGCCATGATCTTCTCTTAATCATCTCAGACCAGATAAGGAACGTCCCAGGGAACTTCTTCACCCATTTCTCGATGTCTCGTCTCATCACCTTTAGCATTCGTCTCATGGGAACTGTCCCCAAATCGTTCCCGCCGGCATGAAGTATTATCACGCTGGGCTGACCGTAACGCTGCGCGTAAGTTTCCAAGAGACCGTCGAGCTGCGCCCATCGCAGACCCCGAATGCCACACCACCGTACGCGTAAGTCCGTAACAGGAAAGCCCAGTTGTGCCTTTTCTTCGGTAACTGCGGCTAACCTATGGGCCCAGTACACGTATGAATGGCCCACAATCCATAGTTGCTTCTGTTCCCCTGAAAGTAGAAAGCAACACCATTAAACCACTGCATTTGGCCTTACGTAGGCCCGAAAACGGTCTGAGTCCCACCTCCCGATGCGCTTCACTGTCGCGTCGGGCAACCCCAACCTAGCCGCTTCAGTGGCAGCTCCAATCCGAAAGGAGTGTGTTCCGAAGTCAGACTGCTTGAAACCGAGCCGATGCAGTGCGCTTTTTAAAACTCTTTTAAATTGATACTTAGACAGAGCCGTTCCATCGGCGTGTACCAGCAGCGAACACCGTCCCGCCGGTCGCTGCTTAAGGTACTCCATTACACATGCATATGGGCAACACTCCGTGCCAACCTGATGCAGAACAACTTCTCTTCCTTTACCCACTTGGTCGGTTTTTGACTTCCGCAACCACAATACCACCATGCCTTCCCTGAGGCAGGTATCCACCAATTGCAGTCCCCCCGAACCGTGTCTACTGTTCGCGACTAACTCCCCTATCCTAAACGCTCCGAAGAACGCAAGGGAAAAAGCCGTTCGGAAAAGTAGGGATTCAAAGGGGTTCGTGCAAACCACCACCAACTCCTGAGCCAATCTCAGCAACAGCGCAAATGTTATTGGCCGCCTACTATCTGGCCTTTGCGCCCCGCTGAACATTCCGCGCACCACCTTGCGCACTAGAAACTCCTTTGTAAGGTCCCTCTGCCCAGCAAGCTTAAACATAAAAGCAAGCGCCGTGACCTGTCTCCCTACTATGGTTCTTGATTCGCCTTGCTCAGCGCACCGCAGCAGGTACCAAAGCAGGATCCCTACGCTCTTGTCTTCCGTCGTGGCACCACCTGCCAGTGCCACTAGACTATCCCATTTTGCCCACACACGTCTATAAGCGTTCCACGTCGCTGGGGCAACAGACTGTCTCACAAGTCTCGTTACCTGACAGCTCCAATCTCCCAAAGCTCCTCAGGGATGTGCTCCCCCAGGGCGTTCGCACAAGGAGCCAGCGCCCTGAAGCGATCCTCCTGAAACGGAGAGAGGGCGTAAGCAATTCCGTTTTCCACATTTGTCGCATGTCTTGCCTGAAACCATATGTTCAAGCGAAGGCAACATAGCACAAGATGCCGGAGCAATCTAATCACCGGTACGGATGCTGCCGTGATGTTGTTCACGGCTTCAACCAACCCCTTATTACCCGAATGGAAAATGACTCGCCTGTCCCTGAAATAGGCACCCCATAAGTGCACTGCTACCACCATATTAAACAGCTCCAGGAATGTAGGGTTCTGCAGTAAACCCGCCTCTTCCCATTCCTCCGGCCACGCCGCAGCGCACCATCTCCCTTGGAGATAAGCCCCACAACCAATCGGTCCGGACCCATCGGTGTGGAGATCTAGCTCTGCGCTGGTGGCGCCCTCCTTTTGAAGGAGCACCCGCCCGTTAAAATCTGCAAGGAACATCGCCCATACCCTTGCATCATCACGCATGGCCCTAGAGACTGTTAGGAAATGATGCGGCTTCGCAATCCCTACCATAGCCAGCGACATCCGTCTACAGAATATCCGCCCCATGGGGATAATTCTGCATGCGAAATTCAACTTCCCCAATATTGATTGAAGCCGCCGCAGGGTCACCCTCCGTGCGCCCCGTAGCGCCTTAATCTCCGCTTGCATGTCCACCACCTTCTCTAAGGGAAGACTGCACTCCATTTTGCAGGAGTCGATCCGAATCCCTAGAAAAGTCAATTGCTCCGTAGGGCCCTCCGTCTTGTCATGGGCCAGTGGTACCCCGAATTCTGTACAGATTTCGGTGAACACCTCCAGCATGAAACGGCAAGCGTCGTTTCCCGCTGGGCCAACAAAAAGAAAGTCATCCAGGTAATGGGTAATACTCTTGTACCCCCCCTCGATGCTCACAACCCATTGTAAAAATTTGCTGAAGGCCTCGAAGTAAGCACAGGATATCGAGCATCCCATGGGTAAACATAAGTCGACGAAGTAACTTCCGTCTACGAAGCACCCCAGCAACCGATGGCTTGACGGGTGTACGGGGAGCAATCTGAATGCTGCCTCGATGTCCACTTTCGCCATAAGGGCCCCCTGGCCCTCCCTCCTCACCAGGTCGACCGCCCGGTCAAATGACTCATAAGACACAGTAGCCTGGTCTTTTGATATGCCATCGTTTATCGACCGACCTCTGGGGTAGGAGAGATGCTGGATCAATCTAAATTTACCCTTCTCCTTCTTGGGGACCACCCCGAGTGGAGACACGACTAATCCCTGGATGGGCGGGGCCGCAAATGGCCCTGCCATCCTCCCCAATTTTACCTCATTAAGCACCTTAGCTTTAGCTACCCCTGGGAAATCCCTAGCCGACTTCAGGTTTGGGACAAGAAAACCTTGAATGTCGACCCCGCATGGAATCCGGAATCCTTCTCGGAACCCGTCCTCCAACAGGCGCGCCGCTTCGGCGGTGCCTGCCAATTTACCGTAGCGTTTTAGCCACGGCAGCATGGCGTGGAGGCGTATGGGCGTCCTGCCCCTTTGCGGGAGGTTCGCCCCTGCCTCCCTCTTTTGGTCTACCGCATCTAGACAGGGGGTGTTAACCTCCACAATTTGAGCATGCATGTTTAAACCTGCAGTTAGGTGCCCATCTACAGACCCCCTCGTTATACGAAAAACAGGTCTTAAGGCCTGCTCCTGAGGCGAGGGTGGGGCCCTTAGCTCCACCGGCCCCGCTCCGAAAGGGCGTCGTGACTCTCATGGGTGTCATGATGTTTAGCCAATACGCCACCGCTTTGTCACTCCACGCCATGCTTGGCCTTGAGGCCAAGTATTGCCGGAATTCCTCGTCGTACCGCCACCAGGCCGTACCCCCATAGACCTTGTGAGCATTCCGAATTTCATCTATGTAAACGAATAATCCCGAACTCTGTTCGGGGTGCCGCTCACACAGTACGCAAGCCCAAATAGAAAATGCTTGCAGCCAGGTATCAAACGTCCTGGGTAGCCTAGCAAAAGATTTCCCCTCCCTGGGGCCCCTCTCGGCCAAATCTGTTTGCCTAGACATAGGGAGAAGGGAAAACAACTCTATAAATTCCCTCCTCCAGATCTTTTCCTTGACATCCTGTGTAAGGTGTGCACCTAAATTATCCAACGAGCATAGGACTATAGGTCTCATGGCTGCGTCGGTAACTCCCACATTGGTATTCCCTACTGCTGCAATAGCATTGCCTACCGGCTCGGGCGCGCGCAAGCTAGCTAACGCCTCGCTCGCGCTCGCTGGCGCCACTACCGCTGCTGGCTGGGACCATGCACCCTTTGCTAGCCCCCCTATCCAAGCTCCCATTTCGTGTTCGCTAACCGCAATGTTGTGCGCAGCTAGTAGAGTCTTTAATGACCCGATAAAACCTCCCTTGTCTGCTGCGCAGCTCAACTCTGAGCGCTCACCTGCTTCTGGAAGCTTTGGAGTAGATACGGCCAACGGAGTATCCCCGCGTCTCTCCTGACGCTCCGGGGACTCTGACCGTCTGGCCCTCCGCGGGCTCCTCCTCTCAGATCCAGTGCAAGCACAGCGGCACCGACAAGATCTTCTGCTTCTCGACCTGGATCTCCTTCTGGATCTGTGGGTACAAGAAGAACAGTCACTAGCTCTCCGCGACCTGCATGCCCGTGCCCATACCGCCCTTTCCTCGTCTGAGGAACGGTCCTGGTCACCTAAGCTTGCGCGGCTGGAGTAGGCTAGCACTGCCTCCGCCGCCCCCTGTAGGGGTTCCCCTGAGACTTCCTCGGGCATTGGAATATCCAGATGTTGGTCAGTCTTAGACCCTTTGCGCTGTGGCCTAACCGTATCGCCCTCAGTCTCTACTCTGCTACGTCTTAGCGGTGTGTGCGTAAATAGTAGCGGACTGTACCTGCTCGTAGCCTTCTTAGCTCGAGTGGGGCGTCCTAGCCTCGCCACTGCCGCTGTCACAGGCATGTCATCAATCATGACCATGCTGTCTTGGCTATTCATCTCTCTGATCACCCCGTCTCTTCTCTCTCTCGTCGTCGCCATGCTCCTCTCACTGCCAGTTGGGCGTCCCTGTAAAGTACCAGAAGCACTGTTATTGAGGGAAACCCCAGGGACCGTCTGCTTGGCACTGTGAGGGCCTGTAGGAGCCTTTTTAGGACTCCCGGCTTTTCTCTTACCCCCTGCACCCCCCTTACGGGGTGTTAGAGGGGTGTTTCTCGACCTTTGTCGCGGCCTAGGACCTTTAGGCAAGTTGGCAGGTGGTGGCCGGAGTGCTAGGCCCTCACCCCCACCGCCCGTGATCCTGGCGCTCGCCTGCCTGGGGGGTATGGGGTCCCGGACGCCCTGACCTGTAACCCCCCCCATCTCTTGTGTCTCTGCTACCCGATGGACGGGGGTCTGGCAGCCCTACAGTGGTGGGATGGGAAACAAATTCCCTGGAGGCATCAGAATTGGCTAGGACACCAGCCACCGCAGGCTGTTCCTGTTCAATGTGCTGAGCTCCAAGCACAGAAGGCATGGGAGGTCCCAGCCTGTCCTGCACCCACTTGACCCCTTGGCTTAAGGCACGGGTCCTAACCTCAGCCAGCAAAGCCTCTAAGCCTTTTGGATCCATATTAAGACTACCAGGGGGACAAACAGGGGGAACAACAGGCAGAAGCTCAGGCACACACAGACACAGGAACACACACAGGCAAAACACTCACACACAGACAAGACACACAAAGACACAAAACGGAGGAAGAAAAACAAGCAAGAGAAGCCTCAATCAGTATATCCCCTTATGTGCTGGTAAGCTGGGGTAAAATCTCAGTAATTAAACCTTCCTACTTCGTTTTGGCTGCAGGACCTCAGACCTCCGTCCATTCCAGTCGGAAGACCGCGCTGCTGTGCTCAACGGCGCGAAACGGGCTTCCGACACGCCCCCCGACGCTCCTGATTGGCTGATAGCCTCACAGGCTCCGCTGGGTCACGTGACGCTACGGGCTGACCCAGGGAGCCTGTGCAGCCTCTGCGTCGTTCAGCAGGTAGGGATTAGGAAGCTATAGTTTAACAGAGTGCCATGGCTGTGCAGGTCAGGTTACACTTCTCTGCACTACACAGTGCATAACCCAATTCCCTCCAGTCCAGCATGTGGAAGAGGGAATGGGAGCTGTAGCTCCTGCTTCTTCCAAAGAAGGCAGCCCTTTCATGTGCTCAGCCAGAATGATGTAAGTCTGTGTCAGTCCAAAGAGATATACAGGCTCAGAAAGTGTGATCAAGCCCTCCTAACACGGCAGCTGCCACATCACAAGACATGCAGGGCTGAAGAATGAGGGGATGAGCCTGCAAATAACTTCATATTTGTGCTAAAATTGTTTACTGCATGAAGCCTGCAAATATTGGTCATATTGTTTCAGATATGGGCTAGATGTACTTTATGTTTTATTATAATTTGTGTTTTAAACCGTTTAGGGTCGGTTAAAAATTTTCCCAAATATAGTGACATAGTATTGTAAAAATATAATTATTTTTCTATGCACAAGGCATCATTGAGGCACAACTTTGTATCTAATACATTCACAACCATAAAATTAGGATTTTCAGAATGAGTTTGCCATTTTGCTTGTAGATATCAAAATCACTGGATACAGATTGTATCAGGGTCCACTGTTTCTCTCACTTTTCCCAGGTTTCTAATCCTTTTACAAAGACAAAATGCCCAGACATCATTAAAGCATAATAAAGCAAAAGGTCTGTAATAACCTAAACTGTTTAAAAACATTTTGTCAATTATCAAATACATTTTTTCAAATGAGCAAACTATAACTATTGCACACCAGTGGTTTAATACTGCCCTTATATATGTGAGATGCTGATGAGTGTGAGCATAATCGCAGCACATATCCACCAGAACAGATACTTTACTAAATTGTAGCATGGTCCTTATTTCAAATCAACCCTCAAACTGGTTGATATTTAATTACGATTTCAAGACATATTTCAAGATTAAGGCAGGCTATTAAATTATAAACAATTAGAATTTTTTTTTTTTATATATATTTCACTTAACGTTTTATTCTAATTATTTTATCTATATCAGTGGCAGAAATATTTTATATTTAAAAAGCGAACCAACATCAAACTTTAGGGCAAAAGGGAAACAAAGAACCAGTATATAAGACAGATCATTTATTTCACTCAAAAAGATACAAATTAAATAGATATGAAATTCATAAATACTGCCCCACATCCACAATGTAGTAAAAATGTTTTTATTTTTTTTATTTTTAGTATTGATGTATATCTCACTGCTTTATAATAGATATTACTTAGCCTAGTTATTCCTTCAACTATCTGTCTGTCCATGTTCGGCAAGGGGCAAAAATGACAAACATCCTGCAAATTGCAAGACAACTATACTATGTGCTCTTTGGGTATAATAATTTCAAAGGGAAAAATTTAAATTTCTTATTTAAAAAAAAAAAAGCGAGCAGCTTGGGCCTGAAAGAATGTGTCTAAAAGCTAAATGTACTTGACCATACAGAGATGCCTACAGGTTAAATTAACAAATTTTAGTGCCATAAAGCTTTAACAACAGTATTTTAAACAATTATAAAACTGTGAAAAGGATCTTTGAGATTAGATAGAGTGACGTGTTGTCAATCTGGTGTTGGCAGTTTCTTTAATTCAAAGAAGGATTTCCTGCTTTTTACATTCAGAGAATTGCCTAGTATTTCAGGGCAGGTCTATGCTTTTGGATGAAATCAGACTCATATGTTACAAAGGTTTTTTTTTTTACTTGATCCAGCTCCAACAAAACAAACTACAATATTTAGTTTGTTTCAAATAATTATAATCAACTAGCAACATGCCCGTCAAAAATGACGGGGCAATAAAAAAGTGTTGAAATGCTGTTTGTCACACAATGGGAGTGTTCTGGGTGCCTCAACTATATAGACTCCTATAGGACACCATGTAGTAACACTATAAGTGCCATGAGGGTCATTCAGGACCCTCATGACACAAAGTGTAAGAACTACACTATTAACTCTAACTATACCCCATTAATCCAATCCTTGGCCTATTTTATCCTAACAGTACGCATTTAACCCTAACAGTACCTATCTAACCCTAACTGTGCCTGTTGAACCCTAACTGCTTATTCAACCCTCTGTAAGCCTATTTAACCCAGTCTCTTATGGGGCTCTATACAGACCCTCATAAGCCTCTATTTAACCCCATCAGTCCCATAAGGGTATATAAAGACCCTCATGGGACAGTTAGAAGCCTAACGTTAACCCCATAAGTGCCATGATGGTCCTGCTGGATCCTCATGACACTAAGTACAAACACTACACTGCACTATCCTCCCCCAACAAACCATTAAATCTAAACAAACCCACTCTCCCTATTAACAGCTACACTACCTACCTACCCCCTATTAAACATCCCCACCCCACTAATTACAGAAAATAATAAAACCAAAGTCACAAAAAATAATAAAACCTAAGACACAGAAAAAAATAAAGCCTAAGTCACCAAAAATAAAAAGCTACATTACAGAAAATAAACAAAGCTACATTACAAAAAATGTAAAAAGGTACATTACAAAATATAAAAAAACTACATTACAACTCCCCCCACCCCCACTACAGAAAAAAAAGAAAATATTACACATCTGAAAAGGAAATACATACAAAATATATACATCACATTGCAATATAATACAATACAAATAAAATACAATACCCTCTATCTAAATACAATACCCTCTATGTAAAATACAATACCCTCTATTTAACATACATACATACCCCCTATCTGAAATACATACCCCCTATGTAACATACATTAAATCCTATCTAGATACACAAACCCTAAATCTAACCTAAAATAGAATAATTAAGACCACTTGCCTTTGCAGATGTCCCTTCGAATTGCCACCCTAGTAAAAAATTTAAAAATAAAATAGTAAAAAAACAGTACATAGTAAAAATAAACATTGTAAATATTCTAAATATTCTACTCACCTTTTTTAGCATGTCCCAGTCCTTCGCATGTCCCAGTCCTTCTTATTTTCTTCTCCGGCGCAGCCATTGATAAAAATAAACATTACATTTACACACACAAAATAAAATATAATAAACATAATATACATTCAACTTACCTTGTCGCAATGTCCCCTTGCTCCTCCTGTTCTGCCCCAGCTGGGCTCTTGAAGAATCTGCGCTGTAACCAAAAAAGAAAAAAAAACTAATGGAGCTCCGCACTCGCGGAGCTCACCGACGCTAATGAGGCCCCCTAGAGCCTTTTCCGCAAGAAAAATGGCAATTACGCCTTCTGATTGGCTGAAAAGGCTGTCAATCAAATTTCAAGCAATCAGAAGGCGCCAAGGTGTGAGCCAATCAAAATAGTATACACTCCCATATCCCATTCTGATTGGCTAATGCACCTGTCAATCGTTTTAAACCAATCAGAAGGCTCTATTGCCTTGAGCCAATCACAATGGGATACACCCCCACAGGGTGATTGGCTGGAGGTATCTGCACCGTCTGATTGGCTACTGACCCCCATGAATGAGAGGGTTAATTAAGGGCTTATTGGGGTCTGTATTGACAGGGTTAATTAAGGGATTATGGGGGTCTGTATTGAGCCCCATGAGTGACAGGGTTAATTAAGGGATTATGGGGTCTGTGTTGTATTGATAGTGCGATCAGGGACCCCCACTGCAAGGGTTAATGTGGGGACTCCCAGCATTGTTCCTTTAATTTTAGGTGCCGGTGGGGGTACTTAAAGCAGCAAGGGATTAATGTGGGAGTCCCAAGCTTATCTCTGATAAGCAGCTAGCAGTGTTTTGTGTGGTTTGGGGTCATGGAGCCTCGTTTTTATTTTTTTCGGCCGCCGTCTTTTTTTTCGCTTAGCCATTTTTCGAGTGCTGAAACTGTGGCAATTGGGGTAAAACTTGCGTGTTTTGGGGTTTGCGCGGTTTGGAAGTCCCGCGGGTCATAATTTTGGCATGCAGGCAATGAGGGAGAGGAGGAGAAGAGAGACACAGGGGAGGAAGAGGAGGAGGGGAAGAGAGACAGAGGGTAGGGAGAGGAGGAGGGGAAGAGAGACACAGGGTAAGGAGAGGAGGGGAAGAGAGACACAGGTTAAGGAGAGGAGGAGGGGAAGAGAGGCACACGGTAAGGAGAGGAGGAGGGGAAGAGAGACACAGGGTAAGGAGAGGAGGAGGGGAAGAGAGACACAGGTTAAGGAGAGGAGGAGGGGAAGAGAGACACAGGGTAAGGAGAGGAGGTGGGAAAGAGAGACACAGGGTAAGGAGAGGAGGAGGGGAAGAGAGACACAGGGTAAGGAGAGGAGGAGGGGAAGAGAGACACAGGGTAAGGAGAGGAGGAGGGGAAGAGAGACACAGGGTAAGGAGAGGAGGAGGGGAAGAGAGACACAGGGGAGGGAGAGGATTCATTGGCTCGCAGGCGATGAGAGCCTTTGGTGCTCATTGCCTAAGTGCTCCGAGTTAACGGCTCGCCTAAGTCTTCCGCACCACGCAAATCGTGACGACATCGCAGTTTGACAATTATAATACAGTATGTGATCTGTAGAAGACTCAAATGAATGCACTATATAGAATTAAATGCTTTGATCTGAAGAAAATATAGACTTAGTAGTGTCTACCCTCTAATTTTAAATAATTTCAGCAACATATAGCCTAAATCTAGTTACCATAATGCACAACGTTACAGCTGTTTCCTTGAATCATGTAAAGTACATCTGAAATGGCACAAGCCCAGAAAAGTCCATCAAAAAAATAAAAGAACAAAGTGCGTGAGCATTAAAAAAAAAATTCATTCTTGCTTTTCTGTTGCAGTAATCGTAGCAGGAAAAGGAGTTGGAATATGTTACTCTGGGGCTCCTGAGGTCAGTGGCAAGTTCCAACTCATAGCTTCCCTTATTCCATTGCATCAGGCAACAGTATGCACATAATGTCCACATCATGTCCAAAAACTGGGACACGGCAGAACAGACACAAAAAAACTTCTGCAGGTTTAAGCAATAAAGTATTTTTTAATAAAAATGCACAGAAAAAATAAACTGTTTTCATTAATATTAATAAAATAATCTTCACTGCATAGGGAATAGGAGCAGCACACATACCCAAAACAACTATTAATTTTCATTGTAGACTAAATACATGTTTATGATTTAAAGGAATACAAATGAATAATAATATTTATTAAAAATACAGATGAAGTTTAAAATATAATTTATGAGAAACACTTTCATATAGTAAATGTGATATTCATATAGTAAGGGTGTGAGTTTGTTTGCATCAAGGGCAATAGCCACAGTATTGGTAGCCACATTTTATGTTTGCTTTGCACTATTTATGTGATATGATCCCTCATGCAGTACATTTTGGCTATAGAGTGTGATGCTGTCCCTTACTGCCTATGCACACTGGTTTAATTGAATGCTCGCTCATAGATTGTGAGAGACCGCAGTAGTTTCATCTATGTAAAAAGTTATGCTAGGTCAAAATATAAGTATGAGTGTACATGTCCCCAAAGGTAATGTATACATACACTGGGATTGCTGGCGAATCTAGGTAAATGTAAAAAGGTATATACCCAGCATAATGGATTGAAGAAATTAGTGCTAAAGTAAGGCCTGAATAGCCAACATAAAAATATATACGTGCTCCCACTTATATGTGATATGATATGATAATAGGGAGCACATAAAGAAGGCTTATCTCAAAGTCCCGTGGTAAAGAGAGCCCAGTCCTGTAGATTCTACGAGTGTCTACAGATCTGTTAGGACCACTGTGTCGAAATCTTGTACTGTATTATTGTCCAGATACATCTTGTACTGTATTACTGTCCAGATACTGCAGGTGTGCTGCCCTGTACACGAGCATTGTTTGCGTAGTGCTCTCAACAAAAATGCGAAACAAGGAAGAAAAGGAAGGGTGGTGGGTGGAGAAGTGCACCTTCTCCTAGTGCAGAATAACTGGTATAATCCTTTGTAAAAGTCAATACTGAGCAAAAGAAGGTAAGAAAACTCACATGTAGTGGCCTCAGCACATCCTCAGATCATCACGCGATATGTGGGTAATCCTTGCGTCTGTGGTGAGTCTCCAATGCACCGTTGTCAATCAGAAAGTTCCTATTCTTAGGAGTGGAAAGGGTGGGATCCACCCAAATATCATATATGTGGGTGTGTTAGGTCTTCAACCTCCACATGTAGTATTCCAGTTGGAAAAGTATATTACAGCTATACTACCAACAAAGACTCATACGTGTACTGGTAGGTAAACAGTGAAGATGTCTTTATTAAAAAGTAGTATATATAGAGCATTACATAGGTATCAAAAACTACTAGTACTGTTGCAGGTCAGACATATATGTCTAAGTGAGACCTGTCCAGAAAGACTGACAAGTAGTAATAGTACACACCAAAAAACAGGTAGGTAATATAATACTATTACAAAAAACTTCTTCAGTGGTTAAAAGACCTATTAACCACTGAAGAAGTCCAAAATTGGACGAAACGCATTTGGTTGCACGTATATTTGCTTATGTTGGGCATATATATATGCTTTTTACTTTTACAGTTTTCCAGCTTTTTTCTCTGTTTTCCAGTTTTTTTGTAAGACACCTTGATTACTTTAATTATTTAATCACTTAAATTATATTGGTTTTTGAAGCATGACATTCCTGGAAGTGACACTGTAAGAGCAGTTATTGGATCTTTTCTCTCTTCAGTAGTGACATTTTTTTTCGCAGTCTTTCATTTTGTAATCAAAATTTTTTAAAACAAATCTTAAATAGTTTTTATGCCGCTATTATTGTTATAATAAATAAAGATCAATCACACTAGACCCAATAACATTTCTCATACAATCAAGTTAACCCTTTCACTGATATAGAGACTAGCAATGCATTGTTGTGCAATTTGTCAGTAAAAGGGTTCAACTTACATACAGAAATCAAACCCTTAAAGGACGAATTCTATCTAAGCTTAAGTTTACTTTATATTAAAGAGCACTCTTGGAGAAGATTAATGATCTATGTACACATTATGAATGAACCCTAATCCCCCATTAATCCCTAACACTAACCACCCCTAAACTACCTACCTTAAACTAAGAAACAGAAAATGAAAAATCAGTACGGTATACAAGACTGAAAGAAAATAAAAACGAATTACCAAAAATAAAAGATACAAATAAAATATTAAAATAAATTATAATTTTTCCCTTGTAGGGAAAAGGGAGGTTAATTAATATATTACCCTCCTTGGATGTTATATTAAAGGACCACTGTGGACACATTTTTTTCTCTATGGTCTTTTGAATTATAGAACTTGATAACATGCAAAATGGTGGTAGAAAATAATAGTAATAAAATAATTGCAGCCTTTACATATTTCACTTTTTATATGGAATTATTCTTTATTGGGTGCTTCCATTTCCTTCTTGCAGTTTCTGCTCAACAGTGTGTGTCCTTGTAAACAAGTGAGCTTTTCATTACAGCTAATGAGAGCATTGGCAGGTATATGAGCCACCTTCCCATTGTGCAGATAAAAACTTCATCAGCCCCATTAAATTACAAGCCCGTAGCAGCAACGGCACACCCGCAAAGCCTGCGGGCTTGAAATGCTGCTGCGTTACAGAGCCATTACATTGAACCATGCAGCGAATTATGGGCCATAGAAGCAAGCCTGTAAACCGTTCCCACACATGCAAGCTGTTAAGGGTCTGGCCGAGATGCATTCGGCTGTTATGATCCAAACCCGTAGCCTCGTAGTTTGACGCAGACCTAACAGCCAATAGAAAGAGGGGAATTGCAATTAACGCCGCAGGAAAGGGTTTTAAAGGGCGTGAAAACTGTAAATCATTGACTGTGCTGTAGCTGAGCAAGTGAACACACAGGTCTAGGTGTTGGTGGGTTTGTTATCATTGGAGAGAGAGAGAGAGAGGGAGCTTTGTAAGTTTTTGATATTTTGACCTCTAATATATATTAACCCTTAATTTACAACACATATAATTACTGATATGACATAATTCACACATATAGATTAATACGTACACACAGCAATAAATAGCGGTAGGCCACAGCACATCTACACCCCCCCCCCCCCCCATACCTCCACTCACCCCCCCCGCCATACAATTACTATACTACACATAATACTCACATTCTTGTTTTACCACATACACATCCACTTATAACATATATAGTTGTCGTAATAGCGGGGTTCAAAAAGAAAGATAATTAGGCTAAATATTTCCCAACTGTAGGCCTAAGCGTTTGGTATACTCAAATATGCTAATAAAAATCTCTTTTAGCCCAATACAAATGTGTGTCCTCTAGACTTAATTTCTTTGTCTGGATTTTCTTGATAAGATTTCTAACAGTTCTTTTGTAGAGTTGGTTCAGCGTTCGGAGGATGCTGATTCTCTTTGTACACCGGCCACAGAGGTGTATCTTCAGTATATAAAAATGAAAAGAGGGAGGGGGGAGAAAACGCAATAGATACTCCTAGTGCAGATTATTCCACGGGACTAGATGATGGTAAATAATTATAGCTCTACAGGTTTGTGTCTCACCTGTAGTATCCTCAAAAATATGAAGTATTCGTGGTCATATATAACTGATGTATAGGGACCCCGTACCTCAGTTCTTCATATGTTCTCTTTGTTTTTTCTTCTACTCCGATGTTGTTGTTCAGGTACAGTGTTTATATCAATGAAGTCAAAAAGACAACCAATTTCATAAAAATATATTTGTTTATTATAACACTGGCAATATAACCATATCTCAAATTGGTTGTCCAAATACAAGAAAATATGACACGCAAAAATGGAACGTTAATGTGGGTGTTGTAAATAGTGAAATTTTTAACACTATGAACATCTATGTGTGTGTGGTGGATGAATCAAACTTGTTTCACTGCTTACTGATGCAGCTTCTTCAGTGAGAAATATTCCTGTAGTTAAAACATATATATGTGCTAATGCACATAAATTGACTATATATGTATGTATTATTATTTCAATGTGAAATTAATAAAATAAAAAATATAATAAAATAAATACAATACTGTCGGCACATTTTCAACGTTAAATATCGCTCATCACGAGGCACGCACGTAGGACTTTAAAACAGATTGAAGGAGGCCTCAAGATGAGGAGGGCCGCACCCAGGCCTGGATTTGTGGATATCATTGCTACAAGCAAGTGAGACTATTGCTTTTTCAGTCATTCTGATTGACTCACCTGTGAACAGAAAGGAAATCCTCAAATCCATACCTGGGTGAGGCCCTCCAGGACCGAGTTTGGTGACCCCTGAATTAGCTCATACCTCTCCAGCCTTCGGTTGCACAACTGCAACCCGAGACGTCAGCCTCCTCATCTCAGACCTCACCACCATCTCAACCTGATCCCCAGCCACCCAACATAGTGGCACCCCATGCTCCTACACCACCAAGATGGGGATCAGGCACAAAAGGTGGGGGCCCAGTGCTGCAGAAGAGGATGTCTTAGGACCATCCAGGAAGTCCTCCTCTTGATCACTCCTCACTGAATACTGATTGTTATAGATATTAAGATACTATTGGCTGGCGACAGAGTGTGTACATGTCTGGCTATGTCTAACATTTCAACAATTGATGTTCAATGTGGATTGACCTTGAGATGAGATGTTGTAGTTAATCAGATTATTGTTATGATTTATATCTTGTTCTTGTCTTTGTAGGTGTTAATAGCCAAATCTCACGACCATGAAGGCATGTTCTTCATCTCCGAGCAGTACAATACATCATGTGATTGAACACTCAACTCAGTTCCCAACAGGAATTAGATCAGAGTCATTCACCACTGCAGATGGATCTAAAATGCATTATATGACTACATATCTCTTCACTAATGAACATGACTGGTGTGAGTTTCAATTATAATGAATAGTGTCCCAGCTTTGGAGTTGCACAGTCCCATTAGGATCTGCTAATCCAAACCAAAAGATATACATGCATTTTGGTTGCATTTCATCCTGTTACCAGTATGCAAGCGGATTAATGAATTTCATGTCATCCAAAAACAAAATGAATAATTTCCTTGGTTTGACGTCAGGATCAATGTGCATGTGTTTAGGGGTAATGTGAACAGTGTAATCTGTCTGGCCTTGGTACCACCCATATACCAGTCAGATGTGATATCAGCATGGCACAACTATTACATGTAGATAGTGATAGTACTCTTGGCTAAAAGATTGTGTTCACAGTGAAGCATGCATTGTTGTATTACACATCCTCAACATATTCTGGGAAGGCTGATTGAACAGGACAGAATCAATATGGTTATCACTGCTCATAGAAGACAATCATGTTAATTGGTTTATTGTAGTGTCCAGAGCAAAAACAATGTACTATAATAACAGCTTATGATTGTTCTCTTCATGTTTTCCAGATTCTATCATCTATTTGGGAATCATCATTAATGTATGAAAATACACTGTGTGTGGAATTGATTAGTATCATGTGATCCATGACTTTTAGCACCCGTTTAATATAGCAGATGGAGACCATATGGTTGCTGTATGTGCATTAATGGTTATTTGTATGCAATTAAGTGTTATATGATGTTCCTATTTCACATCCGATTATGGTCACTGTGGTGTCCTGACCACATGTGACCCTAGTAGATGCTATGCCTTATCCTTAAGATGCTGTATGACATTTTACCCTTTAGGTGTCCCTTTTTGGCCAACAGCCTCTTGCCCTTCCGTTATCCGCCAACACCAAACCCATGATATGTAAGCACAGTTGTATACATATAAACATGTCCTATGTGTATCAAATAAAGTATGATGATGTTATACGGTTATCACTGTATCTGTGTGTTTGTACCGTATCATGCTTTATATATATATATATATATATATATATATATGTGTGTTTGTGTTTAGAGATATACATAAACTACATTAATCTGTACCTTACCAATATAGATGAAAGTGTCAATATACATGCAGGGTTGTCTGTAATGACTTTAAGGGCTTAACTAGAATGATGGTATTCATCTACATTCATGATTATGATGCAGTAATGTAAAAACATATTGAACAGAATATTTACACCCCTAACCGATGGTGATGAGAACATCTGTTGACTTTCATGATAATTTAATTGTTGCTATGGAAAAGCTATAGTATGAACATTAGCGAGGCTAACACAAACAACATTGCTGATAAATAATATTTAATTTTAGAACAAATAATAACAAACATACCAACAAAGCCACACAGTGACAAATTATCACAGGTATGCACAGCATCATGTTGGAGGTGGGTAGGATACAGAGTTCCAGTAACACAGGTAAATGGGGATATAGGAACAGAATGCAGTCAGTGTGGATGGCATTGATATGGATGATCAGTTGAGGGGGATTTACAGTGTATCATCCAACATGTGGCAATATAAGAAACATCATAGTATTACAGATATAAAGAGAACTACAACATTCAATAAGCAAAAACAATAATACAGAATAAGGAGATATACTCATGAGGAGAAGTAAACTAGGTTTGTATGTCCAACAGACACTCCTTTGCAACTGCAGAGGTATAAATGCTCAATCAGTTAATGTTATAACCCCAATTGGTCAGTTCTCTGGCAATGCTAATCCGTTCTGATAGCAGCCTCTCCATACCTAAGTTTGGACACTCAGATGGGGACCTGACCAGGACCATATCAGTGTGTTCTAACTTATATGAGAGATTCACTCACAACAAACCGGCCAATTTGAGGGGAATTTTGTTCTCAGAATGAACATCTCTATTATCTGTTGCATATGCATATCTGAAGATTAACGTAACCTAATTAACAGTTATGTTCCAAGGCTAGAGTTACTGTTCCCCATATGTACAGGGAGGATCACATCAGCACTGAAAAAAAGATCTGGAAGGAAGTATAATACAGCCTTCATAAACCAAGTAGAGGAGAGAATAGAATGTCTAAAGCAATAGGTACATATAAATCTATGTAGAGTATGTGAGCATACACATGCTGTGGATATGCAAGGAACATCATGTGACATATGTCACATGACATCTGCATTGTAGTCTGCAATTGAAGCTTTACATATATTAGCTAATTAGTATCAGATATCTCACCGGGTGCAACACATGAACGATTATGGCACATGAACATACATGATGCAATGTGACAATAGAATGGACATGGAATGTGGGGTTGCTCATCATCATGCATTGTTCTGACTGTGAGGAATGTGACACATCTTTGCGATCTGTAAGAAACATACAAGGAACATGGTAATACGAACATTACACATGCAATATGAGCTCTTACCTCATCACATATCAAGACATGCTGGTAATTTAAAACATGTTTTCTCTGTTTTTTTCTTACATATGAAACAAGCTACTAATCCAACAGATGATGAGGAAGGATATTTCTGATTACTAATGATGTAGGAATATCACACCTATTACACATTAATGCATCATTGTAGAGCCCACACGTGGTGTTTTACCTTGGACGTGGTCCCGAAATTATCCCCAAGGTGATTTGTTCCACCAGGACACGTGCGCCCAATTACATTCCGGCATGTATTATGCTCCACATTATACCTCTCCTTTGCCTGGATCTGTGGATTGATCAAAGGGGTCAACAACCACGGCAAACACCCATACCCTGCTTCACCTGATGTAAACAAAATGGGAGATGTTGTTATAATAAGATGCTGTGATGTTTGTCAATGCATATGAACGTATACCTAATGATTAATTTATTGTTCTTTTTTGTATATGTTGTTGTGAACTGCATACTGTTTGGGCAAGTTAACATAGGGTTATGCACAGCAATGAGCAAATATTATGTAATGGCTCAGGTAGTATTACTCCCTTATGCACATGTGAACACCAGAGCAATAGAGGGAAACATGATGTATATGTTATTGTATACAGTGTAAGAAAGATATGGTTGCCTGTGATTACTTCTGTGTACTCACCCAGTAGCCATCCGGATGGAAATTGGCTTTTCATATTGGCATATGCATGACCATTCCGACATATGATGAAATAAAATATTTTTTTAATGACTATTTTTTATTTGGGGATTATTGTGCAAGTAATTGTAATACCTTTCAATGCTTTCCACAGTGGTGTGTTTATATTGTCTTATACAGTGTGACATTTTCTGTAAACCCTTTGCGGGTCCTATTTGGAGGACGTAATATTTTTGCCTCCATTTGCGGGTTACGGGCTTGAACGCCAGGGCATCTTTCGGAACTTGTTGCAATTTAATAGCAATATTGGAACGTTACAGTTACGGACTTGACAAATCAAAGAATTTGCGGTAATGGAGTTCAGATTTTAACATTCCATAGGATTTTTACGCCTGTAACCCGCAGGTCGTTTGCGAGTAGCTTTAAGAGGCCAATTTAATAGCCGTAAGTTTTGCGGGCTATGGTATGTGCTACGGTTTACACGTTGGGGGAATTTAATGGGGCTGCATATCTTCTCCCAAACCAGGAAGTTGATCACTAGCACTTAAAATGGTAGATACCATAACTGCATACAAAATCAATAAATGATACATTTTTGTATTCTAGAAACATTTTGCTTATTTTCCAATGATCACAGTGGTACTTTAAAAAAGCATGTTAATCAACACTCCAGGTAATTTTTTATACAGTATTAGGTCATTGTCAGAGTTATTAAAAGCAAAACAGTTAGTGTTTGTACGAGGGGGGAAGGTCAGGTCACCACAAATAGAGGTGAACCTAATATATCTATATATCTATTTATAATAAAATCTTACATTTATTTAGTAAAGATATAGTTTTTATAACTGAAAATTATATGGTGGTATGGTTCATTATTTTGTAATGCTAAAGCAGAGCAATGTCATTGTGTCATAAGGTTAAAAATGTTGTCCAATGTAACAGATACCTCCCAAAAGGAATGTTGTTGCCAGCATTTGATGTATGAATATAAGCTATACATTTTAACTGGATATTTTACCATATAATATCTTACATAACTATGATCAGAAGTGGAGCTACTGTCGGTGCAGACGGTGCAAGGCATTGAGGCCCCTGGCCTCTGAGGGGCCCCTGTGGACCTCCCTCAGCCTCTGCAGACATCCTGCTGGTCCCCTGTATCCCCATGACCCTCCCATCGTGGCCTTCACGGGTTCCCTGTAGCCCCCATGGTCCTACCATGGCCCATGCAGCTCCTCTGTTACCCCTGTGGATCCTCTGTGGCCCCCCATGGAGCACCTGTGCCCCCCGGGTTCCATGTGGCTCTCATGGTACCCCCCTTATGGTCCCTGCGGACCTCCTGTGGGACCACTGCGGCCCCATTTGGGTGACTGTGGCCCCTTACATGCCCCAGGTGCTCCCTGCAGATGCTTTGGACCCCACGGCCCCTTATGGCCTATGCGGACCTCCCGTGGGTCTCCTGTGGCCCCTTATGGTCCACTGTGGTCCCCAGAGGCACCAAACCCCCCTGTGCCCCCTGCCATCCCTATGCCCCCAGCAACTCCCTGTGTTGCCACTTGCAAACCTCTACGGCCTCCCTCAGACCCCTCTGTTCCCCCTCAGACTCCTGTGGCCTTATTGCAAACCTTTGTGACCTCCCTCAGCCCCGTGTTCCCCACAGCTCCTATGGACCTCTGCGGCTCCTTGTTGTCCTTGCTGGCCCCCTGGTCGAATCTCTACCACCCCCATCGGGTCTCTGTGACCCCCCTCGGCCCACCAGAGGGCCGGGGGGGCCACTGGAAATATATATATATATATATATATATATATATATATATATATATAAATATAAATATCCACCCCCTACGCACTAGCTCTGCTACTGACTATGATAGTATGTGAATGTTGCACAAAAGTTAACAAACAGATTACAAAAGATTTTTTAATGATTGAAATGTATAAATTATGTAGTGCTACTCAGATAAATAACTATAGTGTAATAACATACTTTCAGGGTATAGCCTTAGGAAAATAGATTCATTATGGGAGGTAAATTATTGCATAGGAAACAGACCATATATTTAGTCTGACAATTACAAATGAACTTCCAACAAATTAGCTCTCTCTTACGAAATTCAGCCATTAGGGGACCAACTTGAAATGCTTCAAATATGTTACAAGACCAAGGGGCTAGATGTTAATTCATGATTTATTTAATTAAAATTGCATCAACCCTTTATGTTTTAATAGATTGCTTGCTAAAACAGTTGTCTCAGGACAATTATGCATTTCTGTACACAATTATATTTATTTATCATGGGGATTTAAGTTGTTCAGTTATAGGTGGAATTAACTCAGCAACAACAATTTTCAATTACACGTTATCTTTTTTTCTGGTCCAGTGTCTTTGTTGAGCAGACATATGGAGATCTGGGACAGAAATCCAGGAGGATTCCTTCACAGTAAAAAAGCAGCACACAATAAGAGAAAACACGTCAATGTGACCCCCAAATCCAATTAAAAGAAAACACGTATCAAGTGAATAGGCAAAATATTTAAAAACAGCAACACTAGTTGGTTTAGGAGATGTAGATGGCAAGCATGTCAACAGCAGAGCGGAGTAAAGGGGAAATAGGCTTTGACTCTAAAGAGAATAAGGGATGCATTTTTAAAATGACTCTAGTGGGATAAGGGTAGGGGAGGAGCTGTTGCAGGATATATACAGAGAGGTGTTACCGGACATAGGCACAGTGTATTGCCTCATGGCATATTTTGACATTGAGTCTGCCTTTTGCTTATTACCTGCTAACCTGACCTGCCATCATCTTTTGGGTTGCCATTTTCAGCAAGGCTATTATGTGGACCTTTGCTTGCCCATGGGCTGCTCTATCTTATATGCCTACTTCCAGTATTAAATCCTTAGTTCAGTAACTGGATAACATTCTCTGTGTGTGTCCAGCAAGTTCATCATTCCTTTTTGGCTTCAGCTAAGGAGTTTGGTATCCTTATTGCATCAGAAAAGTCTGAAGGCCACTGTACATCACTCAATTATTTTAGAATAACTATTGATTCCATAAAGCTCACTTGCTGATTGCCTGAAAATAAGTTAATAGATCTTTGACTGAAGGTCTCCACTGTACTGGGAGTGAGAAAGGTTTCCATTAGAGCTCTTCAATCACTTCTCAGAAAACATAATTTCACTTGTAGCATCATCCCCATGCACAGAGTCTTTTCAAGCACCAACCTCACCATTTTATTTGAGTAGCAGCTCACATGAGGGAGGATCTAAAAGTATGGATAGAATTACTTGATAACTTTAATGGGTGCTGCATTATCCCATCCACCGCAGCTAGTAATTCTGAATTACTAGTGACTTGCCCTTTCAAAAAATGACAGCAATAAAATTGTAAGGCAGGTAATGCTGTTTGCCACACAATGTAAGGCTTTTAGTCCTCTAAATACTCTCATTGAGTGGCTTGCAATGAGCGCCTTGGGTGCTCATTGCGAGCCTCTACCCTGATGTACTTTTGGTTGTATGAGAACCTTCGGCGCTCATTGCAAGCCGCGCTGAGCGCCTTTGCAAGGCTTGCAATGAACGCCTTTGGCGCTCATTGCTAGCCTGTCCCCTCGTGTACTTTTGCTCCTTTGAGCACCCTGGGCGTTCATTGTGAGCTCCGCGCTGAGCACCTTTGGCAAAGCGAGTCTCTCCTCCGCTGTGTATTTTTTATATAAATATTTTTTTTTATAATAATTAGTTAATTAATTAATTAAAAACTAAATTAATATACTTTACCTATTTGTAATGAATATAGCCAGGAATCAATATGCTTAAGAGCTAACAATCGCTGTTGTTTTTCTGTAGCATACAATGTACATTTGGACTGTTGGTGATCTGAGGAGAAAGTGTCAGCAATGCTAAACTGTTTGTTTAGTTGTGTAATGCAGTGTTTTAGATTGGTAATGTTATTAGTTTCAAGTTATTGTCTTAAAATGGCGGGGAGTGTGTATGTGTTACGCTGGTCTCAAGCATTTTACGTCCTTCCTAATAGTGTATCTTGTACCTCGTACGTTCCTGGCTAAAAGTCGTATGTGCCTGGCGGTGTTTTGCATGTTTTTTTTGCGTGTCGTAGGTATGATGCTTAATGCGTGCAGGGTCATAGGGATGAGCGCCTATGGTGCTCATCTCCACCAGTGCAGTGAGCGCCTTCGACGCTCCCTGCCAAAGTCGTGCGAGCCCACAGTTTTAATGTTGCGTTACCAACATTTTCCTGCTGAGAACTATATATGTGACTAGCGACTTGCCCGTCAAAAAATGACGGCAATAAGATTGTAAGGGTGGTAAATTTTGTTGGTGTTCCAAGATGCTTCGGCGCTCATTGCGAGCCTCGCGCTGAGCACCTTTGGCGCTCATTGCGAGGTTTTGGTTGTTTGTGTGCTATGAGCATTGTTTTTGCTAATTAAATAATTAATAAAATAATACATCAATATACTTTACCTAATTTGAAGTAATATATGCAGGAAGCATTGTGCAGAAGAGCTGGCAATCTGTTTTGATGTTGCTGCAGCATACAATGTGTGTTTTGAGGGCTGTGGAGCTGCTGTGTAAGTGTCAGTAATGTGTGCAGCGTGTAGTGTAAATAGTGTGCGTGCGCGAGCCAAATCCGTTAGGGTAGAAGTGTACTTGCGCATTGTATAAGTTAGTGTTGTAAAATGGCACCTAATGTGTGGTACATGTCTGTGGCTGATTTTGCGTCCTTGTTCTTGGATCGCGTCCGTCTTTTTCGGAAAATCCGTAGGTGTTTGGTGGTGTTTTGCGTCTTTAGAGTCCTGTAGCCTAATTTTCGTTTTTTTCGGCGGCCATTTTTTCTCTCGCTTAGGGGATTTTCAGGTGTCTAAACTCTTGTACTTCGAATGAAAAATTGAGGTGTAACTTCAGTTTTCGAGCTCCTGGGTGCCCCCCCCACCCCTTGCTGTAGGTAAGCGTTTTATGTATTTGTTGTGTGTATTTATTGTGTTTTTAATGTTTTCATGTGCGCGGGTTTCGGGTGGTAAGGTCGTATTTTTGCGAGGTCGTAATGTTTTTTTTTTCTAAGTCCCGAGTCTCGTATTTGTTTCTCGTAAGTCCGTAAATTTTGCAAGGTCCGCAGTTGCTGGTAAGGTGCGCCTTCGGCGCTCCATGCCAGCAACTGAGGCCCTCGCTTCGCGAGCCTGCAGCGTTAGCAACAACCTGCATGCTCACAATTATATATGTGATTTACAGATGCAACAGGTAGTGAGGGCTAGATTGTTTGCTGGGGGGAATGACCTGGGTTTTATGCCACTGAAGGAACTAATTTGAGTCATTAAGTGGGATCTACATGATTTTGGGGGTTATCAATTAGGCATACTGGTTTAGAGCCTGAAAGTGCAGATGTTTACTTTGTAAGGGACAGGGTTCATTTGAACAAGATAGTTTGACGTTGTTTAATGGGCTTTGCCCCTAAGGAGGAGTAAGGGATGCATTGTTTGAAATTACTAAAGTGGGATGAGGGGATGGAAATATAGAAGGGTGTTACTAGGCAGAGGCACAGTGAATCAGGAGCGCATGGCAGAAAACTTTCCCACTCTTTCTCCCTTAGTGGTACGAAAGTTGGTGGTTAATGGTTACATTGGTCATATTTGTTTGTCACAGTATTGAGGGGCAGCAGTGCTTGCCCTTTCATTAGTATACAGTGCTTATCCTCTCGGGGCACATGGTCCCTGAGAAAGGGTGTGGTTAAATGGGATAGGCAAGCACTAATATATAGTTTATGGCATTTCATTTTAAATTCATTAAATTAGCTGTGGCTTGTTTCAACCATAACTTGATGTTGTGTTTTTTTTGTAAGGGGGTAGAGTTAGTGGATTTGTTATTAGGTATAAGGAATCCCAAAATCAATGATAACATGGTCAAGACAAATAGATTGTCAACATTTTCAAATTACACACCCAAATGCAAGGGAATAAAACAAGACTCTTGATTAGCCATATTGGAAACAAATTACACTACATTACTAGACAAATTAGGTAATGGCTTACCAAACCAGATATGCATGTCTGCCAGGTACTACCTAGCAAAAAAGAGGATGCCCAAACGTTGAATGAGAGCAAATTAAAATATAGCTTAATGGCACATGGCATAAGTGAGAGCAGACATCACATAAACTAGAGGCAAATTAATAATTCTCCTTCAACACAATATAGAATGGTACTTACATTTTTTATATTTTTTTGTTACAGTCATAAATCAGAGATATAAGAAAAAGATATACAGTAAAAACAATAATTCAATTATATGCTGTATCTGAATTGCCATACAAAATATGTTACAAAACCTTGATATTGTAGTTAAAGTCATTATTATACAATATTTTTTTAATTGAAAAAACAATCACAATTTTTAAAAGTTAATAATACCCTGCCATTTCTCAAAATGTATTGTCGGTATAAATATTTCACCCTTTTCTTTCAAACCACAAAGATAAAGTAGATAATAAATGGAACAGATATTTATAGGCAGATATTCATGAACAGGCTAGACTTTTACACATTGTAAGAACTGTTATTATATGTACCCACTTTATGAAATTATATATATATATATATATATATATATATATATATATATATATATATATAATATTATATGAAAAGTTTCATTAATAACTTTATAGATACATAAAGTCATGCATGCAGAAAACATTGCCACCTGGTAACTCAGTTTCAAAATAATGAAATATTTCCCATGGAATTTTAGTCACAAATAATATGACTTTTTAAATAATGGAGGATGACTATCAAATGGGGAAGAAGCAGTGTTACACATCTACAGTTCAGAGGCTTTTTATGGAGCCTATTTAAAGAAATAAGGAACACAATTGTTTTCCTGCATACAAAGGAGCATGCTTTAAACATTAGCCCAGTTGTGTTTTGCGTGATAAAAAGATAAGTAGAAACGTTTTAACCTTTATTAAAACTAACAGGAAGTGTTCATAGCATACATGTGTCTGTGGGTTTAATTGGTAGATAAGTATGACTCACACATCCATATTACGGCTCATTGGCTGACAGAGGCAAGCCCCCAGATCAGTTTAACTTTTGAAATAATTTCTTCTGCTTTGAGAAAGGAAAATATGCAGTTGTACATTATCAAATACCCTCTTTCAGATGCAACAAAGAAAAAAAAAAGTATTTTTAACAAAGAGGATTGAAATTTAAATCTGATAATTGAGCGCCATAGAAAACATACCAGGTGGGGATATTTTTTATATTAGCAGTGCTTAACCCTCGATTTAACCCTTCAGAGCCACACTTACTGTGCTTAATAAATACCTAAATTATTTTTATTATGCACCATTTTGGAACATATTTTACCTCATAATTGCACTTGTTTAATAAATGGTAAATATAAACACTGATTTGAGCCAACTGTGTCCTCCCAAAAGAGAATTAAGTTTTTTGGAATTGATGATAAGTATGTATGCTTGGGGGCACGGGCTACTGGCTGCATTTTATAGATGATGTATTCAGAAGGAATTTAATAGAGGTGTAACTATACTTAACAACATTGGCAGAACATACCAAAGACTGTGAGAACAGAAATCATCTTTTTTATTTTGTAATTTAATTACAGTGGGGGAGAGTATGTAAAAAAAGAAAACACATGTAAAAAAAGTTATAAATTGATTTGCAGGCCAGTGATGGAAATAAGTATTTGATCCCCTATCAGTCAGCAAGATTTCTGCTCCCTGATGTCTTTTATACAGGTAACGAGCTGAGATTAGGAGCACTCTGTTAAAGGGAGTGATCCTATTCTCAGCTTGTTACCTGTATAAAAGACACCTGTCCACAGAAGCAATGAATCAATCAGATGCCAAACTCTCCACCATGGCCAAGATCAAAGAGCTGTCCATGGATGCCAGGGACAAGATTGTAGACCTACACAAGGCTGGAATGGGCTATAAGACCATCGCCAAACCGCTTCGTGAGAAGGTGACAACAGTTGGTGTGATTATTTGCAAATGGAAGAAACACAAAATAACTTGTAGTCTCCCTCAGTCTGGTGCTCCATGCAAGATCTCACCTCGTGGAGTTTCAATGATCATGATAATGGTGAGGAAACAGCCAAGAACTACATGGGAGGATCTTGTTAATGATCTCAAGGCAGCTGAGACAATAGTCACTAAGAAAACAATTGGTAACACACTACGCTGTGAAGGACTGAAATCCTGCAGCGCCTGCAAGGTCCTGCTGCTCAAGAAAGAACATATACAGGCTCGTCTGTCAATGAACATCTGAATGATTCAGAGGAGAACTGGATGAAAATGTTGTTGTCAGATGAGACCAAAATCGTGCTCTTTGGCATCAACTCAACTTGCCATGTTTGGAGGAGGAGGAATGCTGCCTATAACCCCAAGAACACCATCCCCACCGTCAAACATGGAGGTGGAAACATTATGCTTTGAGGGTGCTTTTCTGCTAAGGGGACAGGACAGCTGCACCGCATCAAAGGGACGATGGACGGGGCCATGTACCGTCAAATCTTGGGTGAGAACCTCCTTCCCTCAGCCAGGTAATTGAAAATGGGTCGTAGACGGGTATTCAAGCATAACAAGAACCCAAAACACACAGCTAAGGTAACAAAGGAGTGGCTCAAGAAGAAGCACATTAAGGTCCTGGAGTGGCCTAGCCAGTCTCCAGACCTTAATCCCATAAAAAATCTGTGGAGGGAGCTGAAGGTTCAAGTTGCCAAACATCAAACTCAAAACCTTAATGACTTGGAGAGGATCTGCAAAGAGGAGTGGGACAAAATCCCTCCTGAGATGAGTTGTCAGTGCAATTGATCCGATGTAAATATTACACTGTATAGATTAATATAGTGTCTTAAAGTATTACAGTGTAGAGATTGATTAGGTTCAAAGATCAAGTTATCGACAAGTATACACTGTGTGCAGAATTAACTTTTATTGGTATAACAGAAAATATCAAGGGTAAACAGTTAGAAGTGTTTACACTTGTAAGCTTTGATATTTAGACAGAATACAATACAAACTATATGATGTGTATTACAATCCCTTTGGATGACTGGATAACAGTTAGTCTTAAAAATACTTTATATTTGGTTAGATCAATATATCAATCAATAAGCAATGGATACAAACTTATCGAATATGGATTAACAATATATGTTAATACAATCTATGTTTGGTTAGTTCAATAAAGGACTATATAATCAGTATATATGATCTTATAAAGTTTGGTTACAGTCTGTCTATATATATGGTTAGTGCAATACAACAATGATATGCATAAACACAATCAGCTGCCTATTTGTGATATATATATATGATAATTAGCAATATAACATATTACTCTAAGGAAGCAGTAATATATAGTATGACACTTTATATAGCAGTAAGAATATAGAAGTATATATATGAAGCAATATGTAACTGAGTTGATTATGTTGTATGTGAGATTGCAAGCTAATAAACTTTGTATTTAGGTGTTGGCAAGCTGTTATTTGGATGATGGTCTTACATCAGAATTGATTACATTTAGATTATTTTATCAAGTTGGTCAATTCATTCAATATTGATATAGACAGTTTGTTGCTTGTGTGATGCAAGATTTTATATGTTAAAAATAGCAAAGTATGGTTTGTTGTGTGGAGGGTTTAATAATTGGCTTTGTAACAGAGCTAAACAGATATACTATTGAATAAAGTCAATCAGTCTGTAGGGGATATGGGCACAGATTAAAGTATTGAATTAACACCTACCATCCGGAAGGCAGGGCCCAATTTGTCTGGGTCTGTGACCACTCCCAAAAGGTTAACAGAAGGATATATGGGGCTACATTTAACTCTAATACAAACTAAGTAGTTAATACAATTTTATACATTGCCTAATGTATGGAATTCCAGGATAAACACCTGGTCACTGGAGGATCCCTTCTCACTGAAGAAATACCTCTTTATGTGTTTGGATTGTAAGAGAGAGTTGAGATAGAATAGAAATTTATATAGTAGATATAGAAATATATGTTAAGGAAGATTTGAAGGGGGCATAAGTTATATGCCAAGAATGACGGTCAGTTTGTTCTCAGAACAGGACTGTCAGATAAGATTGGAAATTATATAGAGTAGGCTCAGGGAAGGACCCAAGAACCAGAGAAAAAAGCTGAAGACAAAAGACGGAAAAAGCCCAGAAGACAGGACCAAGGAAAAAGCCCCAGACAGAAGAACAAAAGACAAATAGCCTAGATAAACTCTTCCTGCCTCCTTATCACGAGGCTACCAATAACAATCCGCCACTCCCTTCTTTAATATATAGGAATAATTAGAATATAATATAAAACAGTATTGTGAATGTCTGCTTCTAACCACATGGGAGGGCTCTAGTTGTATTAAAACATTATGACCTTGGTATTAATTACGTGCCAAATTATTTCTGTGAAATTGGACAACTATGGTGCCATATCTTACCACCTGTGAGATTATAGATTTAATGGAACAGTAGAACACTATCTGTTGAAACCTACAATGTTTAATTTCGAGTTTCTTACCCAAGAGAGAAATATTTGCAAACTCAGACATTTAACTTGAACAAAGAGACAAAGCCTCTTTACAAATTAAAGAGACGTACTGTGTTTGTGTATAATTACACTGGTATTTAGTAAATGACAATAACCCAATATATAATGTAATTAATAGATAAGTGTGGCATTCTTTACCCTCAAAATGCACAACAGTGTGCAAACCTGTTGGCCAACTACAAGAAATGTCTGATCTCTGTGATTGCCAACAGGGGTTTTGCCACCAAGTACTAAGACGAAGGGGTCAAATACTTATTTCCCTCTTTGATCTGCAAATCAATTTATACCTTTTTTAACATGCGTTTTTCTTGTTTTTTTTTTTTTTTGTTATTCTGTTTCTCACTGTTAAAATACACCTACCATTAAAATTATAGACTGATCATTTCTTTGTCAGTGGACAAACGTTAAAAATCAGCAGGGGATCAAATATTTTTCCCCCCACTGTACATATAACACCATTTGCTGTAAGTTTAAATCAACAGGAAATCTTTGTGGCCCAGTTGCTCATTTTTTGGGGAATGTTAAGGTGGAAGTCAATAAATGATAGATATTTAAAAAGAGATAAATGTTCTAAGTATCAGAGAATAAATTAAACTATTCTCTTTCGTGAAAAGAGGGATACGGATAAAAAGAAAATAATTATAATTAAGGTCCATTGTATTTTTACAAAAAAGCTAACTAGTAACATCATCAAATAGGCATGTGCATAAAGGATTTTAAGACATAAACTTGTCACTGGTTCTTTCAGGTTTGACTGCTAGTGAGCCTGATGTCTGAGGGGAAGGTTATCTTACTGGATCTCACTCTTCTATTTAGGCCTATTGTCAAGTCACACCTGGCAGTAGTATTTTCAAAAGGAACTGCATTAAAATCTTATCTGAATAAAATATACCACCCAGATATAGAAACAAATGCAAATATATGCTACCATTAAAACAAAAATTAATATAATAGCAAAAACAAATGGCTATATTTAATATATATTTATTTTAGTTATTTTAAAACATTTTGTCCTTTATCAGTACTAGTTCTACATAAGAGCATTTTAGAAAAATTACACTTAACTAACGGCCCTCAAATAAAACAGCATTTGGTGCAATATTCTCTGAAATTAATGCAGGGTTTTGATTTAAAACAGACACCAGGCCTTATCCCATTATTACTGCCAGATGTTCACATATGTTGAAGGACAAATTGGTTACATACAGAAGCATTTTAATGAACAGAAAATAATGTGAACTACCCTGTAATCACTATAAAGCAGAAATCATCCTATATGATTAAAATCTCAATGTGGTTGGCATTGGCCAACAATGTTTTCTATTTAAAGATAATTTAGAGCTCTACTGAGTGCTGATGCCATACAATCAAAAAATAAAGCCTGATAAATACAACATACCTCAGTTTAAATACCTTTACACGTGACATTGTGGTTGTTTTTTCCTACAAACTTCTGGTCATATTTTACAGAAATTTAGCATCTGTTTGGTAATTATAATCTAGGAGCAGCTCACTTTCAGTCAAATTAGTGTTTTTTTAAACAAAGAGCACTTTCATAAGACAATTCCATGACAGATACATTGTTGAGCTTATAAATGTCATATTTAATATGGGTTTGGTAGTATTAAAGTCGTGTATATACTGAAATATAGCACATACTGGAAATTACATACACTTTCCTTTCATTTTACATTCTGCCTTATTACACCATCTGCCTTCCCTATATATTGACCTCTTAATTTTCTAACCAACTCTGTCCCTTTCGCATACTCCCAACACCCTCTCTTCTATGTCCGCTCCCTGAATCCTTTCCCTAAGCTTTTCATTTTCCGTGAGTTTACTTCCCCCTTCCATCATCAGCACCTTCCTCCTGCAGTCCAACACCCATCCTGCCACACCACCAAACTTCTTGACTGAAATGCGGAGCTACTGCAAGGCATGTTTGTGCTGCTACCGGTTAAATGAAGACCCTCTATTAAGCGAGTGGAGGGGAAATTAGTTACGGTATATTTGTTGGCTTTTATACATTATTTCTTTCTCTCTTATAATATAACTACCAGTTTGTCTGTAACGCTGGGCGGGGCCATGCCATCAGCGAGGAGTGGGGTAATGACATCATTGAGGGGTGGGGCCTGCATAACAGTGGTCACAACTCAGAGATAGTCAGTCAGCACAGAGACACAGACAGCACACAGGCATCACAGAGAGACAGCACACAGAGAGAGACAGATATCAAAAAGAGAGAGAGACACAGCAAAGAGTGAGAGAGAATGTGCCACATAACAAAGCAAGCGGCATAACAACCACCATGTCACACCGCAAAGAGAGAGAGAGAGAGAAAGACAAACAGAGAGAGAGACAGGACAGAGAGAGAGAGACTGGACACAGAGAGAGACAGGACACAGAGAGAGACAGGACACAGAGAGAGATGGGACAGAGAGAGAGACAGGACAGAGAGAGATAGGACAGAGAGAGAGCGAGAGACAGGACAGAGAGAGAGAGAGAGACAGGGCAGAGAGAGATAGGACAATGGCCCCTCTTAATCTCTGGGATTCAACTTTTTATCCACAGTGGCAGCAGGATCCCGGGGACCCCCTAAGTCTTGCAGTGCCTGGGAAATCCCCAGGATTCCCCGTTAAACTCATGGTTGCCCAGGGAGCCATTAAAATCCTTGGGGATCCTCAGTAGGCCCATCAATACTTTGGGGATCTTCATTAGGCCCATGGAGCCCATCAAGACCTTAGAGACCCCTATTAGGCCCACTGAGACCTTCTGAGATCCCCACTGGGTTCAGTGGGCCCACAGAGATCCCTGAGGATTAGAACTAGGCCGGCAGCTGGTGTAGCTCCCATCTTTTCTAAGGGTCTCTTGCAGGCCTTGCTGGGGGTCTTCCTGGGCTCTACCTTCCTTAGTGGGGATCCGGAGGACCTTGATGGGCCCCATGGACCTAGTGGTGATCCCTGGGGGCATGTAATGGTCCAAAAGGCCCTGTAGGGATCCCCAGGGGTCTTGCTCTGGGTCACCCTGGCCCTGTGGGCTTAGTGCTGATCCCCAGGGGTCTCTATGGGCCCCACAGGCCTATTGAGGATCCCTGACATATATTAACAACCAGATGTGAAATGTTTGAATGACACCACAGACTAAACTACAGAATGGTTCATAAATACAGAATGAAATGAAAAGATTAGGGCATTGGTGCTTTGATCCACCTGCACTGTTGTTTTTTCTGCCCTTGTTTGTATGTATATATATATATTGAGAGAGAGAGAGAGAGAGATCAATATGTCTAGACTCCTTTGATGCACATACACACATTTCGGAATTCTTAGCTATAAATTAAATATAAGAGTTAAAAGCAATATGGAGTCATCTTTAGAACTTAATAGCAGATCACCCATGTAACAGGTAACCATGTACTGTTCCACAAAGATGGTTTGCTGTTTTTATGTTGTTTAGTTGTTCAGTCGTGTCCGACTCTCCATTACTCTATGGATCGCAGCACTCCAGACAAATGTATTGTTATATTTCCTGTTGTGCTTATCCATAAGGTTTTATTGGCAAAGGTTGCCAGTTCCTTCTCCAGTGGACCACCATTTGTCTTACCTCTCTGCTATAAGCTACCCTTCTTTGGTGAACCTATATGGTATAGCCAACATATTCATTGAAGTACACAAGCCCCTTAACCACGACAAAGTAGCAATCCAGAAGGGCGCTGTTTTTATACTTGTAGTTATTTTACTTTTTTTTGTAAATTGTGTTCATGGAAGATATTTGTTGTTATATCTACTTTGTTTGATCTGAAAATAAAACAAGGCCCCTACTATGATGAGCAACTTCTCTGTCATGTATTTTCTTGTTAAAGGCCTATTAAGGGTTTTCAATAAATTTCCTTATACCTGTTCTATGCCAGATTTAAGTGTATTATCTGGTATTAATCATAGGAGTATAGCAGATATACAATTGAAGCCATGCAATTTCTATGAATACAAATTCCTAGATTTATGACTGTTTAAATCTGCGGATTCAAGGATAGCAATTTTAAATGGCTTAAGAGTTTATACTGGAAGGTCCACTGATATATTAATTGGCCCGATCTGATGATGGATCATAAAATCTATTCTGGAAAAAAGATTCAACAATGTTACTCCAGGATAATAATTTAAGAAAATCCTTCTATGTCTAAAAAAATAACCTAATACATCATGGAATTTCAAAGTGCATTAGATGACGTCTTTAACTAAATGGTTTCCAGTACTGTACACAGAAGTAATCAATGTTGTTTTAAGAAACCGTGCATGGCTACAGGGGGCCCTCAGTTTTTTCTTGTAGGGCTTTGATCACATTGTAAAATACAGACCAAACCTCACTTAACAATCATGCTGAAATCTTTATGATCTAATTAAACAATTACCGAAATGTGTACTTCAAAAAAATATAAAATGCATAGAAACAGAGTTAATGCAACAGAGGAGCTTGTGAAAATGTAAATCATGTTAATAGGTTTATTTGCCAGATGACATTGTTGGCATAGGAATGAGAAATGTACAGTACATTACTTGGTATGCACAATTATACAAAATGTACTAATTAGGAGGTGAATTTTCTGTATTTGTGAACTAGAAGATAACTATGCATTTCATATAACCATGCCTGAGGACTTTTCAACTAAACTCACCCTGAAATACTTGACAATATGCCAGGTCTCTGTATTACTGAAATATGTATGATGTATGTGACATATACTGATTATTCTAAAATTTAGCTAACTACTCTGAAAGATCTATATAGGTCAAAGTAATCTGCCTATACTATCTATCGGACAAGTTGTGGCTTCATAAATCCTTACACCACCGTTTTCTTTTACTCTTTATTAAAGCACAACTACAAAATACAATAATTAAACTATAAGGTATATCTGAGTTGACATTAATACAATATATTACAAAATCTTGATAATGTAGTTAATAGTCGACAGATTTCTCTCAAACCACATAGATAAAGTAAATCAAATCAAATATAACATATTTGTTCAGATATTCATGGACAGGTCAGTGATTCTAATACCATCAAAAAGCTATCAGTATATTTCCATAAAAAAGTTAAGTAGTATACCATGTACTATGGTCAAAATTATTTTTCAGTTTCAATCATTTAAAAAAAATAAGGTATCAATATATGGTGTCCAAGTTTCAAAAAGGGCTGTTCTCTATTCCTTAAGAAGCACAGTGTGTGTATAATATTTATGAAAAATATGTAATAATCTAGAATCATGATGTTTGTAGTCACTGGGAAAAGAAAAGTTTTACGAGAAGCAGGAGAGATGCAACTAAGAAGTGATGTTTGACCTCTCTTGAATGACTTTTGATCTTTCAATTATGGCCCATTTTAGAGTAAGTGTAAAAAAATGTTTAATTTGCTTTTACAAAATGTGTAAAATTGTATTTTTCAATAAGAATTTTATACTGAGGTTCAAACTGAGGTTCAAACTGTGAAAATTCTCAGGTATGCATATAGAGAATTAGAACGTAACACTAGGTTTTACTATCCTACCTACATCATGCTAAATTTTGTGTTTTGAAAATGTATCTTATGATACCTTTAATGATATTTGACCTATATGGTTAATATCCCTGGTGCATAACACCTCTCTGAAAACAAAAACTAATATTTATTGGGATATACCGTATATACTCGAGTATAAGCCAAGTTTTTCAGCCCTTTTTTTAAGGCAAAAAAGGCCCCCCTTGGCTTATACTTGAGTCACTCTCCCCTCGTGTCTCTCTAACCCCCCGTGTCTCTCTAACCCCCACTTTTGTTTCTATCCCCCCGTGTGTCTCTAACCCCCCTGTGTGTCTCTAACCCCCCCGTGTGTCTCTCTACCCCACGTGTGTCTTTCCCTCCCCCCTCCTCAACCTAAACCCCCCTCAACCCCCCTCATCCACCTAAACCCCCCTAAATACCTCCCCTCTCTCTCCTCACTTACCTGCTTGTGCTCCGGCCTCCGCTCCTTGACCCGGCGCAGGCGCGCATGTGACGTCACATGCGCGCCGGGTCAAGGAGCGGAGGCCGCTTAGTGATAAACTAAAAAAGTGCCGCAAATAACATTGATGTCCATATTAATTGGGAAAAAGGAGGCTAATAATATTTTATAGAGGTTTATAGTCAATACTCATATGCAATGCCATATTGCCAAAACAATCCAATACCTTGATATGGTTCACTGCTTAATCCCAGGATTAACAAAAAAGTTAACAATATATATAGCACTTATTAAAAACACTAAAAACAAATAATGAGCAAGAATACACCTTTTAAATAATTATGAAAGGCAAAATAGACAAATTCAACTTTTGCACATCAATCATCAATGCAATATACTTTCTTGTGCTGATAATGTGACCTGACACTTGTATAGCTTAATAGCCATTATCCACTGTCCTGTGCCCTTTATGCAGATTGCCAGGTGTTCTTGCCCAAAATGAAAAAACTGTTTGCCAACGGGCCATTTCGTTCTCTATCAAAACTTTTTCTGAGGCTTATCTTATGATACTTGTTATACTTACAGATGTACAATTATATGTTGTAGTAATGCAGAGTTTGGTTAGGTGACCACATTCTGATTTAGTAAATGGATACGGACTCTCTTAGTTACCCAGTGCACAGAGAAAACCAAAGTAAACGGATAAATGAAAAGTTGTTGGTGGGAGCAACATGGAGTTCCAACAAGGAGCGTCTCTTGGTAGACTGTTTATAAAAAAAAAAAATTCAATATAATTACTGTATGTCAAGAGGGCACATGATTGAAATGTATATATTAAAGACTCAGAGAATAGTTTATCATAAATATTTCAGCATCAGGGTGGGTGTCTAGTACCATTGCTTTAGAAAGACAGCATAAGCTTTAGAAAAGTACATGAAATAGAGATCAGGTTCACCTAATGACTACCGCTGTTGTGTTTTATACAGATGTTGTGATAGTATCATACAAGATGTGGTGTATGAGTCTCAGAAGCTCTGTTCCCTCAGCAGCCCGTGCAACCACAGTTTAAGCCAGCCCCTGGAGTAGAGAAGGGGCAGTTGATGGACTGCATTATATTCAGACCTGTGAGTGAGACACAGAGAGAGACAGCAGCCTGCTGCCTTTGACCACTGGTAGCAGCAGTTGAACACCTGAAAGTCTGGGAGTAATATACAGGCCAGTGAATATATGGACTTGTGAATTTGTTTTATAATTCTCCACCCTGGGTTAGCTCTACAGGAGCTGTTTGCAAGGAACTGCTTAGTCATTTAGGCAGTGCTTCAGTGGAAGCTAGGCCTATTATTTTATTTCATTTTGTTTTGTTTCGTTATTAATATTTTCACTAGCTAAATTTAAGTAAAACTTGGAATAGATATATACAGTGCCTTGCAAAAGTATTCACCCCCTTTGACTTTTTACCTATTTTGTTACATTACAGCCTTAAGTTCAATGTTTTGCTAATCTGAATTTTATGTGATGGATCAGAACACAATAAGTTGGTGAAGTGAAATGAGAAAAATATATACATAAAACTATTTTTTAGAAATAAAAAACAGAAAATTGGCATGTCGGTATGTAGTCATCCCATTTGTTATGAAGCCCATAAAAAGCTCTGGTTACCTTCAGAAGTCACATAAGAGGCTGCAGCACCTAAGCAAGAGGCACCACTAACCAAACACTGCCATGGAGATCAAGGAACTCTCCAAACAAGTAAGGGCCAATGTTGTTGAGAAGTACAAGTCAGTGTAAGGTTATAAAAAAATATCCAAATCTTTGATGATCCCCAGGATCCCCATCAAATCTATCATAATAAAATGGAAAGAACATGGCACAACAGCAAACCTGCCAAGAGACAGCCGCCCACCAAAACTCACGGACTGGGCAAGGAGGGCATTAATAGAGAGGCAGCACAGAGACCTAAGGTAACCCTGGAGGAGCTGCAGAGTTCCACAGCAGAGACTGGAGTATCTGTACATAGGACGACAATAAGCCGTACGCTCCATAGAGTTGGACTTTATGGCAGAGTGGCCAGAAGAAAGCCATTACTTTCAGCAAAAAACAAAATGGCATTTGCGAAAAGGCATGTGGGAGACTCCCAAAATGTATGGAGGAAAGTGCTCTGGTCTGATGAGACTAAAATTGAACTTTTTGGCCATCAAAGAAAACGCTATGTCTGGCGCAAACCCAACACATCACATCACCCAAAGAACACCATCCCCACAGTGAAACATGGTGGAGGCAGCATCATTCTGTGGGGATGTTTCTTCAGTCGGGACTGGGAAACTGGTCAGAGTTGAGGGAAAGATGGATGGTACTAAATACAGGGATATTCTTGAGCAAAACCTGTACCACTCTGTGTGTGATTTGAGGCTAGGACGGAGGTTTACCTTCCAGCAGGACAATGACCCCAAACACACTGCTAAAGCAACACTTGAGTGGTTTAAGGGGAAACATGTAAATGTGTTGGAATGGCCTAGTCATAGCCCAGACCTCAACCCAATAGAAAATCTGTGGTCAGACTTAAAGATTGCTGTTCACAAGCGCAAACCATCCAACTTGAAGGAGCTGGAGCATTTTTGCAAGGAGCAATGGGCAAAAATCCCACTGGTAAGATGTGGCAAGCTCATAGAGACTTATCCAAAGCGACTTGGAGCTGTGATTGCCGCAAAAGGTGGCTCTACAAAGTATTGGCTTTAGGGGGGAGGTGAATAGTTACGCACATTTACTTTTTCTGTTATTTTGTCCTATTTGTTGTTTGTTTCACAATAAAAAAAAACACATCTTCAACGTTGTGAGCATGTTCTGTAAATTAAATGATGCAAATCCTCAAACAATCCATGTTAATTCCAGGTTGTGAGGCAACAAAACACAAAATAGGCCAAGAGGGGTGAATACTTTTGCAAGGCACTGTGTATGTATATATATATATATATATATATATATATATCTTCTTGAATTGTGTTCCTCCATTAAAGATCCTAAAACACAGGCACAAACGCAGAGGAGACTGGTAAACTGCCACAGTACGATAAACTTCTCATCCACACCAAGGTATTCTATATTCACCTTGTCACTTCAGTTGATATATCCCAGGCATTTCTCTAGGTTAATGGGTACAGACTCTCATTTTTAAAATGAATCATTTAAATATTTTGCACTTACTGTCAACAGCTCATATTCCGTAAAAATAAAAATTACTGTCAATAACCAGACCTTTTTATTCCATGTAGCGTGTAATAAGTGAAAAGTCCAAACACAACATTAGTCATTTCCTCATCTTTTTCCTTATAAAGTGTTCAAACAAACCTGTGCCAAATGACATAAAACTAAGTGAATATTAATCATTTTCATTCATATATTCATAGTACAATGTGTCTTACCTGTATCGCCGAACTAAAGATTTACCAAAAGGAACATATCACAAAATGTAATGTCCGATAGATGTTATCATTGATATCTCACACAATTGAACCCTGCAAAAGATAAAATATTTAACATAATAAGTAGTATTCCATTGTGCTGATTAAGAAATATAAATACATTTGTATTTGGTTTAGTCTATTATATGTGCATAAATTCTGAAATAGGATAAGAGGGCTACAGTTGCAATCCCATAACCCCATGCATCTCCTACCTTATTAATGTTTTAGCAGTTGAAATGTAGATTTATTTAAGGCAGAGAATCTAGTAAGATATATGTACTTATAATAACCAAAGAGAAATCAGCGTTTTACATAATTTGCCATTGTATTCATAAATATGCAAAACAGTTTACATTTTTCACAGACTCAAATACTTTGTTAAAAATTTATTCATTATGTATAAATCTAAGCTCCAGAATCAACATATTAGCCAGTTAGATAGCCAGTGGGATATTTAGCACTCTGCACAGAAGGAGCCAATGTCATATTTAATTAGCAGAAATTGTCACTGATGGCATATGTCAAAGCAGAGAACAAAAGTGCATTTCCAACCAGAAAACTAATAAGAAAATCTCAGTATTTGAAAAGTCCCCTCCCTGTTGAAAAAGCACTCAATGTATTGTCTGCTCACAATACAGAATAATTGGGCATCGTAGTTATTATATTTTTTGAGCCACATACTGTAACCATAGGACTACAGTGGTGCTTCAGTGCTCCCAATTATTATTTTCTGATTGCAGATAGAGAAGGCCATTTCAGGCAGATCAAAATAGCAATGTATACAGGGTGAGGGCTGTCCTGCTTTATCCTTAGACAAAGCCTTTGACCTTAGATTAGGGGTTACAGTTCACAAAGCTATACAATCATACTCCTTCCTACTATTCCCTACATGGATAAAAAATAGATTGCAGATGAAAGCAATACCCCTCAACATGGCTCCCATACCACCAAAGACATACAGTTGAATAGTGATGAAGCTAACAAATATATGCATTACTTATTATTTTTATTATCATTGCCTTATTTGTTTTTTACAATATCTCACATGCATTTATTAATGCGTGTGGTGGTGCAGTGCAGAGGGTTTGGGGTTTTTAGAGCACTGGGCTGACTTCTCACTTGGGTACAATCTCTATAGCAGGGATGGATTGCACCTTAATGATGAGGGCGCTTTTGTGCTAGGGAATAGGATGGTAGAACGGCTGGGGGAGTTTTTAAACTTGTAGGTGGGGGGGAGGGACTATATAGAAGTATTGGGGTAAATAGGGTAGAGAGAGAAAGGGATGAATTATTTACCCATGGGGAGGAGAAGGGGGGAGGGTTACAATAGAAAGTAGGGAGATATTAATAGGGGCCTCAAATACAGTGGCAGGCACTTCACATCAGCAGAGCCATAGCAACATAAAGTGTATGATTGCAAACGCAAGAAGTTTGCCTGGGAAAATGGATGAGCTAGAAATATTAGCAGTACAAGAAAAATGGGGCTTAATAGGCATTACGGAAACATGGTGGGATGAATCTCATGACTGGACTGTTAATCTGGATGGTTATAACCTATTTAGGAAAGATAGGGGAAATGGTAAAAAAGGAGGAGGGATCTGTCTTTATGTTAAGCCTGAATTTAAGCCTATAGTTAGAGAAGATATTTATGCTGGCACTAACGGCATCATTGAATCCTTGTGGGTTGAGCTAAATAGTGGAGGAGCTATTTCTAAATGCATATTGGTGGGAGTATGCTATAAACCCCCAAATATAGCTGAAAGTGAGGAAATACAATTATTGTTACAGATTGGAAATGCAGCTAAGCATGGGCAAGTTCTAATAATGGGGGACTTTAATTACCCTGATATAAACTGGATAAACGAGACCAGCAGCTCAGCTAAGGGGAGCAGGTTCTTGAGTACACTCAGGGATCATTATCTAGCCCAGGTAATACAAGAACCTACTAGAAATGGGGCCATCTTGGATTTAGTCATCACAAGTAATATTGATATAATATCAAATGTAAAAATAGGGGAACCCTTGGGGAACAGTGATCACAACACAGTCTCATTTGAGATTGAATACAAAAAACAGAGTTGTAAGGGGCCAACAAAAACTCTAAATTTTAAAAGGGCTAACTTTAATGGGCTATGGGCAGCAATACAACATATAGACTGGGACAAAGAACTTACAGGGAAGAATACTGAAAATAAATGGACTACATTTAAATCCTTACTAAATAAACATACTCATCAGCATGTACCATGTGGAAATAAAATTAATAGGAGTAAATCACATCCCATGTGGCTTAACAATGACTTAAAGATCATGATGAGGAAAAAGAAATATGCATTTAAATTATACAAGAAGGAGGGAACAGAGGCAGCTTTATGTGACTATAAGGAAATCAACAAGGCTTGCAAAAGGGCTATTAGACTGGCTAAAATAGAAAATGAGAAGTCAGTTGCAATGGAAAGTAAGACTAACCCTAAAATATTTTATAAATATATTAATGGGAAGAAGGCCAGGAAGGAATCGATAGGACCATTACAATGTGACACAGGCCATCTGATAATTAGTGACCAGGAAAAGGCAGATGAGCTAAATAGGTTCTTTTCGTCGGTTTACACAAGGGAGGTACCAGTGGTTGGGACACTGCAACATAATGGGGCTACACTACCTTTACTAAATAATTGGTTAATGCAGGAAGAAATACAAAAGAGGTTGGAGAAAATAAATGTTAATAAAGCCCCAGGTCCTGATGGAATACATCCATGGGTACTGAGGGAGCTGGGTTCTGTAATAGCCAAACCATTATATCTAATCTTTAAAGACTCACTCACTACAGGGTCTCTACCAGATGACTGGAGAAAAGCAGAGGTGATACCTATATTTAAGAAGGGATCTAGAGCAAATCCGGGGAATTATAGACCAGTGAGCCTCACTTCTGTAGTTGGGAAGCTTTTAGAAGGGTTAATAAGGGACAGAATACAAGAATATGTCTATTTGAACAGGATCATAGGTAGCAGTCAACATGGATTTATGAAGGAAAGGTCGTGTCAGACCAACCTAATTAGTTTTTATGAGGATGTTAGTAGGAACTTGGATCAGGGCAACTCAGTGGATGTAGTCTTTTTAGATTTTTCAAAGGCATTTGATACAGTGCCACATGGAAGACTAGTGAGCAAACTAAGGGATACAGGAATTGCAGTAAATATCTGCTCATGGATCGAAAGCTGGCTAAAAGACAGGAAGCAAAGGGTTGTTGTAAATGGAACATACTCCGATTGGTCTAATGTGATAAGTGGGGTTCCTCAGGGCTCAGTATTGGGTCCTCTCCTTTTTAACATATTTATTAATGACATTGAAGTAGGACTCGAATGTAGTGTCTCCATATTTGCTGATGACACTAAGTTGTGCAAGGTAATAAAATCAGATAATGATGTACTTTCCCTACAAAAGGATTTGCATAAATTAGAGAAATGGGCGGCTAAATGGCAGATGAGATTTAATACAAATAAATGTAAGGTTATGCATTTGGGAAGGAACAATAGCCAAGCAATCTATAATCTTAATGGAGCAAATCTAGGGGTATCAGATATTGAAAGGGATTTGGGAGTACTAGTGGACAACCACCTAGGTAACAGCGCTCAAAGCCAAGCAGCGGCTGCAAAGGCAAATAAAATATTAGCATGTATTAGGAAGGGTATAGAAGCCAGGGAAGAAGATATAATTCTGCCACTATACAAATTTCTAGTACGCCCTCATTTGGAATATGGAGTACAATTTTGGGCACCACCTCATAAAAAAGACATTTTAGAGCTGGAAAAAGTACAGAGAAGGGCTACAAAACTAATAAGGGGAATGGAGGGGCTAAGTTATGAAGAAAGACTAGCAAAATTAAACTTATTTTCGCTAGAAAAAAGGCGTCTAAGAGGAGATATGATTACGTTATATAAATACATCCAGGGTCAATATAAGGCTTTGTTAAGTGAACTTTTTGTAGCAAGAGATTTTCAACTGACAAGAGGACATCCGTTGAGGTTAGAGGAAAAAAGATTTCACCTTAAACAAAGAAAAGGGTTCTTCACAGTTAGGGTGGTTAAACTGTGGAATTCTCTACCAAAGGAGGTGGTGACAGCGAATTCGATAGACAACTTCAAAAAGGGGTTAGATATATTTCAGAATAAAGAGGGCATTCAAGGCTATCCTAGATAACTAGCAAGGAATATTGATCCAGGGAGAAATTCGATCGCCAGTTTCTGGGGTCAGGAAGGAATTTTGCTTTTTTTTCCCCTTATGAGACAATTGGCAAAGTTTCAATGTTTTTTTTTTTTATGTTTGCCTTCCTCTGGATCAATTAACAATAATAATAAATAGTCCAAATTAAAAAGATCAATAGAGATCTAAAACGGTTGAACTTGATGGACTAACTCTTTATTCATCCTCCAATACTATACTATTAATAATTATTTAATCAATAATTTAATTAATAACTAATCCGCATATTGCAGATCAGAGGAGATCGTAACAGGTTGAACTTGATAGACTGAAAGTCTTTTTTCAACCTTAATTACTATGTAACTATGTAACTATGTAACTATGTAACTTAATCTGGACTGTTTCCCCAATAATTTTATTGGCTTCTACACTCTTGGGTATACAACAATAATACTAATATTTTTTTTTATATAAAAGAAAAGAAAAAAGAAAAACATCCATAAAATTGTAGATTGCAAATCACTTTGTAGGTGAGAACACCCACCTGCTCAGTTATTAAATACAGTAGCTGTGCTCAGACCCAGAGTCAGAGCTAATGTTGCTACTTGCATGTAAACTAGAAGTTGTGAATGTTATACAAAATGTCAGTATCTCTAGAGTCATTTGAAATAAACTTCATAATAATTGTTCTCTGAAGTATGATCTCACCAGTTACCTCAGATATCTTAATTCCTGGAAAATAACATGAGTGCTACCACCCAAGACTGTCTTCAGACTTCATGCTAGAAAGTAAATGTTCTAATCAAGTATAGGTGGTCCTGTATTTTATGATCTATAGGGACTCCTACGTATCGCTGAAACGTTAGATCACTTTGAATCATTAAAAGTAAAGGTACAGAAAACATAAAGTACCTATATTATGTGTTGCACTTGGAGAGTTACCATGTTCTGGATAATTCCTTTCTGTGCTTTGATTGATACAATATGGCAGTATTTACTTATCTGCTTGTACTCAATATGACTGCTCGTTTGTTTGTACTAAATGAATGCCAGTCTCTTCTGCATGTGCACAGTCAATTAGTTTCCATATTCTAGCAGCTAATGGTGAGCAGTACAGGATATTTCCCCCTGGTGTGCAGACAAATCACAAGTTCATTGATATGACTTCATTTGCAGTTTGAATTCCTGCTTTTTAAAATCTGTGTTCAGTACTTTTTCAACATCATACTACTTTTTTGTAATAACACGACAATGCTGTGGATGTACTATGCATTTTAGTTTCAGTGGAGACTGGATATTTTCAAACTATAGATATCATTGATCCACGGCAATGTGATTAGTCTGATGCTGAATTCATGGAGTTAAGATCAATTAAAGGGAGGCTATTTCCCTGCGTTGCCTCTTCCTGAATGAGTAATGAGCTCTGTATAATTAATTAGAATCTGGTGTAGAATGGTTTGAATGAGTAATTGGAACTACTTCATTATATTATAGCAGCTAGTGTAACAGCTGGGCCTGTGGCTTGTGGTTCTACCTTTGAAGGAGATGTTACTGGGTTCAATTCTTACCAAGAGTTATTTTTTTTCTTTACTGTTTAATACGTCAGAATATGTTGTTTAGTTTATATAATATATAAATGTCAATATAACTGTCTTGTTTTCTGTATCTCCTCTTTTTAAATTTGATGAGAACTAATTATTTATAAGAATATATACATGAACAAGCACACACATATCTATCTATCTAGCTATCTAGCTATCTATCTATATATGTATATACATTTTTTTAAATAACTAGTTCACATAATTTTTCAACATCTATATATATATATATATATATATATATATATATATATATATACAGTGGATATAAAAAGTCTATACACCCCTGTTAAAATGTCAGGTTTCTGTGCTGTAAAAAAAATGAGACAAAGATAAATAATTTCAGAACTTTTCCACCTTTAATGTGACCTATAAACAGTACAACTCAATTGAAAAACCAACTGAAATCTTTTAGGTAGAGGGAAGAAAAAATATAAAAATACAATAATATGGTTGCATAAGTATGCACACTCTTAAACTAATACTTTGTAGCACCTCTTGATTTTATTACAGCACTCAGTCTTTTTGGGTATGGGTCTATCAGCATGGCGCATTTTGACTTGGCAAGATTTGCCCACTCTTCTTTGCAAAAACACTCCAAATCTGTCAGATTGCGAGGGCATCTCCTGTGCGCAGCCCTCTTCAGATCATCTCACAGATTTTCAATCGGATTCAGGTCTGGGCTCTGGCTGGGCCATTCCAAAACTTTAATCTTCTTCTGGTGAAGCCATTCCTTTGTTGATTTAGATGTATGCTTTGGGTCGTTGCTGAAAGATGAAGTTCCTCTTCATGTTCAGCTTTCTAGCAGAAGCCTGAAGGTTTTGTGCCAATATTGACTGGTATTTGGAACTGTTCATAATTCCCTCTATCTTAGCTAAGGCCCCAGTTCCAGCTGGATAAAAACAGCCCCAAAGCATGATGCTGCCACCACCATGCTTCACTGTGGGTATGGTGTTCTTTTGGTGATGTGCAGTGTTGTTTTTGCGCCAAACATATCTTTTGGAATTATGGCCAAAAAGTTCAACCTTGGTTTCATCAGACCATAACACCTTTTCCCACATGCTTTTGGGAGACTTCACATGTGTTTTTGCAAAATGTAGCCTGGCTTGGATGTTTTTCTTCGTAAGAAAAGGCTTTCGTCTTGCCACTCTACCGCATAGCCCAGACATATGAAGAATACGGGAGATTGTTGTCACATGTACCACACAGCCAGTACTTGCCAGATATTCCTGCAGCTCCTTTAATGTTGCTGTAGGCCTCTTAGTAGCCTCTCAGTTTTTAGGTCACATTAAAGGTGGAAAAAAGTTCTGAAATTATTTATCTGACGTTTTAAAAGGGGTGTGTAGACTTTATATTCACTGTATATACATATACACTTATTTTCATTTATCCGTATCTACTATTTTTGTGATTGTTATGGAGGGTGGAGTGAGGGAGGGAAAGGAGGAGAGAAGTGGGGAGGAGAAGAGAATGAGGGTAGATGAAGAGAGAGAGGTGACCCTGGGGTGTGGAGGTGAGGGCGGAGAGAGAGGAAGTGGAGGTGAGGGTGGAGAAAGAAGGAGCGGAGGTTAGGGTGCAGAGAGAGACAGAGCAGAGGTGAGGTTGGGGAGAGGGGGGGAGGAGTTGAGTGTGGAGAGAGAGGGCGCAAAGGTGAAGGCAGGAATGGGAGGAAGAGAGGGAGGGAGAGTATGACTGCGGGGGTGGCGAGGTCTGGAAGTTCTGGTGGAGTCGGGAAGTGAGGTAGAGGGATGGATAGTGATAGGCACACGTAGCACATGGTCCGAAGGGGAGAGGCATAATCCCAGGGGGGCATAGTGGGGAGGAGAGAGAGGCCTCAGGGTCAGAGGAGGGAGGACAGGATCCTCTCCACAGTTGGGAGGACAAGTGGCTGGGAGCAAGCACAGAGACCCTAACTACAGGCACAAGGAGATGATGGTCCTCCTCAGTGCCATCCATGACAGCCCACTATCCTTGCAGAGGGGAGGAAAGTTAGGCACGGGCCCAGGACTGGAAGGAGGTAGCAGGCGCTGTTAAAGCTGTAGGCTTTGCAAAAAGGGATGTGAGGTCAGTTGAACTCCAAGTGGAGGCCCCCAAGTGACAGTCAAGTGCAACGAGTGGTAGAGGCTGATCTAGGAGATGCTGAGCCAGGCGCCCGTCGCTGGAGTTCCAGGTCTGGCGACCCAACAGGATCCAGCCTCCTTGTCAGGTGAATATCAGATACATCCACATGCCACCACATGAACATCACACACACAACATAAAACCCATGTAAAATGCTTAGCACCAATGAGACTGAGATGTCAGCTCCAGGAATTTACCAAGGGTTAGATGGATTATTCATGCATCATCAAATCCATGAAACTAACAAATCACTTTTATTAGTTTTTTTTTGTTACACAAGTAATCATCCAATAGAGAGTTCATGAATGGGTGTGACTGCTACAGCATATGCAGATACAGACTCTGTAAGGATGGACATTCAATGCAATGTACTAGCCTATCAAGGACCACCTTTCAACAGCATGATAACAGCTATTTCTGGGTTACAATCATTGATTGGTTAGTACGACACATTGCATAGCAAGTACTGAAGAGTATGTGTATGCATATACAGACCGCAGCAGGAATCAAGATATCATCAAGAGCCAATAATAACCAAGCTCATAATGCTAAGAATTGATCACGTCTAATAGAAATTAAGTGAACCATTCAGGTTCAAGGCTACATGATGTCATATAGAAAGGAACACACAGTAATCAAAGGATCATTCAACATAAATAACACATATACCATTCTTCTCTCATTTTTAGCTGGCAGGATGTCTGGGGCTGCAAATAAGCAAGAGGCAGGGTGTCAGCTTCATCCGAGTTGGATGACCAGTACTATGCTCCCACCTAAAAGGAACTGTTGCAGGAGGAGGAGGCAAGGAGAGGATCAGAGGGCCCGCTTTATGTGGTCAGTGGAGGCACCTGCTGCCCTTCTGCCACACCTGTTACATTAAACCCCACTGGCCCCTATCACCTGGGCCTTCCTACTGGATGGAACAAAGGTAATTTCCCAGACCCTCCCCACCCCCTCCACCTCTTCCTACCACCAGCACAACCTGGCTCCCACCACCAAAAAGCCCACCACCACCACCACAGATAACAGCCGAGCCCCAGCCACTCCCCACTAGGCCACCGCCGCCTCCTCACACAGCCATGCCCGGCATCGGCAGACCTCCATCCCTATGCCCACCATTGGAGGCCGCCATTGGGGTTCCAGAGGCCTTCCCGGCACACGCAGCCTGGCGACTTCTCACCTTACTCAATGCCTCCACCACCTCTGGTGCTGCTGTCTCCTTGGCGATACCTCCCCCTACAACCCCCCTCATCTAGGGAGAAGGTGTGCCGGCACATGGGGTTTGGGCCCTGTGACAAGGCAGAGGAGGACGTAAGGACTGCACCTAGTTTTGGATATGCTCAACAGCACTCCACAGTGACAATCTATTGGTTCAAATGTTAACATAATCTAGCCTGGTTACAAAATCAAGGGTCATGGCCTATTGTATGGTAATATTTTGTAAGCAGATGGCTACCCCCATCACTTAGACTATGATCCTCTTCTCTTTGGACAGGTTTATGGTTATCATTTAACTAAGGAATGCCATTGAGAAGAGATGGGTCAGTCCCTATTCTTTTTTTTTTAGACTTTAGTATTTTTTTATTTTTTTTAATGTTTTGATTTTAGGCACATATCCGGTCCATGAAAGTATGTTCTTCATCTACAAGCATTACTACAAAATAAATTATTGCAAATATTGAATGTCACTAATATTAAGTTAATTAGGATGTGATGTTGTCATGGCCGGGTGTTTACACTTTCTATGTTAAAAGTGATGTTTATTTCATTAATTTACATAATTTCACATACTGGTGCATATAACACCTAAAATCTGCATGAAGTATGCCATCCTTCTAAAATAATTATCCCTATATACTGTCCAATACATTGTTATATGAACGTTCCAGCCCATTACAATGATACAGGTTTCCAAGTGACCACATGTATTAATATTTCCAAAATGCCTTGAAGCACTATTTTATGTGTTATTATCACAATTTTTGATATCATGCTTGAACAACATTATTGTTGATGTTTTTGAGTTAATACCCAGGAAAGTATTCCTTGTAGCACTATCCAGTATCACCAAATCCCCTGAAGGGTTGTTTAACCAAATGACAGGTATTATTAAAAATGTATTAATACAAGAACAATTGCTATTATTTCACATACATATTATTGTTATCCATCTTGCCATATGCTCAACAGCATGGCGTGGGGATTTACAGGATGGGTGTACCTACGATTGCTCTTGATGGAAGTCAGTTTGCTGGTGCTCCATGTGCCTCTCCACAGCCTCATTGTGTATTTGTTGGCCCTTAACAGGCCCTGTGCCTCTTACAAAGTGTTCACTACATGCTTCATGGGACAATGCAGTGTATGGCCTGTGCTATGTATCAATATACCCATGTAGCCAGCATCAATGTCACCTCCTCCTCCCTTTAAGGACCAAGGATGCCCATGCTGACATTCTCACACCCCATTTTCTAAGAGCTAAAGTTCTGGTGTAGATGACATACCTTCCCATGAATGTGGGTAGATGATCTGAGTAAGTAGTGTGCTGTAGTGCTGATCAATAGTATTTCTGAGTATTATTTGTGGTGTGTCTATCCCTTCAATTGTCAGTGCATTAGAGCACCTGTTGTGGTCCCTGTGTGTTTCCAAATTGGTATTAACCTCTTGCATACTGGTAATTGTGAAAGTGATATATTGCCAATAGTATATTACAGTACATTAATATGTACATTACATAGTACATTTGAGCATCTGTGAGAGTTGCATATCATTTATTTTTATTTTGTTTTATTATTTTTATTATAAACAACATAAACAACAAAAACATGCATACATCAACACATCCAAATTACTTCAACAGTTTACAAAAAACAGAAGTATGTCAGGTCCATGTTCAAGCTAATTTCAGTATACAGAAACAAGTAATGAATTATTATATAATGTATGAAATATATTTATCCCAAGATTGCCATTTATTTAAAATATATGGGCTATTAAATTTTATATACAACAAACCCTTCTCTAATTCTCTATCTCTAAACATTGTTCTCTTTACATCTTCCCATTTCGGGATATAATCAGAATTCCCTGAATTAATAATATGCCATTTTGCTAATAAAAGAATATGCAATATAAGATATTAGGCAGTTTCATGTTTTTTTTCTTGCTATTTAGTCATGTACTATGTCTTTAATTGCTTTATGGGTCTTTCTGCAACATTTTTAATATTACCATATGGGTGAACTAAGCTTTGCCATGCTTTTAAAGTACAGAATTGTGTGTTTATTTGCTACTGCAGCTAAAACTATTTGAAAAAGCCTTTGCGTGTCCTATTACGTACTCTAAATATTTTTGACAGAAACTTGATACTTTTTTAAGTTGTGATTCAGACTTACTTTGTGATCTAGACTTACTGGTCAAATAGGATATTGGTTTTGTGTAACTTTAATTAATAAGCATTCTTAATGTTTGAGCTGTGCTACAACCAATGGAGTTGTACGCCTGAAGTGACTCAGGATTGTGGGCAGTGTGTAACTCGTAATTGGAATGGGAGTAGCTAATAGAATATTTGGCAATTTTAAGAGTGGTTTTAAGTTTTTATAAATTCACGACCTGGGCAATAGAATAGTGCCCATAGTGTAATTAATTGCCTATGTCATTGTTATGGCCTGTACGGATAAAATGAACTCGTTTTAGATAGAACAAAATGCTAATTATTTGCTTACGAAGTCACTCTTAATGCATATTTTAGGTGTTGTTTGCACCAATATGTGAATTGATTTTAAAATATGTTAAAGTTAACATCATAATTAACATGGAAAGTATAATCACTTAGCTATAACAACATTATTTTCTAATTTGCATAGCATTATTTACATGGAAATATAGGATTACAGTAATCAAATGCAGGAAGACATAGAGTTGTCAGACATTTTATAGTCATCCATATGTGATATATACATATGATTATGTTGTTATCAAAATGTTCTTAATATCTTAATGCACATGATTTCTTAATATTTAATTTATGCGCATCCACTAAACCTTATCACAGCAGGGGCAGAGATACCAGGAGTGCAGGTGGTGCAAGGGCCCTCCTCTGGCACACCTTCCCTAGACGGAAATTGTTCTGTGCCTGTTTAAAAAAGAGCATTTCTACTGAGGTTTTGGGAAGATGGAGGAAAGGAGACAGGGATGGGTGCTATGTGAAGTGGGTGCTGAAAGGGTTTGGGTTCTGTGTGAGGATGGATTTGTATATTCATATTTGTATGTATATATGTATATATATAGTTTCTCACAAAAGTGAGTACACCCCTCACATTTTTGTAAATATTTTAATATATCTTTTTATATACAACACTGAATAAATGACTCTCTGCTACAATGTAAAGTAGTAAGTGTACAGCCTGTATGACAGTGTAAATTTGCTGTCCCCTCAAAATAACTCAACACACAGCCAAACTATTTGAAAAAGCCTTTGCGTGTCCTATTACGTACTCTTAATATTTTTGACAGAAACTTGATACTTTTTTAAGTTGTGATTCAGACTTACTTTGTGATCTAGACTTACTGGTCAAATAGGATATTGATTTTGTGTAACTTTAATTAATAAGCACTCTTAATGTTTGAGCTGTGCTACAACCAATGGAGTTGTAAGCCTGAAGTGACTCAGGATTGTGGGCAGTGTGTAACTCGTAATTGGAATGGGAGTAGCTAATAGAATATTTGGCAATTTTAAGAGTGGTTTTAAGTTTTTATAAATTCACGACCTGGGCAATAGAATAGTGCCCATAGTGTAGTTAATTGCCTATGTCATTGTTATGGCCTGTACGGATAAAATGAACTCGTTTTAGATAGAACAAAATGCTAATTATTTGCTTACGAAGTCACTCTTAATGCATATTTTAGGTGTTGTTTGCACCAATATGTGAATTGATTTTAAAATATGTTAAAGCCCTCCTCTGGCACACCTTCCCTAGACGGAAATTTTTCTGTGCCTGTTTAAAAAAGAGCATTTCTACTGAGGTTTTGGGAAGATGGAGGAAAGGAGACAGGGATGGGTGCTATGTGAAGTGGGTGCTGAAAGGGTTTGGGTTCTGTGTGAGGATGGATTTGTATATTCATATTTGTATGTATATATGTATATATATAGTTTCTCACAAAAGTGAGTACACCCCTCACATTTTTGTAAATATTTTAATAATTTTTTATATACAACACTGAATAAATGACACTCTGCTACAATGTAAAGTAGTAAGTGTACAGCCTGTATAACAGTGTAAATTTGCTGTCCCCTCAAAATAACTCAACACACAGCCATTCAAGTGTAAACTGATGGAAACAAAAGTGAGTACACCCCTAAGTGGAAATGTCGAAATTGGGTCCAAAGTGTCAATATTTTGTGTGGCCACCATTATTTTCCAGCACTGCCTTAACCCTCATGGGCATGGAGTTCACCAGAGCTTCACAGGTTGCCACTGGAATCCTCTTCCACTCCTCCATAATGACATCACAGAGCTGGTGGATGTTAGAGACCTTGCACTCCCCTACCTTCCATTTGAGGATGCCCCACAGATGCTCAATAGGGTTTAGGTCTGGCGACATGCTTGGCCAGTCCATCACCTTTACCTTCAGCTTCTTTAGCAAGGCAGTGATCGTCTTGGAGGTGTGTTTGGGGTCGTTATCATTTTGGAATACTGCCCTGCAGCCCAGTCTACGAAGGGAGGGGATCATGCTCTGCTTTAGTATGTCACAGTACATGTTGGCATTCATTGTTCCCTCAATGAACTGTAGCTCTCCAGTGCTGGCAGCACTCATGCCATTTTATCACCATTCTCCATGCCATTTTATCACCAGTTAATTAGTATGTTCCTCTTCTTTTAAGTCACAAAGCTGTTTTTAGCAACTACCAATTCCCACTCCAGCTTTGCATCACCAAATCGTTACATTACCATTTGCACCGTTCAACATTGTTAACTTCTTCCGCTCCCTATTCCCATTCCATATCTTGTAGCAGACAATAATTTTGGAGTTAACTTGAAAAAAAAAAGTATTTTCATTGTTGCCAGTAGCAGCTACCTTATTCACACTAAACATTTTGTTCCATCGATGGTTTGCCCTTTCCAAATCCAGATACCCCAAAGCCATAGTCACTAAACAGCACTTTCGGAAACTATGTCTAATGATTCTTTTGCTTCGGAGAATACTGTTTCCTTAACGATGGCAGATCCCGTGATTTCAGACGCTGAAAGTGTCATTTCACAGGCTGCCTTATCTCTAGCTGGACCACTTTCAGTAGTTGAAAGTACCTTATCCTTACTGTCATGGAACGTACCAAGTCTAGCCCTAGAGTTTACCTATTTGTTTTGAAACTATTGGCCTCTAAGCACGGTAGGATGAGAAAGATAAATTTACCTTACTGACACATACCTTCAGGTTCTCGCCATTCACTCTTCAAAGACTCTGACCACATATGTCAGGTTAATTAACCTGAGATTGTGAGAGGAGCCTTATCCCCCGACTACTAAATAAACCCCCTAATTACTCACCTCCTATGCACATGTGATTTACCCCACTCTCCTCTCCCTTCTATCAGACATTCTATCTCCAAATTAAAACTTGTAATATAATTGAAGGGCCACTGTAGTACCATATTTAAAATGTACTCTTTTGAAGTACAGTACATGCTTAATGAAGAAATTAAGAAACTGCCTTTAATTCAATACCTTCTATAAGCATTTTTGCTGTTGTTAAATCTATTGTTTTAGTGGCTGGTGATAAACTTCCTCGGTTGGATGGAGGAAGCTTCTGCCTGCACAATGAATATTAAAAAGGCTTTGTTTATTTATTTATATATAATTTCTAAAATATGTTGCCCATTTATAATTTAGTTATTCAAACACAGTGCTTATTTAAAAGTACCACTGAAGTTCAAGATAAACTGCACTTGTTTGTTAAGTATGTAATAAGCTAAAATTAGCAGCTCCCATGGTCATCAAAACAATTTTAGTGATTTTGCTAATAAAAGAATATGCAATATAAGATATTAGGCAGTTTCGTTTTTTTTTTCTTGCTATTTAGTCATGTACTATGTCTTTAATTGCTTTATGGGTCTTTCTGCAACATTTTTAATATTACCATATGGGTGAACTAAGCTTTGCCATGCTTTTAAAGTACAGAATTGTGTGTTTAATTGCTACTGCAGCTAAAACTATTTGAAAAAGCCTTTGCGTGTCCTATTACGTACTCTTAATATTTTTGACAGAAACTTGATACTTTTTTAAGTTGTGATTCAGACTTACTTTGTGATCTAGACTTACTGGTCAAATAGGATATTGATTTTGTGTAACTTTAATTAATAAGCACTCTTAATGTTTGAGCTGTGCTACAACCAATGGAGTTGTAAGCCTGAAGTGACTCAGGATTGTGGGCAGTGTGTAACTCGTAATTGGAATGGGAGTAGCTAATAGAATATTTGGCAATTTTAAGAGTGGTTTTAAGTTTTTATAAATTCACGACCTGGGCAATAGAATAGTGCCCATAGTGTAGTTAATTGCCTATGTCATTGTTATGGCCTGTACGGATAAAATGAACTCGTTTTAGATAGAACAAAATGCTAATTATTTGCTTACGAAGTCACTCTTAATGCATATTTTAGGTGTTGTTTGCACCAATATGTGAATTGATTTTAAAATATGTTAAAGCCCTCCTCTGGCACACCTTCCCTAGACGGAAATTTTTCTGTGCCTGTTTAAAAAAGAGCATTTCTACTGAGGTTTTGGGAAGATGGAGGAAAGGAGACAGGGATGGGTGCTATGTGAAGTGGGTGCTGAAAGGGTTTGGGTTCTGTGTGAGGATGGATTTGTATATTCATATTTGTATGTATATATGTATATATATAGTTTCTCACAAAAGTGAGTACACCCCTCACATTTTTGTAAATATTTTAATAATTTTTTATATACAACACTGAATAAATGACACTCTGCTACAATGTAAAGTAGTAAGTGTACAGCCTGTATAACAGTGTAAATTTGCTGTCCCCTCAAAATAACTCAACACACAGCCATTCAAGTGTAAACTGATGGAAACAAAAGTGAGTACACCCCTAAGTGGAAATGTCGAAATTGGGTCCAAAGTGTCAATATTTTGTGTGGCCACCATTATTTTCCAGCACTGCCTTAACCCTCATGGGCATGGAGTTCACCAGAGCTTCACAGGTTGCCACTGGAATCCTCTTCCACTCCTCCATAATGACATCACAGAGCTGGTGGATGTTAGAGACCTTGCACTCCCCTACCTTCCATTTGAGGATGCCCCACAGATGCTCAATAGGGTTTAGGTCTGGCGACATGCTTGGCCAGTCCATCATCCTTTACCTTCAGCTTCTTTAGCAAGGCAGTGATCGTCTTGGAGGTGTGTTTGGGGTCGTTATCATTTTGGAATACTGCCCTGCAGCCCAGTCTACGAAGGGAGGGGATCATGCTCTGCTTTAGTATGTCACAGTACATGTTGGCATTCATTGTTCCCTCAATGAACTGTAGCTCTCCAGTGCTGGCAGCACTCATGCCATTTTATCACCATTCTCCATGCCATTTTATCACCAGTTAATTAGTATGTTCCTCTTCTTTTAAGTCACAAAGCTTTTTTTAGCAACTACCAATTCCCACTCCAGCTTTGCATCACCAAATCGTTACATTACCATTTGCACCGTTCAACATTGTTAACTTCTTCCGCTCCCTATTCCCATTCCATATCTTGTAGCGGACAATAATTTTGGAGTTAACTGGAAAAAAACAGTATTTTCATTGTTGCCAGTAACAGCTACCTTATTCACACTAAACATTTTGTTCCATCGATGGTTTGCCCTTTCCAAATCCAGATACCCCAAAGCCATAGTCACTAAACAGCACTTTCGGAAACTATGTCTAATGATTCTTTTGCTTCGGAGAATACTGTTTCCTTAACGATGGCAGATCCCGTGATTTCAGATGCTGAAAGTGTCATTTCACAGGCTGCCTTATCTCCAGCTGGACCACTTTCAGTAGTTGAAAGTACCTTATCCTTACTGTCATGGAACGTACCAAGTCTAGCCCTAGAGTTTACCTATTTGTTTTGAAACTATTGGCCTCTAAGCACGGTAGGATGAGAAAGATAAATTTACCTTACTGACACATACCTTCAGGTTCTCGCCATTCACTCTTCAAAGACTCTGACCACATATGTCAGGTTAATTAACCTGAGATTGTGAGAGGAGCCTTATCCCCCGACTACTAAATAAACCCCCTAATTACTCACCTCCTATGCACATGTGATTTACCCCACTCTCCTCTCCCTTCTATCAGACATTCTATCTCCAAATTAAAACTTGTAATATAATTGAAGGGCCACTGTAGTACCATATTTAAAATGTACTCTTTTGAAGTACAGTACATGCTTAATGAAGAAATTAAGAAACTGCCTTTAATTCAATACCTTCTATAAGCATTTTTGCTGTTGTTAAATCTATTGTTTTAGTGGCTGGTGATAAACTTCCTCGGTTGGATGGAGGAAGCTTCTGCCTGCACAATGAATATTAAAAAGGCTTTGTTTATTTATTTATATATAATTTCTAAAATATGTTGCCCATTTATAATTTAGTTATTCAAACACAGTGCTTATTTAAAAGTACCACTGAAGTTCAAGATAAACTGCACTTGTTTGTTAAGTATGTAATAAGCTAAAATTAGCAGCTCCCATGGTCATCAAAACAATTTTAGTGATTTTGCTAATAAAAGAATATGCAATATAAGATATTAGGCAGTTTCGTTTTTTTTTTCTTGCTATTTAGTCATGTACTATGTCTTTAATTGCTTTATGGGTCTTTCTGCAACATTTTTAATATTACCATATGGGTGAACTAAGCTTTGCCATGCTTTTAAAGTACAGAATTGTGTGTTTAATTGCTACTGCAGCTAAAACTATTTGAAAAAGCCTTTGCGTGTCCTATTACGTACTCTTAATATTTTTGACAGAAACTTGATACTTTTTTAAGTTGTGATTCAGACTTACTTTGTGATCTAGACTTACTGGTCAAATAGGATATTGATTTTGTGTAACTTTAATTAATAAGCACTCTTAATGTTTGAGCTGTGCTACAACCAATGGAGTTGTAAGCCTGAAGTGACTCAGGATTGTGGGCAGTGTGTAACTCGTAATTGGAATGGGAGTAGCTAATAGAATATTTGGCAATTTTAAGAGTGGTTTTAAGTTTTTATAAATTCACGACCTGGGCAATAGAATAGTGCCCATAGTGTAGTTAATTGCCTATGTCATTGTTATGGCCTGTACGGATAAAATGAACTTGTTTTAGATAGAACAAAATGCTAATTATTTGCTTACGAAGTCACTCTTAATGCATATTTTAGGTGTTGTTTGCACCAATATGTGAATTGATTTTAAAATATGTTAAAGCCCTCCTCTGGCACACCTTCCCTAGACGGAAATTTTTCTGTGCCTGTTTAAAAAAGAGCATTTCTACTGAGGTTTTGGGAAGATGGAGGAAAGGAGACAGGGATGGGTGCTATGTGAAGTGGGTGCTGAAAGGGTTTGGGTTCTGTGTGAGGATGGATTTGTATATTCATATTTGTATGTATATATGTATATATATAGTTTCTCACAAAAGTGAGTACACCCCTCACATTTTTGTAAATATTTTAATAATTTTTTATATACAACACTGAATAAATGACACTCTGCTACAATGTAAAGTAGTAAGTGTACAGCCTGTATAACAGTGTAAATTTGCTGTCCCCTCAAAATAACTCAACACACAGCCATTCAAGTGTAAACTGATGGAAACAAAAGTGAGTACACCCCTAAGTGGAAATGTCGAAATTGGGTCCAAAGTGTCAATATTTTGTGTGGCCACCATTATTTTCCAGCACTGCCTTAACCCTCATGGGCATGGAGTTCACCAGAGCTTCACAGGTTGCCACTGGAATCCTCTTCCACTCCTCCATAATGACATCACAGAGCTGGTGGATGTTAGAGACCTTGCACTCCCCTACCTTCCATTTGAGGATGCCCCACAGATGCTCAATAGGGTTTAGGTCTGGCGACATGCTTGGCCAGTCCATCATCCTTTACCTTCAGCTTCTTTAGCAAGGCAGTGATCGTCTTGGAGGTGTGTTTGGGGTCGTTATCATTTTGGAATACTGCCCTGCAGCCCAGTCTACGAAGGGAGGGGATCATGCTCTGCTTTAGTATGTCACAGTACATGTTGGCATTCATTGTTCCCTCAATGAACTGTAGCTCTCCAGTGCTGGCAGCACTCATGCCATTTTATCACCATTCTCCATGCCATTTTATCACCAGTTAATTAGTATGTTCCTCTTCTTTTAAGTCACAAAGCTTTTTTTAGCAACTACCAATTCCCACTCCAGCTTTGCATCACCAAATCGTTACATTACCATTTGCACCGTTCAACATTGTTAACTTCTTCCGCTCCCTATTCCCATTCCATATCTTGTAGCAGACAATAATTTTGGAGTTAACTTGAAAAAAAAAAGTATTTTCATTGTTGCCAGTAGCAGCTACCTTATTCACACTAAACATTTTGTTCCATCGATGGTTTGCCCTTTCCAAATCCAGATACCCCAAAGCCATAGTCACTAAACAGCACTTTCGGAAACTATGTCTAATGATTCTTTTGCTTCGGAGAATACTGTTTCCTTAACGATGGCAGATCCCGTGATTTCAGACGCTGAAAGTGTCATTTCACAGGCTGCCTTATCTCCAGCTGGACCACTTTCAGTAGTTGAAAGTACCTTATCCTTACTGTCATGGAACGTACCATGTCTAGCCCTAGAGTTTACCTATTTGTTTTGAAACTATTGGCCTCTAAGCAGGGTAGGATGAGAAAGATAAATTTACCTTACTGACACATACCTTCAGGTTCTCGCCATTCACTCTTCAAAGACTCTGACCACATATGTCAGGTTAATTAACCTGAGATTGTGAGAGGAGCCTTATCCCCCGACTACTAAATAAACCCCCTAATTACTCACCTCCTATGCACATGTGATTTACCCCACTCTCCTCTCCCTTCTATCAGACATTCTATCTCCAAATTAAAACTTGTAATATAATTGAAGGGCCACTGTAGTCCCATATTTAAAATGTACTCTTTTGAAGTACAGTACATGCTTAATGAAGAAATTAAGAAACTGCCTTTAATTCAATACCTTCTATAAGCATTTTTGCTGTTGTTAAATCTATTGTTTTAGTGGCTGGTGATAAACTTCCTCGGTTGGATGGAGGAAGCTTCTGCCTGCACAATGAATATTAAAAAGGCTTTGTTTATTTATTTATATATAATTTCTAAAATATGTTGCCCATTTATAATTTAGTTATTCAAACACAGTGCTTATTTAAAAGTACCACTGAAGTTCAAGATAAACTGCACTTGTTTGTTAAGTATGTAATAAGCTAAAATTAGCAGCTCCCATGGTCATCAAAACAATTTTAGTGATTTTGCTACTAAAAGAATATGCAATATAAGATATTAGGCAGTTTCATGTTTTTTTTCTTGCTATTTAGTCATGTACTATGTCTTTAATTGCTTTATGGGTCTTTCTGCAACATTTTTAATATTACCATATGGGTGAACTAAGCTTTGCCATGCTTTTAAAGTACAGAATTGTGTGTTTAATTGCTACTGCAGCTAAAACTATTTGAAAAAGCCTTTGCGTGTCCTATTACGTACTCTTAATATTTTTGACAGAAACTTGATACTTTTTTAAGTTGTGATTCAGACTTACTTTGTGATCTAGACTTACTGGTCAAATAGGATATTGATTTTGTGTAACTTTAATTAATAAGCACTCTTAATGTTTGAGCTGTGCTACAACCAATGGAGTTGTAAGCCTGAAGTGACTCAGGATTGTGGGCAGTGTGTAACTCGTAATTGGAATGGGAGTAGCTAATAGAATATTTGGCAATTTTAAGAGTGGTTTTAAGTTTTTATAAATTCACGACCTGGGCAATAGAATAGTGCCCATAGTGTAGTTAATTGCCTATGTCATTGTTATGGCCTGTACGGATAAAATGAACTTGTTTTAGATAGAACAAAATGCTAATTATTTGCTTACGAAGTCACTCTTAATGCATATTTTAGGTGTTGTTTGCACCAATATGTGAATTGATTTTAAAATATGTTAAAGCCCTCCTCTGGCACACCTTCCCTAGACGGAAATTTTTCTGTGCCTGTTTAAAAAAGAGCATTTCTACTGAGGTTTTGGGAAGATGGAGGAAAGGAGACAGGGATGGGTGCTATGTGAAGTGGGTGCTGAAAGGGTTTGGGTTCTGTGTGAGGATGGATTTGTATATTCATATTTGTATGTATATATGTATATATATAGTTTCTCACAAAAGTGAGTACACCCCTCACATTTTTGTAAATATTTTAATAATTTTTTATATACAACACTGAATAAATGACACTCTGCTACAATGTAAAGTAGTAAGTGTACAGCCTGTATAACAGTGTAAATTTGCTGTCCCCTCAAAATAACTCAACACACAGCCATTCAAGTGTAAACTGATGGAAACAAAAGTGAGTACACCCCTAAGTGGAAATGTCGAAATTGGGTCCAAAGTGTCAATATTTTGTGTGGCCACCATTATTTTCCAGCACTGCCTTAACCCTCATGGGCATGGAGTTCACCAGAGCTTCACAGGTTGCCACTGGAATCCTCTTCCACTCCTCCATAATGACATCACAGAGCTGGTGGATGTTAGAGACCTTGCACTCCCCTACCTTCCATTTGAGGATGCCCCACAGATGCTCAATAGGGTTTAGGTCTGGCGACATGCTTGGCCAGTCCATCATCCTTTACCTTCAGCTTCTTTAGCAAGGCAGTGATCGTCTTGGAGGTGTGTTTGGGGTCGTTATCATTTTGGAATACTGCCCTGCAGCCCAGTCTACGAAGGGAGGGGATCATGCTCTGCTTTAGTATGTCACAGTACATGTTGGCATTCATTGTTCCCTCAATGAACTGTAGCTCTCCAGTGCTGGCAGCACTCATGCCATTTTATCACCATTCTCCATGCCATTTTATCACCAGTTAATTAGTATGTTCCTCTTCTTTTAAGTCACAAAGCTGTTTTTAGCAACTACCAATTCCCACTCCAGCTTTGCATCACCAAATCGTTACATTACCATTTGCACCGTTCAACATTGTTAACTTCTTCCGCTCCCTATTCCCATTCCATATCTTGTAGCAGACAATAATTTTGGAGTTAACTTGAAAAAAAAAAGTATTTTCATTGTTGCCAGTAGCAGCTACCTTATTCACACTAAACATTTTGTTCCATCGATGGTTTGCCCTTTCCAAATCCAGATACCCCAAAGCCATAGTCACTAAACAGCACTTTCGGAAACTATGTCTAATGATTCTTTTGCTTCGGAGAATACTGTTTCCTTAACGATGGCAGATCCCGTGATTTCAGACGCTGAAAGTGTCATTTCACAGGCTGCCTTATCTCCAGCTGGACCACTTTCAGTAGTTGAAAGTACCTTATCCTTACTGTCATGGAACGTACCATGTCTAGCCCTAGAGTTTACCTATTTGTTTTGAAACTATTGGCCTCTAAGCAGGGTAGGATGAGAAAGATAAATTTACCTTACTGACACATACCTTCAGGTTCTCGCCATTCACTCTTCAAAGACTCTGACCACATATGTCAGGTTAATTAACCTGAGATTGTGAGAGGAGCCTTATCCCCCGACTACTAAATAAACCCCCTAATTACTCACCTCCTATGCACATGTGATTTACCCCACTCTCCTCTCCCTTCTATCAGACATTCTATCTCCAAATTAAAACTTGTAATATAATTGAAGGGCCACTGTAGTCCCATATTTAAAATGTACTCTTTTGAAGTACAGTACATGCTTAATGAAGAAATTAAGAAACTGCCTTTAATTCAATACCTTCTATAAGCATTTTTGCTGTTGTTAAATCTATTGTTTTAGTGGCTGGTGATAAACTTCCTCGGTTGGATGGAGGAAGCTTCTGCCTGCACAATGAATATTAAAAAGGCTTTGTTTATTTATTTATATATAATTTCTAAAATATGTTGCCCATTTATAATTTAGTTATTCAAACACAGTGCTTATTTAAAAGTACCACTGAAGTTCAAGATAAACTGCACTTGTTTGTTAAGTATGTAATAAGCTAAAATTAGCAGCTCCCATGGTCATCAAAACAATTTTAGTGATTTTGCTACTAAAAGAATATGCAATATAAGATATTAGGCAGTTTCATGTTTTTTTTCTTGCTATTTAGTCATGTACTATGTCTTTAATTGCTTTATGGGTCTTTCTGCAACATTTTTAATATTACCATATGGGTGAACTAAGCTTTGCCATGCTTTTAAAGTACAGAATTGTGTGTTTAATTGCTACTGCAGCTAAAACTATTTGAAAAAGCCTTTGCGTGTCCTATTACGTACTCTTAATATTTTTGACAGAAACTTGATACTTTTTTAAGTTGTGATTCAGACTTACTTTGTGATCTAGACTTACTGGTCAAATAGGATATTGATTTTGTGTAACTTTAATTAATAAGCACTCTTAATGTTTGAGCTGTGCTACAACCAATGGAGTTGTAAGCCTGAAGTGACTCAGGATTGTGGGCAGTGTGTAACTCGTAATTGGAATGGGAGTAGCTAATAGAATATTTGGCAATTTTAAGAGTGGTTTTAAGTTTTTATAAATTCACGACCTGGGCAATAGAATAGTGCCCATAGTGTAGTTAATTGCCTATGTCATTGTTATGGCCTGTACGGATAAAATGAACTCGTTTTAGATAGAACAAAATTCTAATTATTTGCTTACGAAGTCACTCTTAATGCATATTTTAGGTGTTGTTTGCACCAATATGTGAATTGATTTTAAAATATGTTAATGTTAACATCATAATTAACATGGAAAGTATAATCACTTAGCTATAACAACATTATTTTCTTATTTGCATAGCATTATTTACATGGAAATATAGGATTACAGTAATCAAATGCAGGAAGACATAGAGTTGTCAGACATTTTATAGTCATCCATATGTGATATATACATATGATTATGTTGTTATCAAAATGTTCTTAATATCTTAATGCACATGATTTCTTAATATTTAATTTATGCGCATCCACTAAACCTTATCACAGCAGGGGCAGAGATACCAGGAGTGCAGGTGGTGCAAGGGCCCTCCTCTGGCACACCTTCCCTAGACGGAAATTGTTCTGTGCCTGTTTAAAAAAGAGCATTTCTACTGAGGTTTTGGGAAGATGGAGGAAAGGAGACAGGGATGGGTGCTATGTGAAGTGGGTGCTGAAAGGGTTTGGGTTCTGTGTGAGGATGGATTTGTATATTCATATATAGTTTCTCACAAAAGTGAGTACACCCCTCACATTTTTGTAAATATTTAAATATATCTTTTTATATACAACACTGAATAAATGACTCTCGGCTACAATGTAAAGTAGTAAGTGTACAGCCTGTATAACAGTGTAAATTTGCTGTCCCCTCAAAATAACTCAACACACAGCCATTCAAGTGTAAACTGATGGAAACAAAAGTGAGTACACCCCTAAGTGGAAATGTCGAAATTGGGTCCAAAGTGTCAATATTTTGTGTGGCCACCATTATTTTCCAGCACTGCCTTAACCCTCATGGGCATGGAGTTCACCAGAGCTTCACAGGTTGCCACTGGAATCCTCTTCCACTCCTCCATAATGACATCACAGAGCTGGTGGATGTTAGAGACCTTGCATTCCCCTACCTTCCATTTGAGGATGCCCCACAGATGCTCAATAGGGTTTAAGTCTGGCGACATGCTTGGCCAGTCCATCACCTTTACCTTCAGCTTCTTTAGCAAGGCAGTGATCGTCTTGGAGGTGTGTTTGGGGTCGTTATCATTTTGGAATACTGCCCTGCAGCCCAGTCTACGAAGGGAGGGGATCATGCTCTGCTTTAGTATGTCACAGTACATGTTGGCATTCATTGTTCCCTCAATGAACTGTAGCTCTCCAGTGCTGGCAGCACTCATGCCATTTTATCACCATTCTCCATGCCATTTTATCACCAGTTAATTAGTATGTTCCTCTTCTTTTAAGTCACAAAGCTTTTTTTAGCAACTACCAATTCCCACTCCAGCTTTGCATCACCAAATCGTTACATTACCAATTGCACCGTTCAACATTGTTAACTTCTTCCGCTCCCTATTCCCATTCCATATCTTGTAGCGGACAATCATTTTGGAGTTAACTGGAAAAAAACAGTATTTTCATTGTTGCCAGTAACAGCTACCTTATTCACACTAAACATTTTGTTCCATCGATGGTTTGCCCTTTCCAAATCCAGATACCCCAAAGCCATAGTCACTAAACAGCACTTTCGGAAACTATGTCTAATGATTCTTTTGCTTCGGAGAATACTGTTTCCTTAACGATGGCAGATCCCGTGATTTCAGACGCTGAAAGTGTCATTTCACAGGCTGCCTTATCTCCAGCTGGACCACTTTCAGTAGTTGAAAGTACCTTATCCTTACTGTCATGGAACGTACCAAGTCTAGCCCTAGAGTTTACCTATTTGTTTTGAAACTATTGGCCTCTAAGCAGGGTAGGATGAGAAAGATAAATTTACCTTACTGACACATACCTTCAGGTTCTCGCCATTCACTCTTCAAAGACTCTGACCACATATGTCAGGTAATTAACCTGAGATTGTGAGAGGAGCCTTATCCCCCGACTACTAAATAAACCCCCTAATTACTCACCTCCTATGCACATGTGATTTACCCCACTCTCCTCTCCCTTCTATCAGACATTCTATCTCCAAATTAAAACTTGTAATATAATTGAAGGGCCACTGTAGTCCCATATTTAAAATGTACTCTTTTGAAGTACAGTACATGCTTAATGAAGAAATTAAGAAACTGCCTTTAATTCAATACCTTCTATAAGCATTTTTGCTGTTGTTAAATCTATTGTTTTAGTGGCTGGTGATAAACTTCCTCGGTTGGATGGAGGAAGCTTCTGCCTGCACAATGAATATTAAAAAGGCTTTGTTTATTTATTTATATATAATTTCTAAAATATGTTGCCCATTTATAATTTAGTTATTCAAACACAGTGCTTATTTAAAAGTACCACTGAAGTTCAAGATAAACTGCACTTGTTTGTTAAGTATGTAATAAGCTAAAATTAGCAGCTCCCATGGTCATCAAAACAATTTTAGTGATTGGGGGAGGGTCCCTCTCCTCTCCACACTTTAAAAAGCCAGCCTCCTCTGCATTTCCTGTGGGCACATTCTTTGTTTCATTCCTCTGTGACACTGTCTTCTCCATGATCTTCCTATATTCCACTCCTTTCTGTTGTGTGTCCTCCTTCCTTGTCGGTATCTTTATTTTTAAACTCCTCTCTTGTCTCTCTCATTCTTATTCGTTCTACTAAGGTAGATTACCAGAGTTGCTGGCCTCTGCTTCTAACTCCTCCTTCATCCATCTCACTCCAAATAGTTAAATTAAGTTGATTACCATAATTGCCTGCCTTTAGCCTCAATCTTCTCCCTAGTCTTTATCAGCTCAATCTTTATTTACTTAAGTTTGTAATACCTCGAGGTACCAATAAATAAGTATGTGATCTAAAAAAGTCAGTTGCAGATCAATTATCTTATTCCAGCCACGGCCTTAGCCAGGTGACATTTCTGTGTTCATCTACATAAATAATCATAGACAGCTATTGAAACAGTTACTGCCTCTGATTCGTTTCCCGGCTCATGTGGGTCTATCATGAGCTATCCACGTAGACTACCAAGTACATCAGCAAAGGGGAGACCTTACTTTCTCCCATTCTTAATCTAAAGAGATGACGTCTCATTCAACAGACATGACGTCTCATTCAACAGACATAAGAACTATAGGCTCCATTATTATCACTTCTTAGAACTTTCTTTTCCCCTTATGACTGCATACTAAACTTACTCAAAACCATTCATATAGCCAGTCATTGAACCGCATCCTTTATTACTTCTACTTCTTTCTATGAACCTACCACCCCTTCGTCATTCCATTTCATTCTACACCATCTTCTACAACATCTACATACTCAACCTCGCCTCATGCCACTTCCTCTTCTTCTCAGAAATCTCAACTTTTCTACAGTCTTTCTAATCTTCCTCATAGACCATCCTCCTCAATCCACTAAGGTCTGAATTAGCTGTCCATCAAACCTCTTAATGATTCAAACTCAACATCACATTAACATCACATTAACAGCCTTTCCCACATGCCTCAAAACCATTCACTATTCTCTCATTTCCCCATACTTTCAAGTCCAACCTTCACGCCATTCCACTTAAACTCTATTCATCTTTTCACCCCCACCTACACTCATCTCGACCATGCTATGAATTTTCCTGCATCCTTACTAATTTTGATTCTTCCTCAAGTCATTGATCTTACCCATTACGTATGACATTAAACTGATTCAATCCATAATCGCATCCTCAAGCACTTAGCTCTCATCTTTTTTACTAATTTCTCATCCAGTATATTCTATCAACATTACGATGCCCCTTTTTCTTCTCTTTTTCACACGTCTCCCTTGTTCTGCAGGAGTTATCTCCTACTTCCCTTTGTCCAGCTCACACAGACATTACCTTAATTTGCTTCTCACATTTTGTTCACTTCTAGACCTTCTTCATCTTTGCCACTGTCCTATCATTCTAAGTCACCATTACTCGCTTTCACCACCAATATCTACTCTCCATTAGAGCATGTGCCCTCACCATCTTTTACACCATGCTTCTACCCAACAACTTTCTGAGGGCAATGTCAGCCCTATGCATATCACCAGTTCTGCTTCTTACAATCTTAGTCACCATAGACACCTTAGGTCCTCCACTCTTCATCTATCCTAGTTATTAACACCACCTGCAATCTCATCTATGATTCCACACACTCCTTCCATCACTCTCTACTTCCACCAATGCCACCACCATCCAGCACACTTTCTCTCTTTAACTCTACATCTCTACCCCACTCATCCATACTGCCTTGCCTACCTCGCGCCCAAATTACAAGTCTCTCCTACTATGGTACCATCCTTCGTTCAATCGTAGACTACACCCATCGCGAGTGTCTCTACCACCCCAGAATACAGCTCTTAGCTCCAAGTCACTCATGCCAGCATCTGACTGTCTACTCTATGATCATGCACCCTATCTTCATTCACAACCATTCGCTCACCGTTTACTTCCTTCTTAAGCTCATCAAACCTACTTATTCCTATGACCTCCCCATCCCCTATCTGTCTATCTATCTATCTATCTATCTATCTATCTATCTATCTATCTATCTATCTATCTATCTACCCTCGCTCTTCTTTATCTATCCCTACTCTTGGAAGAATCTCTTACACCTTTTTTAGTGTCTCTCTTTAATCTCTCCTCTTCATTCCAGTTCTATAGGAACCTTACCTTCTTTTATGCTACTCCATATTTGCATGGAATTATACTCCCTTTTTCTTAAACTCCTTTAAGTCCAACCTCCAATCTCTCACTTTCCCCCATTCTGGCATCTTCAGTCTCTCCCTGCTTGTGTAACATTCCCACATGTTTTTCTTTAAGCTCCTGTTTCTCGCCTAATTCTCCTCACCACAGCATCCCACTAGCCTGCTTTCCTTCTTCCTCTGCCCACTAAGATTGTACTTCTTTTCTCTTACGTGATATGTCCTTACTCTACCCTTCTCTTTTGTCCTTACCCGTCTTTGAACTTGCCCATCTCTCTCGCTTGCTCACGGGAACCTTGTTCTTTAGCACTTTTCACCTCTATGCCTATCCTTGGTCCCCTTCTTTCACTCCTTCTCTTCACCCTACTTATCATACAGCCGCTCTCCACTCTTCACCTCCTCGCCCCCTCCACATTTCACTGTCTACCCTATGCTCCTCACCCGCTTCCTATGTAGTGCCCTCCATTTCCATCCACAGGGTCCCCTTCAAACTCAACCATATACCTCACTCACCATACTACTCTCATGGACTTCATATTCTCCCACCCTCTCGCTCAACTCAATTAGGGATCTCTGCACTTCGTCCTCTAGCCTATTCAGGGTCCTCTCATCTTGCACATCAGAATATCTCACTCTCCACTGTTTTCACTCTTCCCATTTTACTCTCTTACTTTCGCCCACGCTTCCAATTTCATGAAAGCCTCTCCCTCTCCAAACTTGCTGCCTTATTATTGCACATTTCTCACATTTCTTTCTTATTCCCTGCTCCTACAGAACTGTACTTCGGTCCTCATCAAGTGGATTTCACACTCCTCTTTCTTCTCGCTCTTGCGAGATCCTTGCTATGTCCCCCTTTTCACTTATTAATTCATACAGTATTAATTTCAATTTTCCACTCACTCACTTTCATAAAGTGCACTAGCAACCACTCGCTTCAGCAGAACCATTGCATATAGCTATATCTCAGAAGCCGTACTGGCTTAACCAGAAATGCCACAGTTTTTGGCCCTATTAGCAGGCCTACACCAGTGTAGCTACTTTGGCCACATATCAAGCTGCACAGGGGAGAGGGGGCTGACCACAAATGCCCAGGTAAATTTATCTGGGATTGTAGTAGGGTCCCTCTCCCCCTCCAAACTTTAAAAAGCCTACGCCTCTACATTCCCTGTTCTTTGTGTCACCCACCTCCCTCACCCCACTTCATTTATTTGTCTTTTCGGTCATTGACCCTCTAAGCAGGCATACACAGGCGTAGGTACTTTGACCACATATCAAGCTACATATGGGGAGAAGGGGGCGACCATGAACCCAGGACTTAGGCTGCAATGAGCTCCTTCCACGTTCATTGCAGGAGCTCATCAGCAGCGACGCAGGACATAGACTGCAATGAGCGCCAAAGGCGCTCATTGCACTGCAAGCCTTGCAAAGTGAGGCGAGCAGGTGAGGCACGCGAGAGCCCACCGAAAAATGAAGCTCTTTGCCGCTGACCGCGAAGATCCCAGTTTAATAATTTAACGGTCAAACTTAGTTCAAGCGCGTAACTCGAAAAACCCTAAAAACAAGCAAAATAATAAAAAATTAAAAATAAATTTAAACACACTCAAAGCTAACACAGGGGGAGAGCCAGGAAGCCTGGGAATAAGGTTGCAAGTGGATTTGAGCCATATTTGCCGTTTTTCGGCAATCAAAAAACAGCTCAGGAAAGAAAAAAAATGATGGATGAAAAACGTAAAAAATCTAAAACAGGATGAAAATGAGGCTGAGCAAAGCCAGGCACTCGGGACTTAGAAAATACACAACGGCAAAGACACTAACACTTACACAAACATTGACAGGCACGCAGTACTTTAAAAATAAAACGCCATTCAGTGCGTAACACGCAAACATTCAGCAGACACACAGAGGAAGAAAAAGCCTCACATTGTGTGGAAAACAGCATTGCCAACCTTACAATTTTTGACAGGCAAGTTCCTAGTATATATATCGCATATATAGTTGTGAGCATGCAGGTTGTTTGCTGTGTGAGCCGGCCGCAGTTGCTGGCAAGGAGCACCAAAGGCGCTCCTTGCGCTGGTGGAGATGAGCACCGTAGGCCCTCATCCCTATGACCCCCTACGACTTTCGGACCGCAAATGCCGAAGCGAGGGGCCGCATTTGCGGCGGAGGAGGCTCCCACGTCGGCTGCAATGAGCCGCAGGCGGTACTTACGACTTACAAAATTTACGGACTTAGTAACAAAAAATACCAGCCGCGGGACATAGAAAAAAAATAATTACGAGCTCGCAAAAATACGACCTTAACACCCGAACAGCGCGCACATGAAAACATTAAAAACACAATACATACACACAACACAATACATAAAAAGCTTACCCACAGCAAAGGGGAGCACCCATGACCTCTGCAAGTGAAGTTACACCTCAATTTAAGTCCAAGTTCCAGAGTTTAGACACACGAAAATCCCCTAAGCAAGAGAACAATTGGCGCCGAAAAAAACGAAAATGAGGCTACAGGATCTTAAACACGCAAAACACCACCAAGGCGCTAATTGCCGAAGGCGCACATTGCTAGCCATGCGATGAGCGTGTCCCGCCCAGTTTTCCCAGAGTGCAGTACATATACTGTATTTCTGAGAAATTTGAGCAGGAAATATATTTTTATTAACTTATTTTTTAGACATTCAAATAGAATCACTAATGTACTATTCCTCATTTGTACTACTGTACTTTGCACGGTGGAGGGCTTCTATCACTCTTAGCCCACCATATGTGAAACAATTGCTGTATACATATTTGCATATAGATAGATAGATAGATGGATAGATAGATAGATATGGAAAAATGTGTGTGTATATATATATATATATATATATATATAGTTTAGTCATTCAGTCATGTCCAACTCTCTATGACCCTATGGCCCGTAGCAAGCAGCCCATAAGATTTTCAAGGCAAAGATAATGGAGTCGCAGAGGTCCGCAAGGGGCCACAAGTGGTACGCGGGGACCATAAGGGGCCGTGGGAGCGACATGGCCCGCAGGGGGTACAGTGGAGAGCAACAGTGGCCACAAGGGGCTGCAGTGGACCCATGGGAGGTACACGAGGGCCAAAAGGTTCTGTAGGGGCCACAGGCCCTGATGGGGGCCCCTGGAGCCTTAAGGAGCTGCAGGGGATGCACAGGAGGTCCGCAGGGGCCATAAGTAGCCGTGGGGCCACATTGGGCCATAAGGGGCTGCAGGGGACCCACGGGAGTTCCATGAGGGCCATAAGGGGCCGAGGGGGTCACTGGGCTGGCAGGGGGACAGTGGGTCCCCTGGAGCCTGTGAGGGGCCACAGTGGGCCAAAATGGGCAGGTCATAATAGAGAGGTCCCACAGATCGCTGATTACTGGAGAAGGACCTGGTAACCCACTCCAGTATCTTTGCCATGAAAACCTTATGGGGGAGCACAACCAGACACAAGATGTGCCTACTGTGTTGCGGTCCACTGGGTCATGGAGAGTCGGGCACGACTGAATGACTAAACAATAACCAATAGTTACTGATTATCAATTGAGGTTTTGTGTGTACTGTCTTTAGTTCAAGTTAACTGCAAAAAACAGACGGGTCTGACTGCAGTTGAATTACACTGAAGAAAATAGGCTCAAAGCCTCAAGGGTCACCTAGGAATATTGGCAATGATGTTTAATTAACAACAGATTAGAGTAGGTGTTTATGGGTGGACCAGAAAGGATGGCTAGTTTACTGTAGGAAAATGCATATTTTAATAAAATCAACTTTAAAAACTACTCATTATTACCTATAGTTTTAAATTATACCACATTTGGAAGCGCTGCTCTCTCCCTTTAAGAGGAATTAAGGCGTAAACTAGTTTATTCCTGTATACAAATTAAGTATTGTCATCTATAAATCTGTGGTCATATTATTATCTGAAAAAAATCACAATAGTATGTCAGTTAATCCTCACTGTTATTTGTGTTTCCTCTATGCATGCCTGTTGAATAATTATCCACTTATTTCAATTTATTTTCATCAATTTTAGAGTAGCAGCAAAGGTTATTCTTGGAATACGGTTAGTAAATTGTTTTAATACATTTATATCCCAATTACATAAATTTAATTTGGTATTGTTAACTCAACATGATTCTGTTTTCCTTATTAAGTATTTTAACTTGCAATAAATTTTAGTATACTTTAAAGAACCACGGTGGTCAAATTTATTTTCAATGATGTGTTTTGAATAACTAAACTTAAAAATAGAGAAAATGTTTTACGAAACTAAAACAAAAAAATCAAAATAGACTTTACAATTCTCCTTTTTACTGCAGGGTTCTGTTTTCTGTACAAGGCTGCCTCTTGCAGTGTCAGTGTAATAGAAAATTGGTGAGGTTTACATTAGCCATATTGAGAACACTGGCAGTCGTAGCTGCCGCATTTGCATTGTGCAAATAGAACTTCCTCTCTGCATTTAAAGTCTCCACCTACCTCAGAAAGTTGATTAATGGAAAGCAAAAAATCTTATTTTACCTATTTTTCGAGAGTACTTCTTCAAAAGAGATTATTTTATGTGTATGATCACTGTGGTTCTTTAACTCTGTTTACGATCCATATTCTATTTCGTTATTTGATGGCGAAAGCTGTTTGTGTTCATATTTCTGTTCTAATATGTAATCTTATGTTTAACCCATCCAATTATTGGAGAGATAGTTCTAACCATGGGCATATTAAGGTTTATGCTTGGCATAGGCTAGACACAGGTGTGTTTGCATAGGCCTTCTTGTCCCAGGCCTAGGACAGAGCATATTTAGGGGGAAGCAGGCTGCCTGAAAATGCAATGCAGTGCAATTAAATATATTTGTATATACACAGAAATGTCTACATAGTGATATTGCTGTCTGTAAGTGTACTTGACACTTTCTGACATTATATACAAATATATATATATATATATATATATATAAATATATATACTATCGAATTGCCCGTCAAAAATTGACGGGCATGAAATTGTAAGCCAAGGAATGCTGTTTGAGACATAATGTAAACTGTTTTTTACAGTGAGGACCTTCGGCGCTCATTGCGAGGCTGTTGGATGTTTTTTTTTTGTTATTACAGGGGCTTTTGCTGTCATTGTAAGGTCGGTGCTGATCTTTTAGCGCTTATTGCAAGGCTATCCCCTGGTGCATTTTGTGTGGTATGAGCAGCGTTGGTGTTGGTGAGGCGCGCAGTGAGTGTCTTTTGTGTTTATTGCTAAACGTTTTTTTTGTTTTTGTGTATATGTATTTTTGTATGCCAATGAAATAATGATTTAATTAATAAATTAATATACTTTACCTATTTCTAAGTAATATATCCAGGAAGCATTGTGCTGAAGAGCTGACAATCTGTTTCGATGTTCCTGCAGCATACAATGTAGGTTTGCATTGTTGTGGAGCTGAGGTGTAAGTGTCAGCAATGTGTGCAGTGTGTAGCGTAAATAGGCTGCGTGCGCGAGGGGAATCCGTTTGGGTAGCTAGGTACTTCCGCATTGTGTAAGTTAGTGTTGTGAAATGGCGCGAATGTGTATGTGGTACGCGGCTGTGTATGATGTAGCGTCCTTGCTAAAAGTGTATCTTGTACCTCGTACGGCTTTTTTGAAAATCTGTATGTGCGTGGTGTTGTTTTGTGCCTTTAGGGTCGTGTAGCCTCATGTTCGTTTTTTTCAGCTGCCATTTTTTCTCTAGCTTAGGGGATTTTCGTGTGTCTAAACTCGGGAATTTGGACTTATATTGAGCTGTAACTTCACTTGCAGAGGTCCTGGGTGCCCCCCTTTTTGTGTGTATTTATTGTGTTTTAAATGTTTTCAGGTGCGCGCGGTTCGGACGTTAAGGTCGTAATTTTGCGAGTTCGGAAAGTCCGTAAATTTTGCGTTGTAAGACCCGCCATTCATATTTTGGCGCTTGTGTGTGTGTAAAGCCTCCACCTCCGCAAATTCGGCCCCTCGCTTTGCGAGGGTTCGCATTTGCGGCCTGCAGTGAGCCTTCGGCTCATTGCAGCCGAAGTTGGAGCCTCCACCTTTCGCAATTTGTTGACCAAACTGCCTCCCTCGCAAAGTTCTTGTGAGCTTGCAAAGCGTAATGACTATTCGTAGTTTGACAATTATTATATGTATATATGTATATATATATATATATATATATATATATATATATACACACACACACAGGTAAACCTTGTTTAATGCTGCAGATAACACTCCTATTGCTTGGAACCTAAGCGAAACAGCTTTAAACAGAGTAGAATGGAATAGGTAGAACTCCTAAAAAATTCACAATTGCAATTGAAATGTAAACTTTTTTTTTTGTTTTATATTAACTTCAAACAAACAGCAAACATAACACTAACATAAACTTGCCATTAGCAGTAATATAAACTTTATGTTCATAATGTTGAAGTTTCTGGGTCATCATGGTCATCATGGATTCTATTTCTATCAGAGCATTAAAAGGGGTTTGGGAGTGCGTTAAAAAGGGAATTAAGGATCAATTTTAACATAGGGTAAATCACAAGTAAACTCCTCGATTTTAAAATTCCTTCCATAGCTCTTGGTGTTTTGGAATGATACACAAGCCACAAATCAGTGTTACTCAGGATGTGTCGGGCAAAAACTATGTTATATCCAATGGGGGATGTGTCAGGCAAAAACAGCTTTATAGCAAATCAGTGTTAAATGGGGTAGAGTTAAGCGGGATTTGCCTTTATATACATAAATATGCATACACTTATAATTAACGATATAGAAAGATGAAAGGAGGAGGTGCAAGTGAGGCTTGCAGAGATACAGGATTTTTAATGGCCTTGGGCACTGTGGCGGGGCTATTGAGTGCGAAAAAAATATGCATACATATATATATATATATATATATATATACACACACAGTCTAGTCACATTATTATGACCACAAGCTAATATTCCGAATAACAGTCGCACGCAGCATGGACGGCTGCTAGACAGAGTTGTAGTGAGTCAATAAGATGCTGAAAGGTGGACAAGGTTTTCAGGAGCCATGCAGACTGCAATCGATCTGGCAGCTGCTGAAGAGTGTGTGGTGGAGAATCCATATGGCAAACATGTTGATCGAAGTGGTCCCACAGTTGCTCGATGGGGTTCAAGTCCAGGGAATTTGGAGGACAGGGAAGTACTTGGAAATCTTTGTTGTGTTCCTCCAACCACTCACTGACAATTCTGACCAGATGGCAAGTTGCATTGTCCTACTGGAAAATCCCATCTGCTCCACAGAAGACAGTCAACATGTATTGGTGTACTTGATCTGCAAGGGTAGATAGATAACCCAAATGTTTGAGAGTTCCTTTCAGACAATATCGAGGGGTGCCAAGCCCACTAAACTACAGAAATGTTTTCTGTTTTTAAAAATTAAATACAAGAAAAAAAAATTGCACACCAATAGGGCCCCCCCCCCCCAGAGCAGGGCCCAGGTGCATTGCACCACCTGCACAATGGTAGTTTCTCCCCTGCTAAGGCAGCATAAAACCTGAATAATTTTATGAGGCTAACTCCGATTTTTGTGCCCCCACTCTTTATTAAACATCCTTTCCCTTTGCTGTACCCCTATCTTAAGATTCCCACAAACACATATACAAAAAGATTTTGTGGGATAATGTATATCTACAGTACATCCGAAAAAGTCAGCAACACATTTAGTCAGAAAGTAACTGCATAATGACATGTCTGTTCACATGAACATACTTCTCCATAACCCTGTATCAACAATTTGCTACCCACTTAAAATGTGCTTCAGGGGCCTGGGCCTCATAGGCCTAATCATAAACACACCACTTGACCCCATACAGTCATATTTGGGATTACCCCAAAACACCACAACCCCCATACCCATAAATAAACACACTTCACACCAATGTGAGTACAAAACTGGCCACAGCTTCTTTATTAAATTTAAAGTAATAACTAATAACCATAACCACTAGTGCTTGCCCATCCAACTCAGCACACCACCGCTCAGGGGACTCCGTGCCCCTGGAGGCTCCACCTTATTTAGCAATGAAAAAGGGCAAGCTCTACCGCCACAAACACACCTCATGTGCATTCTGCCAAAGAAGCGATGGCCGGAGCAATCCCTTGTTTTAACGTGTGATTAAACAATTTTAATATTTTGTTTAAGTTTACCCCATCTTTAAGAAAATACCGCTTTGCATCTTCTGGTTCAAAGTCCACATGGCTAATGGAAATCCCCCCATGACACCGAATATAGCTTAACCATGTTGACCCTCTTCCGGCACCTTTCCGTTGTTGCAATATCCATGCGTGTCCGCCACGCCCTTCTTTGCATCATCTCTGACCATATGATCATTATGCCTGGGAAGAGGGTCAACAAGTGCTGCACTTCATGCTTCATTATACTTATAAGCTCCTTTATAGGCGTGCCCCCAAGATCATTCCCTCCTGCATGTATTAACAGTATATTGGGAGGAGAAAACATTCTGGAATAACTGACAACGTGCCACAACACCTGACACCACCTTATGCCCCTGGCCCCCAGCCATGCAGGGAAACCTGTTCTGCTGGGAAGCACAACTGCAAAAAGTTGTCCTTGATCCCAGCATCCTTCTTCGCCCAATGGATATAGGAGTGGCCTGTGATCCATAGGTGTACCAGAGAACCTTCATGCAAAGAAATCTTGTTTTAGTTACATACAACTTGAACCTATTGGATCCCCACAAACCAATTCTTTTAACCCACTCATCACTAAGCCCTGATCCTGATGCTTCAGTCGCTGCCTCTATCCTAAATGAGTGAGAGCCAAACTGTGATTACACTAAGCCTAAGTTACCCAAGGCCAAAAGTAAAACTGTTATAAATTTAAACCTAGACAAAGGTTGCCCACCTTCGTGAATTAACAACGAAGCTGTAACTTTGGGCAAACTAACAAGTAATTGGTTACTAAACGATACAGGCACGCTAACCCTGAAATCAGATATATGAATGAAGAAACATCCCTTTGAAATCTATCCATTTTTGACTGCCTGAAACAAATTGTAAGTGAGAGACCCAATTCCTCAACATCCTCAACCAGAAAAAACCCCATTACTGCTTTGCTTGGGCTCAAAAATACCAGTGAAAATGTTGTTTGAAATAATATAGTCTCATAATCGCATCTACACACTGGCCACTTCCCGGCACAATCTTAACAAAACTATTTTTATATTGGTCTCTTAGTATCCCTTGGCCTATGCCCTCTTTTTAACCATTTTAATGCTTGCCAAATACAGAATTCCTTGGTGACATCCTGCTTCCCCTGAAGCTTCCACATGAAAGCTAGGGCTGATAATTTCCTTACAACCGCAGAAAGGGATAGCCCCCTCTCCTGGCAATGAAGCATGAATGCCACAAGGAAACTTGCCGCCCTTGCCATTCCCTCTCTAAGGTTTCCTTAAACTCATACTATTCTTGCCACGCTTTCTTGTAACTTTTACATTTACTTGGGGCCAAAGTTTTATGTATTAGCATTCCTAGCTCCAAACTCCCATATTCCACAGGCATTGCGGAAAAGAAACTCCTATCCCGGATGCAAGTGGTGCCACCTGCTGGAAGCGATCCCACTGGGAACGAGACAGTGCATTTGCTATCACATTCTGCATACCTGGTACGTGTGTAGCCCTAAATTTAATGTTACACCGTAAGCACTTAAGCACCAAATGCCTTAGTAACCTAATCACCGGTACTGAATTGTCTGAGAGTGCGTTAACTGCAGTGACTACCCCATGTTATCACAATGAAATAGCACATGCTGATCTTTTAGCTGATCACCCCACATGAAGATCACAATGTCAATTAGAAACAGTTCTAGAAAAACTATTTTTTTTTGTTAAACTCAATGTTTTTTACTCCGCTGACCATACTTCGGCGAACCACTAACCTCTGATATAAGCCCCAAATCCTTCACTACCTCCTGCATCTGTAGACAGCTCCAACGCCACATTACTTGTAGCTGACACTGGAATTATGTATTTCCCATTTAAGTTCTGAAGAAATTCCTGCCATAACTTTAAATCTTCCCTCATATCGCTATTGTTCCGTATAAAGTGATGAGGGTGACGCCCCCCAGCCGTTGCTAATTACAGACGCCTAGAGAGGACTTTAGTTTACCCAAGTGGGATTGTAACACTTTTAGGGTCACTTTCTTTGCTCCCATCACTTCAGTAACTTTTGCCTTGAGGTCAATTAGCTTATCCTCCTGTAACCTGCATTCTAGCTTAGCAGAGTCTATGGTAATTCCCAGAAAGATGAGTGATGTACATAGCCCCTCAGATTTCTCCATCACAAATGGGATTCTAAAATCCCTTGCTGTTATCATGAAGACGTAAAGCAGCTTCTCACAGACCCCTGAACCCACAGGACCCACAAATAAGGAGTGATCCAGGGAATGCACCAGTGGATTTAAGCCCGGACTGACGTGTACCACCCACTGCATGAAACAACTCAAGGCCTCAAAGTATGCACAGGAGATAGAACAGTCCATTGGAAAGCACAAATTAACATTAACATTAATATTTTCTCTGAAAACGGCAACCCAACAAATGTTGACTTCATGGATTCACCGGCAGTAACCAAAAGGCTGATTCATTGTCCACTTTTCTATACCTGGCACTCCTACCTGCTGTGCGTACCAACCTAATAGACTGATCAAAGGGGGTATACTTCATTATAGACAGATCCCTATCAATCTCGTCATAAACCGAACTGCCTTTTGGGCAGGAAATATGATGAATTAATCTGTATTCTCCTGGCTCTTTTTTCGGGACCACTTCCTGGTGTCCCAAGTTTGGAATTATCAAAATCAGACCAAATCAACTCTGCCTTTTTGGCTCAGTTGCCTACCGTACATTACCAGCCAGGGTAACATCCTTTCTTACCTAACCGGGGTCATCGCTCTTGGTAACAGCCTGCTGTGTGTTGCAGAGCAACTTCTTGAAGCAGTGAAATAGTGGGTGGGGGTGACTACATTCAGAACACTCATGCTTGAATTTACATGATGATCCCCACTTGCATGAGCTCTGATTGAAGAGAAAACAGCAGCCTCTCTTAATGGAGTTAGCAATGTTCTGTTGCTTAACCCCTGTGCTCTGAAAGGAAGAACCCACACATATCCCCATGTCCCTGAAATCTCACCTCATCCCTTCCGGAACTGCCATCCTCTGTCTATACTGCTCGTCGTATCACCACTAGGCTATAACCCATAGGTTTTGTGGATGCTGTCATCTCATCTTGTTATCTCATCTTAATAGCAAAATAGAGAAAAACAGAAATCAGATTCCCTTTCCCCCACTTTACTAGCCAAAAGAGAAAAGGCCTGCAACCAATTTGAGAATGTTTTCTGAATCCAAATTAACCTACACTTCCTTTCTTCCTACTCTTTCTAAAATTATCCTCTTGCAACTCAAAGTACTGATCTAGGGGCAACAAGGAAAAAATCTCTATGAATTCCCTCTTCCATACATTTTCTTTTAGCTCCTTGGCCACGTGGACCCCACGGCCCACCTACATAGCGTGGGAGCTGCAAAGGCCGTATCCACTACTACCAACGAAGTTGAGGTGACTTGGTCACTCTTCCCGGCGTGCCTGCCTGCATTATCCTTTCCACCCACCTGTTGTTACTGCGTGCTACTTGCATTAAACACCTGTGTCGCTAACGTTATTGATGCCTGCGTCACTGACTTTGCTACCCCGACCCTTTACCTAGACAAAGCCTCTCTCAATAGACTTAAAACTGCATCTGTGGGGTTATTAGGCTCCACTTCTAGTCTTGTTTCCCCCCCCCCCCCCCCCCGCAGTGTGCCCAGACAAGTGTGATTGTGTCAATGTGCTAGATGTAGGGCAATCACCGTCAATAGTGGGTGTTGAAGCCCCCCTGCTTACTGATCCCTCAGCATCCGTGACTCTGGACTCCACGTTGTAACTGCCAGGACCATTATTCTGATATAAGAAGTACTTTTACTCGTGGTAATCTTGTCCCTTTGCATATACTCCTCCCTAGAATTTTTTCTGCCGAGTGTCCTTTCTGAGTAACTTTCCAGCTGTCGTAATCTGGATGAGCGCCCTTTAGCCTTAATAGGTGAGTCACAGTAACTCTCCCTTCTCCTTCCAATCTCTGCCCCACATCCAGATCTTTCTGAAGGGAATGAAGAACTGGACCTCCAAGGTAGTATTTTCTGAGATACTACCAGTGCCACGTGCTAGCCCAGGGAGGCAGAAGGAGCTTAGGGAGGTTAATGCGTGGCTAAAAAAGTGGTGCAGTGCAGAGGGTTTTGGGTTTTTAGAGCACTGGGCTGACTTCTCACTTGGGTACAATCTCTATAGCAGGGATGGATTGCACCTTAATGATGAGGGTGCTTTTGTGCTAGGGAATAGGATGGTAGAACGGTTGGGGGAGTTTTTAAACTTGTAGGTGGGGGGGAGGGACTATATAGAAGTATTGGGGTAAATAGGGTAGAGAGGGAAAGGGATGAATTATTTACCCATGGGGGAGGAGAAGGGGGGAGGGTTACAATAGAAAGTAGGGAGATATTAATAGGGGCCTCATCAGCAGAGCCATAGCAACATAAAGTGTATGATTGCAAACGCAAGAAGTTTGCCTGGGAAAATGGATGAGCTAGAAATATTAGCAGTACAAGAAAAATGGGGCTTAATAGGCATTACGGAAACATGGTGGGATGAATCTCATGACTGGACTGTTAATCTGGATGGTTATAACCTATTTAGGAAAGATAGGGGAAATGGTAAAAGAGGAGGAGGGATCTGTCTTTATGTTAAGCCTGAATTTAAGCCTATTGTTAGAGAAGATATTTATGCTGGCACTAACGGCATCATTGAATCCTTGTGGGTTGAGCTAAATAGTGGAGGAGCTAATTCTAAATGCATATTGGTGGGAGTATGCTATAAACCCCCAAATATAGCTGAAAGTGAGGAAATACAATTATTGTTACAGATTGGAAATGCAGCTAAGCATGGGCAAGTTCTAATAATGGGAGACTTTAATTACCCTGATATAAACTGGATAAACGAGACCAGCAGCTCAGCTAAGGGGAGCAGGTTCTTGAGTACACTCAGGGATCATTATCTAGCCCAGGTAATACAAGAACCTACTAGAAATGGGGCCATCTTGGATTTAGTCATCACAAGTAATATTGATATAATATCAAATGTAAAAATAGGGGAACCCTTGGGGAACAGTGATCACAACACAGTCTCATTTGAGATTGAATACAAAAAACAGAGTTGTAAGGGGCCAACAAAAACTCTAAATTTTAAAAGGGCTAACTTTAATGGGCTACGGGCAGCAATACAACATATAGACTGGGACAAAGAACTTACAGGGAAGAATACTGAAAATAAATGGACAACATTCAAATCCTTACTAAATAAACATACTCATCAGCATGTACCATGTGGAAATAAAATAAATAGGAGTAAATCACATCCCATGTGGCTTAACAATGACTTAAAGATCATGATGAGGAAAAAGAAATATGCATTTAAATTATACAAGAAGGAGGGAACAGAGGCATCTTTATGTGACTATAAGGAAATCAACAAGGCTTGCAAAAGGGCTATTAGACTGGCTAAAATAGAAAATGAGAAGTCAGTTGCAATGGAAAGTAAGACTAACCCTAAAATATTTTATAAATATATTAATGGGAAGAAGGCCAGGAAGGAATCGATAGGACCATTACAATGTGACACAGGCCATCTGATAATTAGTGACCAGGAAAAGGCAGATGAGCTAAATAGGTTCTTTTCGTCGGTTTACACAAGGGAGGTACCAGTGGTTGGGACACTGCAACATAATGGGGCTACACTACCTTCACTAAATAATTGGTTAACGCAGGAAGAAATACAAAAGAGGTTGGAGAAAATAAATGTTAATAAAGCCCCAGGTCCTGATGGAATACATCCAAGGGTACTGAGGGAGCTGGGTTCTGTAATAGCCAAACCATTATATCTAATCTTTAAAGACTCGCTCACTACAGGGTCTCTACCAGATGACTGGAGAAAAGCAGAGGTGATACCTATATTTAAGAAGGGATCTAGAGCAAATCCGGGGAATTATAGACCAGTGAGCCTCACTTCTGTAGTTGGGAAGCTTTTAGAAGGGTTAATAAGGGACAGAATACAAGAATATGTGTATTTGAACAGGATCGTAGGTAGCAGTCAACATGGATTTATGAAGGAAAGGTCGTGTCAGACCAATCTAATTAGTTTTTATGAGGAGGTTAGTAGGAACTTGGATCAGGGCAACTCAGTGGATGTAGTCTTTTTAGATTTTTCAAAGGCATTTGATACAGTGCCACATGGAAGACTAGTGAGCAAACTAAGGGATACAGGAATTGCAGTAAATATCTGCTCATGGATCGAGAGCTGGCTAAAAGACAGGAAGCAAAGGGTTGTTGTAAATGGAACATACTCCGATTGGTCTAATGTGATAAGTGGGGTTCCTCAGGGCTCAGTATTGGGTCCTCTCCTTTTTAACATATTTATTAATGACATTGAAGTAGGACTCGAATGTAGTGTCTCCATTTTTGCTGATGACACTAAGTTGTGCAAGGTAATAAAATCAGATAATGATGTACTTTCCCTACAAAAGGATTTGCATAAATTAGAGAAATGGGCGGCTAAATGGCAGATGAGATTTAATACAAATAAATGTAAGGTTATGCATTTGGGAAGGAACAATAGCCAAGCAATCTATAATCTTAATGGAGCAAATCTAGGGGTATCAGATATTGAAAGGGATTTGGGAGTACTAGTGGACAACCACCTAGGTAACAGCGCTCAAAGCCAAGCAGCGGCTGCAAAGGCAAATAAAATATTAGCATGTATTAGGAAGGGTATAGAAGCCAGGGAAGAAGATATAATTCTGCCACTATACAAATCTCTAGTACGCCCTCATTTGGAATATGGAGTACAATTTTGGGCACCACCTCACAAAAAAGACATTTTAGAGCTGGAAAAAGTACAGAGAAGGGCTACAAAACTAATAAGGGGAATGGAGGGGCTAAGTTATGAAGAAAGACTAGCAAAATTAAACTTATTTTCGCTAGAAAAAAGGCGTCTAAGAGGAGATATGATTACGTTATTTAAATACATCCAGGGTCAATATAAGGCTTTGTCAAGTGAACTTTTTGTAGCAAGAGATTTTCAACTGACAAGAGGACATCCGTTGAGGTTAGAGGAAAAAAGATTTCACCTTAAACAAAGAAAAGGGTTCTTCACAGTTAGGGTGGTTAAACTGTGGAATTCTCTACCAAAGGAGGTGGTGACAGCGAATTCGATAGACAACTTCAAAAAGGGGTTAGATATATTTCTGAATAAAGAGGGCATTCAAGGCTATCCTAGATAACTAGCAAGGAATATTGATCCAGGGAGAAATTTGATCGCCAGTTTCTGGGGTCAGGAAGGAATTTTGCTTTGTTTTCCCCTTATGAGACAATTGGCAAAGTTTCAATGGGTTTTTTTTTTATGTTTGCCTTCCTCTGGATCAATTAACAATAATTAACAATTAACAATAATAATAAATAGTCCAAATTAAAAAGATCAATAGAGATCTAAAAAGGTTGAACTTGATGGACTAACTCTTTATTCATTCTCCAATACTATACTATTAATAATTATTTAATCAATAATGTAATTAATAACTAATCCGCATATTGCAGATCAGAGGAGATCTTAATAGGTTGAACTTGATGGACTGAAAGTCTTTTTTCAACCTTAATTACTATGTAACTATGTAACTATGTAACTATCTTTCCCACTGCAGTCTAGCTGACCTGAACTGCACCACTCTTTGCTCTTGGCTCCCCACTGACCTCCTATACCCTGAGTAGGTGTTCCTACCCTATGTTCTTGCTCACTGTGCTGACTGTCCCCATCACCAGAATACTGTGATGATTGTCCTCTCCCAGATGTCACAACTTGGTTACCAGGTCCCTCATTCATTGGGATATTATGACCACCCGTCATGATATGGGCTGAAACCTGCGCAAGCTCATGTAGCTTTTGTTTTACCACTCCTTCCTGTGCTTACCTCATAGACCTTGTCCTGCACCTCGACCTTCCCCTTGACCTATCCCTCTTCCTTGCTGAGTGACAGCTGTCTGTGAGGGGTAATGGGCCCTTGCTTCTGAGCAGCTAGACATTGCTGTGTGGGCAGGGGCTGCTCTCTTACTCCCAGGCAGGGGAGGTCTATCCTTCTTCACAGTCACCCCCCTAACCTGCCCTTGCCCACCTCTCCATGTGCTTCCCCCTTGAGGCAGCCTGGACTGCAGCTGATCTGCACATCCATCTGCCTCCTGCTCCCATGCATGTGCCTCCTCTTGCTCACCCTCTATTTCAGATCCAGCATCAGACCTCCATGCTGCGGTTGCACCCGTTTTTCCCCTGTACACATAACTCAGATCACGGGTGACCTGCAACTTAGCCTGCTCCTGATCTTTGCAGCCCTTCTGCGTCCTCTTCATGTGACCTCCCACCACCAGAAGTGACTCCAAGTCACTCCCAGTTCCTCCATTTCACTTCCTCTCAACACGTGTGAGCCACGTGTGGCTGCTGCCTCTGGATCTGGTTGCCTGGCATGAGGAGGGGCATCAGAAGGGGCCACCTGTTAAGCATTCTGCCTTGTTGTGGTCCTGCTATGAGGTACAGGCCCAGTACCAGGTGCAGTAAAGGCCACTGGCCACTATCCTCCTCCTGAGATGGTCTTGTGGACTGGGACTGAGCCTAGCAGGGGGGCTAGACCTCCTGGCTGGCTGCCCAGACCCATTGATAGCCATGCCACTGCAGGTAGGACAGATGAAGATGGTTGGGGAGCTGATGTGAGGGCAGGGGAGTGAAATGTGACTGGGCTCTAGGGATAAGCATTAATGTCAGTGAAGCCACTAATTTTTCCAGCCAATCTTGCCCATTAGTGATCGGTGCCTCTCTAAGTTGTTCTACTAGTGCATCCATATTAGCTGTGGCCATAATTGCTGCAGGCAACTAACCCAAACTGCTCTTCTTCAGCTCCAACAAGTGTGTGCGTGCTTCTGCCCGGTCCAGCCCACAATATGCCCCAGCAGATGCCCCTCCTCTAACCCCCCTTCTCCCACCAATCACTTTAAAAAAAATCGCTCTGCAGTGGGCTACTATATGTTCAAAAGCTGAAATTCCAAACAGCAACAGATTCACAAATCAACATTAGTAGGATCCCATACAGGATCCCATACAATATTATCCTTTGTAGCAATAAAATGCAAGCTCTGTAACTTACATAACATACATATTTCTTCTAAACATAATGTAGACCATATAATCTACATTTTTGTGCAAGAGAATTGTTCAGCCCCAGACCTTTCCACTATTAACTCTGATCTAGTGGCTGGCAGGTGGCCACCATTTTTATAGTGACCTCCTGACAATAAGAGACCCCTCATATGACATTTTCCTCTTTCAAAAAAACATGCCCCTCTGCATTATTCAGGTGGGGAAATAATAGATTTTAAAGAGACACTGCTCCAACATCATGAGCAACAGGGAAGTTCCTATGAATTAAAAAACTTCCATGTTGCATGTGACATTATTTATTATTATTGATATCACTATGTTTCGCTGGACATTCAGGTGGTGCATAACTGGATCCCTCCTCACTGGGCCCTAGCAGGGAGTGTATGCAGAGCATGTCTGGGAGACTTCACACATTCAAGGCATTAATAAATATATGTTGCTATACTTCAGTCATACCTTCAGTTATAGTAGATTGCATGAACTTCATACATCTGTGTGAGCTAAAATATTGTTCCCCACTTGCATGATATTCATATATCTTCACTTGAGCTAAAATATTTTCCCTTTTCCATTAAATTTAACATGTGGATAGCATTGCTTTGGTTTGGTTTCAAACTGGCTAGAGCATATATGGCAAGAACATAAAGTACTCATATATCCTAAGGAAATGATCTTTGTGAATGAAACGTGGATGTCCAAAAATCTGGATAATTGTGAGTTTTCTTTTTTATATGAAACATATAAAAAATTAATGTAAAAAAAAAACATAGAAAAAAAAAACATAGAAAAAGAAATCAACTTATGTTTGAGAGATCATAAAGCACTGTACCAGTAAGTAAGAAACAGTAACTATCCAAATGATTGGCTACTGATTGACTTTATAATTTTATGATTGGCTGCTGATTAACCTGACACCTTTTCTCTAGGGAATTCTGGTGGTTGTGGTACTGATGTTGTTCAACTAATACAGCCACATAAATATTTAGATTGTATAAATGTAAATAAATATTTAGAAAAGCAACTTCCATACAGTAAGGAGACATTTCAAGTAAGTTCAACTGGATAGTTCCCAGGTATGATGATGCCCAGTCGTGACGTGTAAAATAATATCCATTTCGTACATGGGTTTTCCTTTAACCCCTCTAACAATACTGCCTTTCTATCCATAATTATGTTTTGCTAAGTATTTTTTTTTGTTTTTCTGCAGGGAAATAAGTCTTAAAGAAAATGTCCTTGGATAGGTGACAAGCTTATTTTGGAAATCAAATACATATCTCAAACTTGGAATTAACCTGAGAGGGATAAAGGGGTGCATTATTTTCATCAACCTTTTGGCTGTGGGTATTTAACAGCTGCTTTTGGAAAACTGACATCATCCATCTGGATATATTAACTTTCTCTCACATCTGTACACCACAATAACAGAGTAGTAACTTTCAGGAACTCTTCAAGCTGCACTGGAACAAAAACAGAAGGCTATGTACCTATATATGGATAACCTCAATGAAATATTTGCACTTCTATTTATTTATATAATTATAATGAACAAGTTACCTGAGTTTTGTGCCATTGTGAAGGATATGAACAGAGGGAGTAATACCATACACTAAGCAGAACACTCAGGGCTAGAAATTTTACAGCCTTATTAAATTGCGATTCGGCACATTTAAAAAGACTCTATTTAAGCACAGAGCATATTTTTTTACAGAAGTTTTTAGTTAGTGAACTTCTATCCAAAAACAAGGTCTTCACTAACTAAAAACTTCTGTAAAAAAATATGCTCTGTGCTTAAATAGAGCCCTTTTAAATGTGCTGAATCTCAATTTAATAAGGCTGTAAATGATCACTGTATTATAAAAAGAATCACTTTTAAAATGAAAGCGCATGCTGAAGTATACATGATTCCAATATTTAAACTTTGCAATGCTAGTAGTTACCATATTTACTCGAATCTAATGCGCACCTTGTTCGTGAAAATTAGGTCCAAAATTTGGAATCGATGGCGTACTAGATTCAATGTTTTAACCCATTTTGTTGGGTTAAAACATTGAATCTAGTGCACCATCGATAACATTGCATTACCGGTACGGTGTGATGAGGGGAGTAATGAAAAAGACAAATAGTGCTGATATTGTTAATTACCAGACTGTTAATTGCTGGTATGTTGTCATTACTGTTACTGTAATTGCTGGTAGGTTGTTATTATAGTTAATTACCGCTATAATTTAAATGTTGTATTTACTGTTAATTAATTACTTATTTACTTATTACTTATGTTGTAACACTATATGTATGATGCAATATGATCATATTGTTGTACAGTAGTGTCATTTATAATACAACTACCATAGGTTGTTTACATAAACTCACTGTTCGGTGCTTCTTGTACAAATAGCAAATGCACAATACATTCGCCAGCAAAAACCTTTTTTTTGATTCATGGTTTCCAAATTTGGAGTGCGCATTAGATTCGATGGCGCACTAGATTTGCGTAAATACGGTATACTTGAAAGCTCTTATGTTTATAGGTTTAATAGATCTGAGGTCTGATACACACCAGTCAGACACCAGAACACACTGCAGGAAAACTACTACAGCTGCCCCGCCCCTAATTATGCAAAAAGCCAGAGCTAAGCAGCACATCACATCATCCAGAAACCTATAAAGGTAAGAGATTTGAAGTATAACTGTTAACATTACTAAGTTTAAACATTATAAATCAAGTGTACTTAAGCACTTTCATTTTAACAGCTATTTCATTTATAGTACAGTGTTACTTTGTGGTTCTCTTACATTTGAAGATAAAATATATCTTATATATAAAATTAACCAAATATGTCTAATGTAAACATTTTATAAAAACAAAATGCTTTGTCCAAAGAGTGTGTATCAACAATCATTATAGACCTATATTGAAGAACTACACTGGAAAACAAGTCAAATATGAACTGATAACATTTTATATGCAGTTATGCTGCAGTGAAAGCTGTTTTTTGTTAATCAACTTCCTGAGATGAGAGAAGTTATTTAATGCAGGAAAGAATGTAGCCATATGGATATGGATTTGTACCCTCAACAATAGAATATTTTGTCAGAAATAAATATTCCACCCCTCTGATTTTCTGAAAGGGATGTGACTTTTACACCAATATTACCAACAGTGCACTAAATACCTACTATGCAAAGCTATATAGAATCAGATAGGTGGACAAAAGGCTATACATATTTTAAACAGCTATTCCCTATTAGCTTCTAATTATTAGTTTAACTTATATTCAGCTGCAACTTACCCCAAGGCTCCATTTAGCAAAACAGTGCATTTTACCTCATTGCGTTCATCTAAAAGTTGGCCTCACCATCAGTAGCAGAGCTAGTGAATAGAGGGCCTCTGTGTCTACTTAGACCCTGGGATTTCTCCTTAAACAGGAATTTGCCAATGGAACCCCCCAAACCCTGTGATGCTTGTGGATTTTTGTTGATTACCCTTTCAACCATGGGCGTAGGAACTAAGGAGGGACGAGGGGGACAAATCCCCCCCCCCTCCCCCCAGATTATATGATTAAAGCCTACTTGTTGCAGCAGTTTTATTCACAGTATATACTGTCAGCTTCATCTGCAATGATATAGACTTGAAGGTGTTAAAAAGTGTACTAAAACTTAGGCACAAATTACCCAATCAGTGCCACTATTTTTTAAGATCCCGCCTCTCCAGCTTAACCTGCATCAAATGCCCCCCTCTCCGGCCAAGTAGTGGAGGAAGGAGGGAGAGTGTGAGGGAGGATCCAACAGTCTGCTGTGACTTTACTGCTGTGAAGATGGAGGGAGACAGGAAGCAGTATAAAGGCAGAGAGGCTCCTACTTCTGTTACAGAGAGACTGGCTAAAATGACACCACCTCAGGGCACAGTCATCAGACAGGAGCTGCTGCTGGGGAATGACATTAGGGAAGAAAGTTCTCAGCAAAAGTTGATTTATTAATCCTGTCTGTAAATTTTTAAATATTTTAATGCTGCATCAATTCAAAAAGTATCAAATAAACTAATAAACTTACTTAATTAATTTAAAGATACCCTTAGGTAAATAAAATATTGATATTTGCATGATGATTCACAAAAGCAGAATGTAGATATGCATATGTTTGCTGTGTAACAATCTATACAGTATATTAACTCCTTAAATGTTCTCTGTGGGTGTCTTTCACTAATATAGTTGTCCTCGCTGTGCTCGCGAGCCACGTAAGACATAGACAATCGCTGCCATTTTAGCATGCACAACACAGTAACTTGCAAATAAAAACATAAACAATAGCAATATATGTGCTCACGATAGACTCCTATTTAATGCTTTAAATGCATTATTGTGGGTTACAGAATGTGGTTTGTTAATTTTGTGGGGCTTATCATTTTGAGAAAGAAAGACCAAGAGATGGGGAGTTTATTAGTTGCTGTCAAAAAACAAAGGTAAGACTGCCAGAAAGTTTACAAAATACTGATGTAACATTTTCAAATTATAAAAATTATACAAATTTCAAACAAAACATCAGGTCTTATAAGAGTGCCATTTAATTTACTTCTATGGGTTCAACATTAGCAGAAAATGTGCCAGGGCATGGCCCTTACTATTTTAGTACAAGGCCAAATTTATCACCGCACTTCACATTTACACCCAGAAGCAGGAGAGCAAAGGAAATTTGCACAGTCATATGTCCTCGATACAATGGAAGCAGTTGAACAACATATGACACTTCCTGAAAATAAAAAATATGTAGCCACCGTTTTTAAAGAGCTTGATAAGATAATGGATAACAAACCATATACTCAAGCATACAAAACAATAGTTGAATTAGAAAGAGAACAACAGACCCATGCTCAAATAAATCATTTGCCAACGCCAAGAGTAAATATGGTTCTTAAAAGAGATCGCCATGCAGATAAAAGGCGTTATAATTTACCAACATCGAATGAGGTTGCCATGGTTTAAAAATGACGATGGTGAACCACCATTTGAACGGGATATTCAAATATATACAAGGAATCCAGATCAACCTTTCATAAATATCAATATATTAAGTACTAATTTGGATCCTATGACATATCCAATTTTTTCCCAAACTGTGAGCCAGGGTGTTGACCAAAATTTCAAATGCAAAGTTATCCAAATAGCAAAGTTTGTGTCAGAAACAATATTTCCATGCTGGAATATAAAGTGGCACAAACTGCTATGTCTTTAATCCCATTTTATGTTTTGGCAAACTCACAAAACAATGGAGCATTGATTAATATCTACAAGTAAAAGCAAATAGTCTAAATATCAAAGTTCAACAAAATAAACTTAGGGTAGAACAATATTGTGGACTGATGGATTATGTTGTTGAATTAGCTACAAACAAAGAACTTCCAGCTTGCAGAGCTATCATTTTGCCATCTTCTTTCCAAGGATCGCCTCGCAATGTGCGAGAAAGATATAATGATGCAATGGCTATTGTAACTAAATTTGGGAAATCAAATTTATTCATAACATTTACATTTAATCTACAATGGCCAGAGATAGTTGAAAATTTGAAACAGGGACATAGTGCTTTAGATCGACCAGATTTAGTGGCAAGAGTATTTCAAATAAATCTCGGTGCATTAATCCATGACATAACCATTGCACACATATTTGGTAAATGTCTGGCTTTTGTTTATACCATTGAATTTCAAAAGAGAGGACTTCCACATGCACACCTACTTTTTATACTCCAAGAAAAAGATAAACTAAATACAGCGAGAGAGTGGATTCACTGATTAGTGCTGAACTTCCACATCAAGAAAAATATTCTAAACTCTATGACATTGTAACACATCCTATGATTCATGGTCCATGTGGAGATATTAATCCCCAATCACATGTATGAAATATAAGAAATGCACTAAAGAATTCCCTAAAGACTTTAGAGGGCAAATTTATGCTAATTGTGATGGATATCCTTTGTATAAAAGAACAGAAGGACAAACTGCAATAATTCGTGGAAAAGTTGTAGATAATAGATATGAGGTTCCATATAATCCACAATTGCTAATTAAGTACAATGTACAAATAAATGTGGAAGCTTGCACTTCAATCAAATCCCTAGGATATGATGCAGCATTTGTTGTTGTGCAAGGTGCACAAAACCAAGAAGAAAATTCTATTTTACATGTTGAACTTTCATGTTATCTAGATGCACGCTATGTAAGTGCTCCTGTAGCAATGTGGCGTCTGCTCAGATTTGAAATGCATGATGGCTCACATGCTGTGTATCGATTAGCTGTACATTTGCCACAAAGACAATTGGTTTACTTTAATGCTGGAGGTGAAAGAAATGCTCTGGCTCAAAATGAAAATAGAGAAACAACACTTACTGCATGGTTTAGATTAAATTCACAGGACACTGAGGCAAGACAATTTTTATACATGTTTTCATAAATGGGGCATGGCGACAAAGAAAAAGAAGTGGAAATAAAATTATACCAAGAATTTATACTTTCAGTCCAAGAGACATTGAACTCTTTAGTTAGCTGAATTAAAAGCATTAATGGAAATTCAAGAAGTCTTTCTGTGTCATGGATTAAATTGTGCAAATTTTAATCTACCAGATCCAGGAATGATTGATGAAATAAACTTTGAAGAGTATGATGCTGATGTGGAACAACAAAAAACATAGGAAAAAATAGCAACTTTAAATACATTGCAGTTAGAAGTATTTAACACCATCAAAAAAGTAATAGATGATGACATGCTAAAAGAGCGATATTTCTATCTTTATGGACCTGGAGGCTTGGGGTAAACTTATCTATATAATTTCCTGATGAGTTTCATTCGAACTAAAGGCGAAATAGCTCTGGCCTTTGCAACAACTGGAATTGCTGCACTATTGTTAGAAGGTGGGAGTACTGTGCATAGTGGATTTAAACTTCCAGTTCCCATTTTGGGAACATCAGTGTCAGATATTAGAATGAAATCATTTCAAGTAAAAAAATACAAAAAACAAAATTATCATAGATGAAGCAACAATGATGTTGTGCCATGCCCTGCAATGTATTGACCGTTAGCTGTGCAGAATTGCCTTTTGGGGGAAAGGTGATGTTGTTAGGTGGAGATTTTAGACAAACATTACCTGTTGTTGTCCATGGAAATTGGACAGAGATTCTGGAAACATGTATAAAGTCAAGTCCACTATGGAAAATATTTACACATCTTAAATTAGAAAAAAATATGAGATCAGAGGGCCAAATGAATGCAATGACTGGTTAATTAAGATTGGCAAAGGAAAAACACAGGTCATAAGTAATTTACCTGAAGATACTGTGGAAATAATTTCTAAACATTCACTAATATCAGCTATACTCCAAAATTGAATAATTCACAATGAAGAATCAGACCTTGCACAAAAAGTAATATTAACATCCAAAACTAAAGATGCATTGCATCTGAATAATGAAATTTTGAAATAATAAATGCGACACAGAAAAATTATTACAGTACAGATTCTGTTCTGGCAGATGACAAAGACAGTGAAGCCAACTTTAACACCATCTGGAATTCCACCACATATTTTACAGCTAAAAATAGGGGCAATCATCATGTTACTGAGAAATATGAACCCCAAAAAAGGACTTTGTAATGGGACCAGATTAATTGTGCAGGATTTAAGAGATAATTTCATACATGCAGAAATTCTGAATGGTACCCATAAAGGTGAACAAGTTTTTATACCAAGAATTGATTTGGCTCCAAGTGAAAGTGGTTTACCTTTTGTCCTTCAAAGGAGACAATTTCCCATCATCCTGGCATTTTCTACTACCATTAATAAATCACAAAAACAAACTTTTAAGTCCGTTGGAGTCTTTGTAGAGGAACCAGTATTGCAGGGACAACTCTACAGTGCCTTGCAAAAGTATTTGAAGCCAACAACAAATAGGACAAAAGAACAGAAAAAGTCAATGTGCATAACTATTCACCCCCCTATAGTCAATACTTTGTAGAGCCACCTTTTGCGGCAAACACATATCCAAGTCGCTTTGGATAAATCTCTATGAGCTTGCCACATCTTACAACTGGGATTTTTGCCCATTCCTTCTTGCAAAACTGCTCCAGCTCCTTCATGTTGGATGGTTTGCTCTTGTGAACAGCAATCTTTAAGTCTGACCACAGATTTTCTATTGGATTAAGGTCTGTGCTTTGACTAGGCCATTCCAACACATTTACATGTTTCCCCTTAAACCACTCAAGTGTTGCTTTAGCAGTGTGTGTGGGGTCTTTGTCCTGCTGGAAGGTGAACCTCCGCCCTAGCCTCAAATCAAGCACAGAGTGGTACAGGTTTTGCTCAAGAATATCCCTGTATTTAGCACCATCCACCTTTCCCTCAACTCTAACCATTTTACCAGTCCTGGCTGCTGAAAAACATCCCCACAACATGATGCTGCCACCACCATGTTTCACTGTGGGTATGGTGTTCTTTGGGTGATGTGATGTGTTGGGTTTGCGCCAGACAGTGTTTTCTTTGATGGCCGAAAAGTTCAATTTTAGTCTCATCAGACCTGAGCACCTTCCTCCATACATATTAGGAGTCTCCCACATGCCTTTTCGCAAACTCAAAACGTGCCATTTTGGTTTTTGCTGAAAGTAATGGCTTTCTACTGGCCACTCTGCCATAAAGCCCAACTCTATGGAGAGTACGGCTTATTGTCGTCCTATGTACAGATACTCCAGTCTCTGCTGTGGAACCCTGCAGCTCTTCCAGGGTTAACTTAGGTCTCTGTGGTGCCTCTCTGATTAATGCCCTCCTTGCCAGTTCCATGAGTTTTGGTGGTTTTCTGTCTCTTGGCATTTATGCTGTTCTGCCATGTTCTTTCCATTTGGTTATGATAGATTTGATGGTGCTCCTGGGGATCATTAAAGATTTGGATATTTTTTTATAACCTAACCCTGACTTGTACTTCTCATCAACATTATCCCTTACTTGTTTGGAGAGTTCCTTGATCTTCATGGCAGTGTTTGGTTAGTTATTTTGCTTAGGTGTTGCAGCCTCTGGGGCCTTTATAAAAAAATTGTGTATATGTAATGATAGATCACGTGAAACTTAGATTGCACACAGGTGAACATCATTTCCCTAATTATGAGACTTCTGAAGGTAATTGGTTGCACCAGAGCTTTTATGGGCTTCATAACAAATGGGGTGCATACATACACACGTGACAATTTTCTGTTTTCTATTTCTAAAAAATAGTTTTATGTATATATTTTTCTAATTTCACTTCACCAACTTAGACTATTGTGTTCTGATCCATCACATAAAATTCAGATTAACAAAACATTGAGCTTAAGGCTGTAATGTAACAAAATAGGTAAAAAGTCAAGGGGGTGAATACTTTTGCACGGCACTATATGTAGCATTTTCACGCTGCAAAATTCTGGTTAACATTAAAGTTTCATGGAAAAACACGAAAGTCAGGGTAAGTTGTTAAATGATGGGAGAGTTTTCACTAAAAATAGAGTTTATTATGAGGTGCTGTTCAACAATAAAAGGAAAAAAAAATAAAACACAGGCAAACAAGGAATTTAAAATCAACACACATACAGAAAAATGGTTACATCCCAAAAACTAAGTTTTATGTCTGTTGGCCTCTTTTTAGACAAACCACTATTTCAACATACCCAAATGTATGTGCCATTTTATCTTCTCTAAAAAATAAGTTGTACGTTGAGCTTCCAAAAAAACACACAAACAAAACATACACAATAGTGGTTAAATACCATTGACAAACTTGAAAGTCTGTTGGACTATTTGACCAGAGACAACTCGATGTCCCATTTTCACCACAAATTAAGGTTTGGAAGTGAGAGTCAGTTATTAAACAATGGGAAAGTGAAACACTATTTGCACCACAATAACTATATGTGCCATTTTCATACATTTCAAGTTTAGCTGTTATTAAATGATGTTTCTGTTTGTACTGTAAATATTATATTTTAGAAGATGTTTAAAACCATTACCCAGTGCTTCCCAAACAGGTTGGCAAAAAGCAACAAACAGGTTCAAAAATGAAAACGATACTGTGTAAATATAGGTGAGGCACAGACAGGCTAAATGCCCTGTGCATTACCCAGTTCACACAGTCTAACATTAATATTACAACCTCTATGGGTACCATTGAATCTACTTAGCACTTGCATTGTATTTAGTTATCGGTTTCAATGTATGGATTTAGGGGTTTTGGGGATGTCAGTAGGGGGATTATTGCATTTCTTTGGGACTTCTACTGTATAATTAAAGAGAAAGTATTGATCCAGGGAGTAATGCGATCGCCAGAACCTGGGGTCAGGAAGGAATTATTTATTTTCCCAATTTGAGACGATTGGCTAAGTTTCACTTGGGTTTTTAATGTTTGCCTTCCTCTGGATTCAATATTGCAAATAAGTTAAAAATTCTTTCAAAATAAGTTTACACATTCTTCAAATATTCATGTATATGTTACAATAAAAAAAATACAATTTCACAAAACCATGGTTTCTGAGTTGAATGAAGATATAAGTTGCATGTTATAACAATAGATATATTGACTAATTATTAAAATAATTGTTGTCCTTTTTCATACATATGGAATAACACATGGAAAAATACAGGTAATAACAATAAACCAAACAAAAAATTAAAAACATTTAAAAAAATCATTATGTCAGGGATGAAGAAACTCGCATTGGGTGCAAAACAGCCTTCTCTGCATTCTCATTTAATTGCCGTTATTTTTTGACGGGCAAGTCGTTAGTATATATATTTATAGAAAATTCATCATCCGATGGTGATACTGAATAGTGTGATTATTTTTTTTATTCTGAAAAGAGATATCTAGGTTTCTTTTTGTATTTTGAGCATTTCTTTTAGGAAGTTTAAATCAATAATTATCAAATTTATGAAAAATAAAATATTGCTTATTAATGGTCTCTAAATCTGTACATACATAAATTATCAGATACACCTGACAATTACAATCAGATTCACGTGTATATGTGGGATATATATATATATATATGCAGATGGGGTTTCTGTGAGCAAATGGAGAGGGAAGCATATGAATGGGCCTAGGGCAGGAGAAATCCCAAATACACCTCTGATTTATGTACCGTATATTTTGAACGCTATTCCCCGAGAATTTTTGGAGCTCCTACGCCATTGCTTTCAAACCTTGTTTACCATGGGAACCCATAAAATCCTTTGGATCCTCATTAGACCAGCAGGGCCTATCAAGACACCTGGCAACATACTGCATTTAAAAATAATATTTCCAAAGAGTTCATAAAACATTGACGTGTAGGTTCAATTCTGCCTCACACTGATATGATAGAGAAGCGCAAGAGAGCGAGAGTTCCAGCCCAGTCAGCAGGTTCTAGTGTTGGTACCTACCCAACAAAATAAGCTACAGAAAGCTTGGTGAAGGCCTTACATAGTGATCCTTAAACTTTACAACACATATAGGTACTGTAGATTCTAGATTGTGCACTTTATGGGCCTATCATATCAACATGCTCAAAGTGTACATTAAAGATATAGTCTATATAGCATTTGGAAATGGCATCTCTTATCTTCTACAACAAGGGGAATTAAAATGTCAACACAAGGTTTCTTTGCAGTCAAACAGTTTGGGTTTTGTTCTGGTATATTAGTTTTCACTTTGAGTTGTTGTATGAGCATCCCACTTGATCTTTAAAGGGCCACTATATGATTTTTTAAGGCCTGTGCAGTCTGTATGCCAACAAATGAGAACTGAACATATTATTAAAAAGTTGAACTTACTTAGTTTAAAACATTTTATTTTTATTTCACATTTGCAGCTCCGAATAAGCAATAAAGGGCTCCTTTACCTCTGAGAAACTCTAGGGGGCTTCTAAATTATGGGTGTGTCTTAGTGCACTCTGTTTCTCCAGTCTCTATGTATGATCCCAGAAGCAGCTCTGTGCATAGAAATACACACACCTATTATTACATAGAAACCTCCTAGAGTGGTGAACAAAGGAGGACATGTATTGCTTGATCAAAGCTGCAAATGGAGTCACATGGGATAAAAACCAAATGTTTTAAAATTAAGCAACTTTTTTATAAAAACAGTTCTCCATACTACTTTGAGTTCTGAGCCTCATACATGTGTGTAACAGTGTGTTTTAATAATATACACTTCCAAATGATTTTATTAGGATTTAAATAAACTGATTTTGAGGTTACCATGTTTCAGCCTTCTCTGCATTCTCATCTTCCAAATGATTTTATTAGGATTTAAATAAACTGATTTTGAGGTTACCATGTTTCAGCACTGCTTTTGATCTTACCATGTCTTACACATTGTCTTTGACATTACTATGCCTCACACATTAATCATGATCTTACTAGCTTCACATATTGATAAGGAAAAGATCATGGCAAACTAATCAAATTAGTTTCTATGTGGAAGTAAGTAGGACCTTGGACTAAAGCAACTCCACTTTTGTAGCCTATTTGGACTTCAAGTTCAAATAAAATGTATCACATTGGAGACTTAAAAAAAACATAAAGGAATTGCAATAGACATATGCAAATTGATAGAAATGTGGTTAAAACAAAGGAAACAAAGGGTAAATGGAACATACTCAATTGGTGTAATGTGGAACATATTCAGTCCTTGAATGTTTTATGTATTTATTAATGATTTCAAAGTAGAACTGGAAAAAAATATTTCCATATATACTGATGACATTAAGCTGTGCACAGTAATTCAATCAGAGAATGCAAAGGGACTTACATAAATTAGAAGAATGGGGAGCTCAATTGCATATTATATTTAACACAAATACATGTAAAGTTATGCATTTGAGAAGGACATATAAGCATGCAATGTATAGTCTAACAAATCTGGGGATATCAGATACTTTTCAGTCAATTTTCTCTGGGGAAAAAGGTACAGTAGGCTCTCAGATAACCAGAACTCAAACAACCAAAAAAAAATGGAGCTGTACTTTAAAAATGTATTTTACAGTGCTTAATTAATGCCAGGAGCCAGGTTGTCATGCCACAAAATGCTTACAGGCACCTAGACAGGCATGAGTGACTGAGCCAGTGCAGTGTTACTGTTACATTCCCCAGGTTCAGCACCTCACCCTCCAGCCTAATGCACCTGTGTGTAAGTGAGGAGTAAAAACTGCTGCTGCTAGAACAGCTCTCATTGACAAATATACTTAGCAGAGCATCAGTTAATCTAGGCCTCTTTTAATAGTGACTCTCAAGCAACCAGAAACTACATTTATGCAGCATCTACCAATCCCTGTAGGTGCCGAATAACTACTAGAGTCTGATTTTTTTTTTATATAAATACACCCCTGGACAATATAAGGCTTGGTCAGGTGAGATTTTCTTGCCATCAAGTTAACAATTGACAAGAGAGACCCCTTTAAGTTAGAGTAATGCAGTCAGACTGTGGAACTCACAAGTTCAGATGGTTTTCTCAACAGATTAATACATTTTTTATTTCTAAATACTACAAAAAAGGATTTAGATACACTGGAATAATTGTCAATGTTTTTTTTTTTTCCTCCTTTGGATCAGTCCAATGCAATGATCAGAGAAGGCCAAAAAAGGTTGAACTTCATGGACCAAAAATCTTTTTTTTTTTAGTTTTTTACTTTGCTACTATGTCTCACTCATTGATATTGTTGCAAGTGAATTGTTATATTGAAAGTCCAAAGGCTGAAGTGAAGCTGAATTGATGCATTAAGGCTACACTTTTGTCTGGCAAATTATTGTTTTTTTTAAAAAAAGGTCACAGACAGGGTAACTTTTTGACTCACATCCTAGCATGTGCAGCACTATAAAAACTCATATGGTTAGGTCTTAAACCAATCAGTCGTTCTAGACTCACATCTCAAGGGATAAAAAGGGATTCTTTGTATGCAGTGGAAATTTCCTTTGAGTTTCCATAATGTAAAATAATTCCAATAACAATCCAAGCCAATGCAGTAATTCAAACCAGTATTGTATATAAACAGTGACGAATAGAGTCATTTAGCTCATAGTACATTAAATCTAAGGGCATTGTATTTTTGCATTTACAAGGATGTACAAGATCTAGTAGGGTATTTAAACCTGATTTTTCATCTGGATGGCACCTGTGATGCAATGAACTACATTGAAAACTGCATCTAAGATATCCTACCTGGTGAAAAATCAGCTTACGTAACACGTAAATAGTTTAATTGCATAATAAAGGCTACAATATTGTTTTTTTAGTTTCTTAAAACATTTACGCATTTTTAAGTAAAATCCTTCAAAAGAGCATAAATAGTGTCCCTTTAATGTGGTGTCTAAGCAGAACTATCATATTAGGGATTTTGGGTTCTTTTGAAAGTCTATCCATGTATACTTACGATAAAAGGTACTATCTATTGTGAATGATTAACCATTTGTATGTGGAGAAAATGTATACAGAACATAACGTACAGCTCCTACAATGCCCAATTTACTAGACCAAATTATACAGCTATTTTTGTTTTAAGAAGAAAAAAATATATGTAAAATTTTACCATAATTCAATGTCTTCTCATCTGATGTTGCTTGTGCCACTTCCAAGGTAAGAAACATGAAACACAAAACTAAAAAATATTTTGCCTCTAAATGCAATAATTTTTGAAAATTGATACAGAATAATTTTTGGTTTTGTATTAAAAAAATATTACTTTTGAGTTCTGGGAGGAAGGCCTAGGTAAGGTGCCCACTTTTTAGGCAAAATCCCTCCAACTCCACAAATAATCCATAGCTATCAGCAGCCAGAACACCCCAAATTGACACTGGCACAGGAGAAAACCTGCAGTCGTCTTAGGCCCTGATTCAGGTGGTCAAATTGGAAATACTGGAGCCTGTAATGTAGCCCGTACAAGTTACTGATATTCAGTTGGCTACATTTTGCTACTCACAATCCATTTGTGAGTTAGAGGCTTGAAAAACTGTAGCCCTGTAATTGCTGGCTTGAGTCAGTTGGATACAGACAGAATTGTAGCAAATTTCTAACCCGCAGACATGCGGCCTGTATCAAGATAGTTATGGGCTTGCAAATGAATAGGGGCCATAGTGTAGCAGGAAAAATGCAGTATTGCCAACCCCTGATTTCTCTAATTCATGAGCACCAAAGCAGATATTGGCAAGCAGTATTGCTGCATACCATGAACACAAGCACTTGCCCTGAGCACTCCAACTTCAGCCATCAGCCACACTGCTATGCCATGGTTTACCAAATATACCTGCATGTATAATATCAGGGCAAAACTCTTTTTCTTCAATACACTGGCATCTACCATGACATCCTTCCTTGCCACCACAGAGGAAGTCAGATAACTTCAGCATCAGACTAATACACAAGACCAGACCAATCAGACAGACATGCAGACGCTGATGCTGCATCAACGTTATCCTTTCATTATATCCTTATGTATACATTGCTTACAAGAGACTTTGTTTATAATATTGCTAATTATTTGTTATTTAATAGCAAACGCAAGTAATGATGCTACTCTATATCCCTAAACCCTCACAGGCCTTCCCTATTGGTCCTTCGATACTCGTTTGATCACTGGAAAAGGAGCAACACACTACTTGAAAACCAAACCCCACACTGTCATAAGCAAAGTAAGGTATAGGCTAAATGATACCCCAAGTTCTTAATAAAGCCCCAGACTATACAATTACCTGTTTCTAGTACACATTATATATACTCCTTAGAATTCCAAGAGTTTAATTTCCCACAAAAAAAAAGAAGGAAATTAATTTAGCATATCTACTCTCACAAGCCAGATGTAGTATTACTCTATGAAACTCACTGGTCTCTCTTCAATGCCTACCAAACTAACACACCCCTCCCCTCTGACACTGTGTCAGAGCCTTCTACTCCAAAAAAACAAAGTGGCATAGTGACTTTCCAGAGTGAAAAGTAAAAATAATAATGTTCCTGATTGCTTCTTTTTTGTATATGTATATGCACCAAATGCCCCTCATTCTTCCTTCTTCACAGCCTTACCGAAAATTGTCGAAACCTGTCCCCCAGGCAACATAATCCTGGGAGGGGATATGAATATGATCATGGGCAGCTACATGGACAGATCACCTCCAACAAAAATGGTACCACATTAAAATCACTTACTATCTTTCACATTTGCAACCACATTGCCCATCTAATGACAGATTTATCCGCATGATAGACAATATGGCAATGTCAGATCACTCTTTAATCTATCTAGGCCTTAATATTCTTACATCACTCCTTTCTTATACACTTCTGACATTCTGTTGTACAACAGTGCAAAACAGGGACATCTCTAATGCAAAAGTTTAAAACAATGAAATGTAAAAATCTACCAGGTATCACAATGTACTTCAAAATTCTCAACTACGCTTATTGCACCAGAGTCGAAAGGCATATATAGCATGTCAGAAAATTGCAGCATATTTATCGCCCATGGGTATAGTAATTCTGGTAACTCCTACCTTGTTACCTAACAATTGAAACAAAATGACCATGGAAACCTGCATTAAAGGAATAAGCAGCTATTCTATAGAACGACAAATACAAAAACAACAATTCTAATCACTGCAAACTCCTGGCCCAACCATTACAATGGTCATTACAATAGGCTGGCGCTACAACATCACAATACAATAGGCTAGCGCTAACTGGGTATACACATTATCACATAAAGAAGCAAGTACTGAAACATTCTTTACTGTATACCAATAATAAATGGGCACACTCAACAATGACTCCACAATCTAAACCAAAAAGCATTTCAGTATACCTCTTAGTATGCATTGAGGCCATTGCTGGGATTCTACTCACTAAAGCTGCAACCATAGTTTGTGCCAACCTGTCTGTTTGCCTGAGCAAAAGCAAGTCCAATGGGGTATATAAAAAAAATGTACCTTAAAGTGCTGCCTTAACCAGAAGAATATAACATTATTGGTGCAAACCATAGGGCAATACAACATCTGTTCATGGATGGAATATAATATCTTTATTGGTATGTTATTTGTTATTTTTATTAAATTTCTTGTATAAATGTTGTGTTATTTGAAGTTTATATACCCTAATAACAATTATTTTAAACAATTTAATAAAAGTTAAAAAAATATATTAAATACAAATGATGCCAGCATGACTAGCTACATGGCCATTTCTTTATTTACCTATAAATACTATGTTAATGAGTAGAATAATCAATTTTTACTGAGAGCTGGATTTTGAAGATGGGTCTTTTTTATCAGTGGATGAAGAGTGGGAGAAGAGAGAACAAGGAGAGGACGGAGTACTTTGTTCGAAAACTGATAAGACCCAGAAGCAGACAGCTTTCATCAGGAATTTCAGCTATTCAGCGATTAATGGGCAGAAATGTAATCACCCTGTCACACATACAGATAGAAGTGTTTTGGCCATTATCATGGATGGTATTGGCCAAAACACTTCTAAATATATGAAAGCCTTTCGTTTGCCACCTTTTTTATGTATCCAAGCTAGTTTAAGGTGCCAAATTATACATATCAAGCTATTTATACACAAAAAGCATGCATGTCAGACACTCCTATTACTCAAGGTACACAATATCTAGAAATATTGAGAAAAAAAAAAATATTTGACAACAAATAAACTGATCAATTCCCCCCATTATTACGGTAAGTTTTTATAATAATGTGCACAAACTCATCCAAGTGTTAGAATAACATTTGCATTGTTACACAATCTCAAGTATCGTGTCTTATATCATAGAGGTGTTCTAATAAAATATACAATGTTGAACTTCCAAACAAATAACAAGGATTCTGAGAAACCAGTGAAATTATCAATAACTATAATGCAGGATGGTGAATAACTAGTAAACATATATGTGTGGTATTTTATATAGCAAAAAAAAAGGGGAGGTGGCCGACAGCTCACTATTGCTGTAATTAAACTGAGTTCTTGGATTCCAATGTATCTACAAATTGTACATATATATTGTATATATTTTTTTTATGTGTAAGTATCATGGATGGCTCCATCAGAGGCATTCTTTTTTGTTCTAATTACTATTAATGACTTTTCCCTGATTAATTATGCTGTTATTAATAAACAAAGTTTTCAAACATCTTTTTTCATTCTACAGTTGCCCTTTAAACCAACTATATCTCATTGTATTTGAATAACATTTCATGAATATCCCAATACACATTTGTTTATTGTAGAGTGCAGATCATCTTTACACACATCTCTGACAAATTATAGATGGGTTTTCGGAGAGCATTTAAAGCTAAGGAACTGTGTGTCTAATAAAACAAAGTAGAAAATTCCATTGGGAAGAGAGAGCATGGAAGAAGTCTTGGCAAGTTTGAAGAGTTAATGATTTGTGAAAAGATCAGATATAAAATTCAAGTTGTAACAGGGTTCAGTATTGTTAAAATGTGGGTAGGTGAGGGTAGAACTTAATTCTAGAGGATATGAGTGAAGAAATTGGCAGAGTAGGAGAGCAGATGATAATTAAATGATGACATAAATGACCTTGCCATAGGCATTTTTTATGGATCACAGTGGGTAGAGTAAACTAAGCGGAAGACTAATTAGGATTGTGTTATGGTAGTTGAGGTGGGAAGTGGTACTTGAGTGAATTATTATTTTGACTGTTTCTTCTTTGAGAAAGGGAATGTTTCTCAGGTGCAGTTGACATGTTTGGACAAGTGATTAGAGATGGAGAGTGAAGAAAAGTGCAAAATCCAGAGTAAACCAAATGCAGCGAATTGGATGTACAGCAACTAGAACCACTGGAACAAGATCCAAGGCAAAAACCTGGCTTTCATTAATGCACTAGTGGTTTGCCCATCATAAATGATGGAATAATATATATTTCCTCCCACACCACCCTTTCCTGTATCTCTTCCCCCCTCTCCCTCCCCTCTCCCTCCCCTGTGTCTCTCTCCCCCCTGTGTCTCTTTCCCCCTCACCCTCCGTTGTGTCTCTTTCCCCCTCTCCCTCTCTTTCCTATGTCTCTTTCCCCCTCTCCCTCCCCTGTGTTTCTTCCCCCCTCTCCCTCCCCTGTGTTTCTTCTCCCCACTCTCTCCCCTGTATCTCTTCCTCACCTCTCCTGTGTCTCTTTTGCCATGTTTCTTTTCCCCCTATCCTGTATCTTCCCCCCATCCCGTGTATTTCCCCCCCCCCCTCCTCCCTCCTCTGTGTCTTCCCCCATCTCCAGTGTGCCTGTCCCCCTTCCTTTTTAAACAACATATCTGATTATGGAATGAAGTTGTGCTATAGTAGATAAGACCTGAATATTAATATTCAGAACATTGATTTCCCTCATCTGCATTTTCACAGTTGGAAGGTCCTATATTAATATAAAGTGTCTCTCTTAATTTACAGCACTTACATATTTAAATAAAATCTGGATTTTACAACGAATAATGTTTAAGTATATGATCATTAAGATAAAATGTTATGGGAATCTTTAAATAAAACTTCCTTTTTCTGTCCTTATATTGTCAATTTGCAGATTTTTTATGTATTGCCCTTCCAGGACATCGAGCAAATCTGTGATTGAAACAAGATTACCAATCATTTAATCAAACACTCATCATACATAAGACCCGGATGGTCCTCATAATGAGACTGATCCAAGTGGAAGCACTATACGCGAAACGTGCGCATCGGATCGGCGGCAGGCTGTGTCTCCCGTTGATGAGACGCTGCCAGATACTATGCATTAATTGTTTGGCATCCAAGCAGAGCAAGCACAAGTTTGTGAAGACAGGGTAAGTGGAATAGAATGGACTAGTCCCAGCCATCTCAGTTTAGGGATTACATACCTACCAGGGACAGGGGATAAATAGCGGGTCCCCCTAGTCAATTGTAATTTAGGGCAATTCCGCTATAATATAGTTAGAGAGGGCCACAGTGGTTTGAGGTCATCTTATTTTATATTTAGATATAGATAAAGTATGCACTAGTATATATTTCTACTAATCTTATATATCAAATACAAGGATTTGTGTAACACTTACCTTTTCCCTTTTTTTGGTTATTTGTGAGATTGGGAGACGCATATTACATTTTATATAAATCTTTTTTTGTATGCATATTATTATATGCATATTAATTCTTGTGTATAGATATATTTTAAATCATATTTAATAAAAGCTATATTTTAATCTTGATAAAGGAGTAGGTCTTCATGCATTTTTTCATATATATATTATACTATTTTGGTTGCTTAGGGGAAATATACTAATGATCAGAATTTAAAGGTGTCTTTTCTTTCCTCTTTCTATATATATTCTGCCCCCCCTCCCTCCCCTTTATCTCTTCCCCCCCACTCTCTCCCCCGTATCTCTTCCCCCTCCCTGTGTCTCTTTCCCACATGTCTCTTCTGCCCTCTTCAGTGTGTCTATCCCTGTGTCTCTGCCTCCCTCCACTGTGTCTCTTCCCCCTCCCCCTACCCCATGTATCTACTCCCCCTCCTCCCTCCCCTGTTTCCCCCCTCCCCTTTGTCTCTTTCCCCCCTCTTTCCTCCCCTGTGTCTTTTCCCCTCCCCTGGGTCTCTTTGCCCCCTCCTCTCTCCTCTGTGTCTTCCCCCCTCCCTTGTGTCTCTTTGCCCCCCTCCTCTCTCCCCTGTGTCTTTCCCCCTCCCCTTTGTCTCTCCCCACACTTCTCAATCCGCGCATGGAGTGTACGTAAGAGGCTCACGCCGTGCACAGTTTGTACGACACTGACGTGCAACGCTAAAGCCACTCATGGCACATGCGCACTGCACGTACAGAACGTAAGTGTGTATGCTTCTTATGGAGCGTTACACACTTACGAAAACCATATTATTAGCAATACAATCTAAAAAGCAGATGATGGGAAGAAGGTGAAAATAACTCTTCTTATGTGTTTCAAGCAAAGTACTAAATCACAAAGTCTTTGTGTGTAGCTTTAGAGATCTTGAATGGGTTCAAATATGTCAAAATGTCTCATATTATTTAAAAACCTCGCACAGCTTCTGAGATTTTAGAAGTCCATAATACTGTAAACATTTCTTCTCGGTTGCATTGATTCATTGCATTTAATCACACTATACCTCGTAGTATACAGCTGGTTTCAGAAAAAAAATACTAATGGATTTTGGTTATGTATAAATGCAACCTATACTATTAGTTTACATTTGTTAGGACACTCTTCAGTGGCCAGGTGTTCACTATATCCTGGCCAATGAACTGATATATAAAGTGTTCAAAGTCTCATAAATTTCATAAAAAAGATTTTCCCAACTCTGGAATCACTCACCAGAATCTTAACTATTTCTGTGGGTTTCAGCAACCTTGGAAACATCCCAAATATTAAGGAATTTGCCGACCTGTCATACATTGACATCCATCAAAAGTATAGGCTTTTCCAAAATCCGTTACTAAGCGAAATATCCTTGTTCTGAAAGTGAAGAACCCCAGAGTTGTGGGGTTAGATTGTGGTTAGCCAAGTGTCTAATAATAAAAAGGAGCCAATGATATTCAACATAAATTTAAAATGGAATTTGCAATGTTTATTACTATTAATACTATAGTGTGACTGTTCCCACCAACAGAAAAAGCAACTCCTTCTTGATCGTTACCTTGTCATGGTAAAGGGGCTTGTATACTTTAAGGAAGCTGTGTGCTAAACCATGTAAGTTTACCCTATAAGGGCAGGGTAACGATCAAGAGCATAGCAGAGAAGTCAGATAAATCACGGCCCACTGGAGAAGAAAATGTCAACCTTCTCTAGTATCATTGCCGGGGAAACCCTATGGATAGGCACAACAAGAGACACAATGGGCCTGGCTTGCTGTGTTCATAGGATCATGGAGAGCTGAATGTGACTGAATGACTAAACAACAACATTATGAGTTAAGGGAGCACTGTGGTTGAATTTTCTCTGTCTTTTGTTTTGCATAACTAAACTTTGTAAAAAAAATAAACACAACGTTTTTTTATTTTTTATGAAATTATGATTTATTGAAAGCTTCCATATTATTTACTAGGCTGCTACTTTCAGCTTCTGTCTCAATGGAGATTGTCCTTGTAAACTAATGAGAGTTGTAGCTGCCACATTCCTATTATGCAGATAGAAACTTCCTCTCTGCATTTAAAGTCTCTTCCCACCTCAGAAAGTAGAAAGTAAAACTAAAATAACAGATTCCACAGCATCATGCTTCCATATGAAACTAATAAATTAGAGACTGTATTATTATGTTTTTGCATTCTAAAAGCATGTTACTTTAAGTTTATAACAAAAGTAATCCTTTAGTGCTGTAAACAAGCTCATTAGTTTGTTGTCATGTCTACTATTGTTTGCTCTTGTGGGAAACATTTTAAAGGGCCACTAGTTTGGGAAAATGCATGTTTTTCAATTGGGCTTGCCCAGATCTTAGTTCTTACACACCCAGTGATACATGATGGGTCTTGTAATTGTCGCTGCTAGCAGAGATAGAAGCAGAGCAGTAATGGACCCTCAGAACAACCACAAGAACTCCAGAATCAGGGTTATCCCTTCCCTCAGTAATGATCACACACTTAATTATGTATCACCACCTGAGCACTCTTTATTTGTCATCCATTCAACATTTTATACATTTTAGTCACCCCTTATAACCAAGTCCCACCCCTTGACAGTATCGAATCCGTACGCTCCCTGATACCAGCCATGTGGCCTGTCTGCCAATCACTTGATTTCTATCTTTCTAACCACCCAGTGTTGCTGGAGGCTAACCGGCTGAATAGCTTAATGGGACCTTCAGTACTGTGTAAGGGATTCACACTTCAGTTTATGCTAAGTTTCCCCTGTCAGGAAGCTAGCTGTTCAGGAGACCTTAATGGCTAATTAGATCGTCCTCACCCTTCCCTAAATGAAATTTCCTGGCTCCTCCAAGTCTGATTTCTGAAGTCTTCCCAAACCCCCTCAGCCTGTTACTCCATAATTCTGACCCTATTCCCCCAGGATTGAGGCAACATGCTTTATTATATTCTTCGGGGAAACCCCAGTAATTTTGATGCCAAACATTATATGGGGATTCTCCTACTTGACAGTACATACAGTATATATAAGTAATCTATGTCATACTTATACCACAGGCAATATTAAACTACAACATGCAATATTAAATTACACATGCCATGAATGCAACCATAATTATTATTCACATGCAGGCCGAGCAACCCTAACCCATATACTCAGGTGGTACCACAATTATGACCACCCTGCTCACAGGGAAATAACAGTCCAGATACAGTTTATATATCCATGCAATCCATGCAATGTTTGCCCTTGAAGGGGCTCCTTGTGCCATGCACCTCATGCCTTCCCAGGGCACAGGCAGGTTGAAGCAATCCCTGAGATCCCAGTGGTCCCTGAGCATCAACACAAAATATCTAAAACAAGCAAAATAATGTCTAGGCCAACTCCAAATCCAAATCTTAAAACATACAATGTTTCTATTGCAATATAAAACAGTGGACAGGAATGTGCAAATATGTTTTGAATGTACTGTTACTTTTTAATCCAAAACCAGATTAACATCACTGTATAATATAAGACTTCCATTATAACACATGTTTTATGCATAGTACAGGTCGTTTATTTATGACTTAACAGCTTACCAGCATTAGGAAGTATGTAACATAAAATATTTTTTTGGGAAAAAAAGTCTTAAATATTTTAGACACTTTTAAAGATCCATATTTGAACTATACAGCACTTACTGCTGTCATGGAGCCTGGTGGTGGATGTTATCCTAATGTGAGTTTCACTTTAATGTATGCATAATTTTAAGCTTTGTAGAATAGGGACCTACATTCTTTATATCTATTTGTCTGGTTTGTCTATTTGTTATTGTATTATATCTTGTATTTTCTCTATTCTTCATTATTTGTTTTGTCATATATCAACTATATATATTTACTCAAGTAAAAAGTATTTTAGAAAATATAAAATCATGTGTCGCGTACTGTAGAAAGCACTTAGATCAGTCTCATACAAATACAAATTACAGAAAGAAAAAATACTACAATTTAAAGAAAAAGTTGTACCTCAATGTAAATATCTTTTATATTAAGAAACCCACTTAGATAAAATTAACTATCTATGTAAAAGTATTAAAATATGCATAGCTTGCTAGTTACTGCTCAATGTTTGAGGAGAGAGTCACCATTAGAAAAAAAAATATTTATATTTATGTCACTGACACATAGAACTCTGAGCTGATTGGATCAAAAGGTCAAGAGACAAATTTTAACCAGTTGCTAAAACATTTAAATATATTGTCGAACTTCTTAAAGATTACCCTTTTATACAAGAGCAACTTATATTTAGGTGAAACATCTAAAAACTATCTTTTACTTTTACTATTAAAAGGAACAACAACATAAGCTACATTATGAAGCTTTTGGAAATATAAGAAATAGTTGAACATAAGTCTGTTGAATTGCACCTGGCTTTGGCCACCCTACTATTTAATTAAATGTGACTATGATTAATTTGACTAGAAGGAATTTAATTCTTGAAACGGCATCACTTTTCTGCTAAATCCACAATGCAAACAGTTCGATTCACTATGATTTTCTGAAGTATTTTCAATTTACGTTCTATATGATCCCTTGAATCTTAGTAAATCTGTCCAAATGTCCAGTCTCTACTCTAGGAAGCCAAAAGTTGATTGGCCTGAAGTCTGACAGCCAGTTGCCTGTTTATAGAAGTTGAAGTAATTATAATCAACATCAAAAGAAAGATATTTAGACTATGCAAGTAGTGAATGTTGAATATAAATTCTGCATTGAGAGAAATTCCAGGAAAGATATTATTCTGATCCCCCTTTCAATAAATTGCAGGTACAGGACAGCTATAGATAAAATAGGAGATTCTTAAAATGTTCCAGATGTACATGCATAACTTGGTTCTCAAGAGCCTGTCCTAGGACCAGTAACAGTTCCTGGGAAAAAAGAGTTATGAGGAGAGCCTAACGCTTTAAACATATCACTACTGTTAATCACAGTTCTAGATAGATTATTGACAAACAAATCTGCAGATTCAATGTGCTGTATTTAAATTAGTATAAAATGAGCAGAAAATGTAGCAAATAACATATAGTATGCCTGTCAAAAATAATTTGGACCCCAAATACAATCCCCCTGAACAAGAAAATTAGCCAGTTTCTTAATAAAAAATGGTTGAGAGGATATACTTCAGATAAATTCATTAGGATTATTAGCAATGCATGCCAATAAATACAAAACAGAAATACTGGTCATTAAATGAAATTGGCAAACGAAGTGTGACAATAACAAAATAATTGGCAAAGTGTAATATAAAATTGATTAATAATTATTATACAATTTATAAAGCAGATCCCCAATCTGCAATAAGAAAAGAAATGGTAATATATATGCAGGGCCGGATCTATCTTTTTGGAGCCCCTGGGCAGTGAAGTGGAGGAGCCCCTGCGAGTATGTGTGCAAGGTTTGCATGCATCCATTTTCCCTTTTCTATGCATGTATATCGCTGTCTTGCTGTGTGAGCAAATCACAGCCATTTTAAGTACATAGCTACTTATATACTCGCCAATCTATTCCTTGTTTATTAAGTTTTGCTTTGAGAGAGGGGTGTTACATTTCTGGAGAGATATGGTTGCGTTTCCTGAAGAAAGTGTCATAAATCTATTTTTAGCTTGTGCTTCTTTTATTTTAATAAAATAAATCTATACACCATAGAATTGTAAAAAAGGTAAAAAAATCGGTCACAGTGCTTAGTAAGGACGGCATGAATTACATCATTCAACAGGTGTCCAACACCAGTATTCATGTTTTAAAGGTATTCCTGCAGAATTGCTAAAAGGGCTGTAATGTGTGATATTAGAGTATGCTGTTTTAAACATTTCAATAGTGTTTAAAATATAAAAAATAATAAAGTAAATACGTAACCTTAAAGGGATATGTAAGAGAGCTGGATTATGAATACATCTGATAGAGGAGAATTAGTAGTTTATGAAAACATTTTATTGCATGAAAATATCCCAAAGTAAACATTAAATAGCTTACCTGGAAGTTAGCAAAATATCCTATGTTTTTGGGAATTTGCATTTGATTGTGTACGCCCCTAGAAAACCCCACCTAAATTAGCATAACATTCAAATTCAGAATCAGGCTAATGCATTGTATCATTCTTCACCTGAGTGGCTTCTGGCATGTGCTCAGTACAAGAATGCAACAGTTACTTACTGTGCGCTGTACCAGAAAGGTCGAAATTTGTATCTTGCTGTATTTCCTGTGGGTACACTGCTGTATTTCCTGTGTACCCTGCTTATGTAAGGTCCTGTGGGATGCATTCATAATCCAGCTCACTTAAATATATCTTTAATAGTAATATTAATAATATAGTAATGACTGTTCAATGCAATTATTCTTTATTGAGATTGTGTGTTGCTTCATTTGCTTTCCTTACTTGTTAACTCTGAGGGTTATTCAGTCACATATTATGTTTATGTGTATGCTATGAGTTATTAAACTGTGTTTCCCTGAGATTTCAGCACCCTATCAGGCTTTCTACTTTTAAAGTGAACTTGCAGTCATTATGTGTTACCATGAGCATTACTTCATCCAATAATCTCTACCTGCTGAAATGTTAAAGACCTAAACATGAATAATCTTTATCTCTCTATAAATGTTTGTCCTTGTTAGATTAAGGTAGAACAGTATATAAAGAGAGTGACCCAGAGAATGTGAGAGCTGCAGGACAGATTAGTGTATTTATTGGGAATGCACAATCACAGGGTAAAAATTCAGCAGGAATAAACCTACCAAATACATCTGTGTAAGAGAGTATATCCTGTGCCCATCCTAAATCCTTATTAAGTAGAATTTACAAAATTATAATACAAGATTGTTCTGTAAATACAAATATTTCCACGATAGCACAATATTTTTGATCTTGATGAATTACCATATAGTAAAAAATACCTCTGTGCAGTTTTAAAGGCATACACATGCACACTTGTTTCAAAGCACAGAGATACTTAAAAGGATGGACCGTTCAGTTTTTCCATCCAAGTTCTCACCTTTGAGACAAAGGTCTACCTAAACATGTGTGCTCTTATATTAAAGAAGTCACATATAGAAGTACAAAGTAAAAGTTTTAGCTTTTTTTTGTTTTTTTTGTTTCAAGTCCCTTGCCTATTAGGAGATCTGGTTTTGCTCAAGAATATCCCTGTATTTAGCACCATCCATCTTTCCCTCAACTCTGACCGGCTTCCCAGTCCTGGCTGCTGAAAAACATCTCCACAGCATGATGCTGCCACCACCATGTTTCACTGTGCGTATGGTGTTCTTTGGGTGATGTGATGTGTTGGGTTTGCGCCAGACAGTGTTTTCTTTGATGGTCGAAAAGTTCAATTTTAGTCTCATCAGACCAGAGCACCTTCCTCCATACATTTTAGGAGTCTCCCACATGCCTTTTTGCAAACTCAAAACGTGGTATTTAGTTTTTTGCTGAAAGTAATGGCTTTCTTCTGGTAATTCTGCCATAAAGCTCAATTCTATGAAGCGTACGGCTTATTGTCATCCTATGTACAGAACTCTGCAGCTCCTCCAGGGTTACCTTAGGTCTCTGTGCTTCCTCTCTGATTAATGCCCTCCTTGCCCGGTCTGTGAGTTTTGGTAGGCGTCCGTCTCTTGGCTGGTTTGCTGTTGTGCCATGTTCTTTCTTTTTGGTTATGATAGGTTTGATGGTGCTCCTGGAGATCATCAAAGATTTGGATATTTTTTTATAACATAATCCTGACTTGTACTTCTCAACAACATTGTACCTTACTTGTTTGGAGAGTTCCTTGGTCTTCATGGCAGTGTGTAGTGTTAGTGGTGCCCCTTGCTTAGGTGTTGCAGCCTCTGGGGCCTTTAAAAAAAGGTGTGTATATGTAATGACAGATCATGTGACACTTAGATTGCACACAGGTATACATAATTTCACTAATTATGAGACTTCTGAAGGTAATAGGTTGCACCAGAGCTTTTTATTGGCTTCATAACAAAGGGGGTGAATACATACGCACATGCCAATTTTCTGTTTTTTATTTCTAAAAAATAGTTTTATGTATATATTTTTCTCATTTCACTTCACCAACTTAGACTATTGTGTTCTGATCCATCACATAAAATTCAGATTAACAAAACATTGAACTTAAGGCTGTAATGTAACAAAATAGGTAAAAAGTCAAGGGGGTGAATACTTTTGCAAGGCACTGTAAGTCTGACTGAATCTTGAACTTCTGACTGAATCAGCTCACAGAATCTATTGTCAGTGACAAAATCCATCATCCTCATATTATTATTATTGTTTTTATTTAGAGTTAGGGTTACTATAAACAATGGCTAGAAATTTACAGACATTATAATGTAGTTAAGACAAGACAGCACATTTGTACATGCACATTGTTACATGAGGAGATGATGCTCCTGCTCTAGGAAACATTTACAATCTAATAAGTAATAGGGTTGGAAATGTGTGGTAGGGGGACAGTTATAAGGGTAGGTTGCACGTTATAAGGGAGGGTATGCAAATCAGAACAGATAACCTTATATAATATGGTGTGAGTTATAGAATTCCAAAGAATGGGGGCTAATCTTGAGATGTTCTGCAAATGTGCATGTGAGAAGGTAATAGTAGAGAATGAGAGGCTCAAATCTTGTGAAAAGAGGGGAGGTTTAGTGTGTACCTGGAGACAAGAGTTAAGATGTAGGGGGTGGCCAGTTATTGAGGGCTTTATAAGTGAGTAAATTGGGTTGCCAGTGTAGGGACTGGCAAAGGGGGGGAACAGATATTGAGCATTAGATGAAGTGAATGAGGCTGGTCGAGGCATTCAGGATAGATTGGAGTGGAGAGTGTTAGTTTAGTGGAAAGTCAATTTTAGTGGAGTTGCAATAGTCATGGTGGGAGATTATGAGAGTACAGATTAGCTTCCACTCCCCACAAACATGAAGGAGTAAATGGCAAAATAGGCATTTTTCATAATTTAAGGTGGAACATGATGCCACATAAAAAACAGATACTTTTATTTTCTGAAATGTCCTACTTAATGTCAAATATTTCTCATAGGTGGAGCAGTGTTTGTTCATAATGGAAAAGATGTGTGCATAGCAAATCTTGTATGTTTGAAAATACAGTATATAAACAATTCAGGATATATATATATATATATATATATATATATATATGTATGTGTGTGTGTGTGTGTGTGTGTGTACAAAACTCACTGCAAATTCACCACCCAAATATTCAGCTGTGTCTTTGGTAGACTGCCTGTCAAAAGAGGATGGCGTAATCAACCAGAGCAATATTACAGAACTGCAATGTGAAGCCTCAGATGGTATTCTTCCATCACAGTATTAGTTAATTTATCTGAGAATAGGATAATTATTATTTTGAGATATAATCGGATTGAAACATTACAGCCTGACAAACATTGGAATAACACATAGTTTAAATGAAATAAAAGAGTAACAAGTGGAAACTGAAACAGTAATAAGAATTAAAATAAATGTGTAGTTCAATGAAGCTGTGAGCTATACAATGTAGGGTCACCCAAGATTGGCATGTCATAGCAAAGAGGTCCACTGGAGAAGGAACTGGCAACTCACTCCAGTATCTTTGCCAAGAAAACTATATAGATAAGCACAGACAGAAACACACACAGATGTCAACAGATGTGTTTCTTAGGGCCACTTAGGAGGAGGCTTAGGCAGTTGATACATTTGTATCAATCTCTGGGGTTCCTGGCTGTGCTGTAAAGTCTCTCTACCAAAAAGATCAAAAGTATCTGGTTGCTTCTCCTCTGTGTACCGTATATTCTCGAGTATAAGCCGAGTTTTTCAGCCCTTTTTTTAAGGCAAAAAAGGGCCCCCTCGGCTTATACTCGAGTCACTCTCCCCCCCGTGTCTCTCTAACCCCCCCGTGTCTCTCTAACCCCCCCCCCCCCTGTGTCTCTCTAACCCCCCCCCCCCGTGTCTCTCTAACCCCCCCGTGTCTCTCTAACCCCCCCGTGTCTCTCTAACCCCCCGTGTCTCTCTAACCCCCCCCCGTGTGTGTCTATAACCCCCCGTGTGTCTCTACCCCCCCGTGTGTCTCTAACCCCCCCATGTGTCTCTAACCACCCCTGTGTGTCTCTCTACCCCCCGTGTCTCTTTCCCTCCCCCCTATTCAACCTAACCCCCCCTCAACCCCCCTCTTCCACCTAAACCCCCCTAAATACCTCCCCCCTCTCCCCTCACTTACCTGCTTGTGCTCCGGCCTCCGCTCCTTGACCCGACACCGGCGAGCATGTGACGTCACATGCGTGCCTCGTCATTAGCATTAGCCGGTATATGCTAATGACACGGATCAAGGAGTCAGTATCCAGAAGGCTGCGAGTGTTGTAGTCCCCATGGTGGCTGGGTGTCTGTTCTCTGGTGTCTCAGCTCTCTGGTTTGTGGTTTGACCAGAGAATGGTTAAGCTTTATAAGGAAGGTCAGTAACACCACCCTCACTGAAGACCTCCCATTTCTTTCGCAACCATTGCGCAACCTGTGGGGGGAGGTTGAGGGGGGTTGAGGAGGGGGGTTGAGGTTGAGGAGGGAGGTTGAGGAGGGAGGTTGAGGATGAGGAGGGAGGTTGAGGATGAGGAGGGAGGTTGAGGAGTGGGGTTGATGAGGGTGATAAGGGAGGGGGGAAGAGACACAGGGAAGGGAGAGGGGAGAAGAGACACAGGGAAGGGAGAGGGGAGAAGAGACACAGGGAAGGGAGAGGGGAGAAGAGACACGGAGAGAGAGGGGGACACAGAGGGCACAAGAGGGACACAGGGGGCAGAACATTTCTCACCCTCTGCTTATACTCGAGTCACTCATTTTACCCAGTATTTTGTGGTAAAATGGGTGCCTCGGCTTATACTCGGGTCGGCTTATACTCAAGTATATACGGTACTTTGTTATGTAAGCTCCATGTGAATGTGCAAAGCTGGATTTTAGTTTCCTGCATATAACTTATAATTCAAGGAGCGGAGCGGAGGCCGGAGCAGAAGGAGGTAAGTGAGGGGGATGTATTTAGGGGGGTTTAGGTTGAGGACGGGGATTTAGGATGATGAGGGGGGGTTAGAATGATGAGGGGGGGATTAGAATGCGGAGGGGGGTTTAGAATGAGGAGGGAGGTTGAGGAGGGGGGTTGAGGTTGAGGAGGGAGGTTGAGGATAGGGGGGTTGAGGTTGAGGAGGGGGGTTGAGGAGGGGGTTGAGGAAGGAGGATGAGTATACGGGGGTTGAGGAGGGGGGTTGAGTAGGGAGGTTGAGGAAGGAGGTTGAGGAGGGGGTTGAGGATGGGGGGTTAAGGAGGGAGGATGAGGAGGGGGTTAAGGATGAGGAGGGGGGTTGAGGATGAGGAGGGGGGTTGAGGATGAGGAGGGAGGTTGAGGATGAGGAGGGAGGTTGAGGATGAGGAGGGAGGTTGAGGATGAGGAGGGAGGTTGAGGATGAGGAGGGAGGTTGAGGATGAGGAGGGGGGTTGAGGTTGAGGAGGAGGGTTGAGGAGGGGGTTGAGGATAGGGGGGTTGAGGAAGGAGGATGAGGATGGGGGGTGGAGGAGGGGGGGTGGAGGATGGGGTGTGGAGGAGGGGGTTGAGGATGGGGGGTTTGAGGAGGGGGTTGAGGATGGGGGGTTGAGGAGGGAGGATGAGGAGGGAGGTTGAGAAAGGGGGTTGAAGATGAGGAGGGAGGTTGAGGATTTTGCTTCAAAGTTCTTTAATTTAAAATTTATTTTTAACCCCTGAAATTTCCTTCTTAAAATGAGGTGCGTGTTATACGCCGATAAATACAGTATACCTTTAAGTAGAGTTCATACAAAAAGGTGCAGGTATTTACTGCATAGCTATAACTGTATTACTATTATGGCATAATTAATCTACCCAAAAAGCTAAATCATAAGTTTAAATGGCTTTAATGCACCTATCATGTGTTTAGCTTAAGATCACCATATTAAATTAGATCATCATATTTATCTCCCCAACATTGCTATTTTGTGCCCAGAACATTTCTTCTATCTTCTATTTGATAATTCTGAAGGAAATATTTCTCACATTTGCATGTACGTAACATGAGTCGGAGTTTAGCTTAAACCTTTATATGGTCTCCTATCAATAATAAATGCTTACATTTTTTAAATAAACTTGCTTGGGAAAATATGTGTATATAACAGAAATTAAGTAGTTTGTATTTATGAGAACATATCCTTAATTGAAACTGTCTGTATTTCCTAGAACTGTGTAGATTCCTTAATCTGAGAAGAGGATAATTATCATTTTGTTTAAAATGTACCCAGCTTGAAACATTTCAACATGTCATACAGTAGACAATTTATAGCTTAATTGAACAAGAGTAACCAATCACAACTCAGCAATAAATCAGAAAATGTGACGTGTGGTACGTAATATAGTATGGTGTTTGGCAAAGTGCAGAACAGTAATATAATGCTTCAGTCTTGTTAAGGTTAACAAATAGACTTTTGTCAGGTCAATTGCAGAGTGCTCAGTGGCCCCAATTTGAGGAGCTCTAAAAGGTCTCATTTAAAAAGAAGATTGTGGTTATCAACAACAGCTTAATATGCTATCAGTCCATAAAACGCATCAAAAGTTTCTTGTGGATTAAATATATATAATAGTGTTTATATATTTATAGACAATGCATTAGAGCATTTGTTCCTAGTCCACATGGTTTCCTGATATGTATTAACCCCTTGAGTACTGGGTTGTGTGTTACCCTTGATGTTGTATAATGAAACAGACATAATAATGCAATATCATATTTTTTTGATTACACATATGTTTCTATTGGACGGTTAAGTGTCAATTAATGTTGGAATTTCATCAATATTAATTGTTTTTTGATGCTATACTGTCTCTTTAACTACTGCTGTGGCACTCAGCAATGGTTTTAAAACCATTTGAGAATGGTCTTTTATATACATTATATTTCTTTCAGTTTTTTTATGTTACATCATTTCCCTGGTTTGCAAGTAATCCGTAAAACCTTCTTAGAATAGGGATTTGGAGTAAAAGTCTAACTGAGTAACTCATAATCTATTAGCAGTGCAAAAATCAATGGAGATGTGTGCAATACTTTTCAGCTTTGTCATGCTGCAGTAACTTGTAGCAGTTCTTTCGCAATGTTTACTGGATGCAGGATTAGCATAGGTAGGTAGGATTTACTTTGTTACTAAACCACCCATAATTGGGATTTAGAGGGTTAGCATAGGGCCCTATATTAGTACAGCTAATTCCCCACATAAGATCCCTGCTAAGCATGGTGGCACCACCTGCTTTTGTGACCTTTATCTTTTCTTCCAGAATGTATTCGGAAATATATAAACATCTTGTCTAATAAAGTATGGATACTGGCTGGGTCCCTTTGGTAGTCACGTCTTTCTATAACTTTGCTACCATATTACACCTGCATTATACCAGACATCCTGGTAGCCTATCAATAGAACATACCATCCAAACCTCCAGGACAGAGTGCAGTGTACCTCCTTATTGAGAACTTGCTATTAACAGGACAGAATGTACCAATAAGGACAGTACGCAGGTATCAAGGGGCACGTTCTTGCAGGGGGCAACATTTGTTCGCACTGAACAATATGTGAAAACCAAATTTGCATGTCTAATTATGTATAGATTGTACTATATTTATAAAGAACATGTTATTACCTATAGTTTTAAATGGATATATATGGAACCTCCAGACCTCAAGCAAGTCTGCTTGAGGGGAAATCTTAAAAAGTAAGAAAGAGTATTGGCTTGTATTTATTTTAAATTGCATACCGTTTTTAATAAGCCCATACTTAGCAAAAATATGAGTTTTACGTGTAAAAGTATTACAGTGGTCCTTTATCAGGCTCTCCATGAGATCTTGTTTACACTTCCTCTCATTTTACTTGTAAGATAAAGGGTAAAAAAATGTTTTTATCTGCTTCTGTGATGCATTAGTATTTTTCTTCAATTAATCGAATTTATTTTACAAGCAAAAAAATGTGATTATTTAAAAGAAGTTCTTTTAATTGCATGATATAAAGCTTTGGATTTCAGTGTCTCTTTAGGCTATATGTGCTGAAATAGCAGTAACCAGTATGTTGTACTTTACTTTATAAGAGTAATCTGAAGTATATTTGACAAGCGACTTGCCCGTCAAAAATGAGGGCAATAAAATTTGAAGCCTGGCAATGCTGTTTGCCACAAAATGCGAGGATATGGCCCCTCTGAGCACCTTAATTACTCATCGCGTGCCCCGCCTCTACCCCCGTCTACTTTACAGGCCCAGCGATGAGCACCTTTGGCGTTCATCTCAAGCCCTGCAATGAGCGGCTTCGCTGCTCATTGCTGTTTTTGCCAAGCCACACCTTTCCTGCTTTGCAATGATCCCCATTGGCGCTCATTGTGACTCCCGATGATCGCCTTCAGCGCTAATTGCATGCCTCTCCCCCTGTGTACTTTATATGTCAATGTAGTTCAGGGGCCTACTGCCTTGGGTTAAGTGTTACTGCTTTGGGTTCAGTGTTACTGGTTTGAGTTAAATGTTACTGCCTTGTATTAAGTGTTACTGGTTTGCGTTAAGTCTTAGTGCTTAGGGCTCGTATTTACGTCCTTCAGCCTCGTTTTCGTTGTGTTTACCTTTTTTTCGGCAGCCATTTTTTTCTCGCTTCAGCGATTTTCAATCGTGAAAAAAGGCAAAATATGCCTTAAATTAACTTGCAACCTCACTCACAGGCTCCCTGGCTCTCCCCCTGTGCTGTGTGTGAGTGTGTAAGTGAATTTGAGGCATATTTGTGTATTTTTCCAGTTCGGTTGTTCAGCCGTTAAAGTCGTATTTTTGTGTGCCCCGCAGTTTATCTACATGCTTCGGGTCCTAAGTCATACAACCCCTCATTTTGGCCAGGTCCCACATGTCTCGGCGCTCATTGCAACCAAAGTCCTGCTCGCTTCAACTGATTGCATCGCTTTGCGAGGCTCGCAGTACAGTGAGCGCCTTTGGTGCTCATTGCAGCCTAAGTCCTGCGTGCTTCAACTTTTCACCTCGTTTTGAGGGGCTCGCAGTGCAATGGGCACCTTTGGTGCTCATTGCAGCCTATCCCGTGGCGTGCCTCAACGGCTCCCCTCGCTTTGAGAAGCTCGCAGCGGGCCGCAACAGGACGACAACTCGCAGTGCAACAACTATATTAGTAAATTCATAACAGAAAATGTTCATAGCGTGGCTTAAGCTAAAACACACACATGACACAGGACTCCTCCCTTCTTCTCATAGGTTCAGTAGAGGCAGCTTGCAAGCATTGTTTGCCCCGTTCTCTAGCTGCCCTACTCATGCACTGAAAATGAAGTATGACATGCACTAACAGAGTTTAATAAAATGAAGATTATCTCTGAAAATACTTTTATGTCTTATTATGACTTATTTATTGGTGAATGATGTTGGTTTCATACAGACCTGTGAATTTTTAGCTAATCTATAGTGGCCCTTTAAGAGTCATTTGCGGCCCCTGAGAAGGTTTAAGTGTATATTTCTAGTCGGCTCCTCCAAATACTCAAATCAGCCATCCCTAGTCTCTTTTTGGTGATATGGCAACTATGAAGTTTCCTATGACATATTAGTGCTCTGATCTGACTTCCACCAGTCAACAGAAAGGTTATACATAGGAAGCAGCTGTAGATATAGCATCACTTGTTAGCTGTTCATAGACCATTAAAGGATCACTGAAGTGTCATATTTATGGTATGTTCTGAGGAAAAACGTGACTTCCTAATGGGCAAAATGTGTTAAATAAATTAGAAATTAATAACTTTACCCTTTAATTTTTAACCTATGTATTCATATTTCATTCACAGCAGCAGACAAGTTGTTTTTATTCCAAAAAAGGAGCAAAAGAGGAATGGGAGGAACTTTGGATTTAAATTACACCTTTATTCAGTTTTGTTGAAAGACCAGAACTATGATTTAGTTACTTAACAATATGACTTAATAGAAGAATATGACCCTCTGGCTGCAGTTAGACAATCCAGGATGGATGCCGCAGGATAATCAAAATGTACTAATTTAAAGATTTTGTCTAAAAATGCTTTGATTTTTAAGATTTACATAGAAGCTAAATTTCTAGTTTTTTACATAATTAATTCACAAACATGTTAAGTTTTTGCAAAACTATGTTTATTTTTTGTTTATTCTAGGATTTATGACATTATTGGCTATTCAGAGAAGAGGAAAATGCTAACATGATGGACCCATAGAAACAAATACATATATTGTATTAGTTTTAGTGTTGATGAATATATAAAGATTATTTCCAATTGAAATTGGAACAGAAAGGCCCCATAGGAAATAAAGGTCTCGAATTATAGTTCAGAGCCGATAATCTAAGTGGGCTCTTAGGGGGGAATTTTACTAAGGTGAGAAAAGCTAAGATACTTTTTTTTCCACCAAAGGAAATAGAGCATAGTAGAGATAGCGTGAGATGCACTTAAAGGGATATGGAAGGTTTCTGGATTTTACTAGGTACATTATATACCTGTGTTTCTACTTACTTTTATATACTTTATTTTGTTAAGAAGTGTTTAAAAGCTCTGATTCACTGCCTAAAGTAATACTGGGTGTGCAATGTGTCATACTAAATAGTCAGTGACCATCTCAGCAAAATGCTGCAGCGTGCCGCTGAGACCCGCTAGGACACTACACTGCAATACAGCCTTACTTACAGCCTTATTAAATTGCAATTCGTCCAATTGAATATGGCTCTATTTAAGCACATAGCATATTTTTTTACAGAAGTTTTTAGTTAGTGAACTTCTATCCAAAAGCAAGGTCTTCACTAACTAAAAACTTATGTAAAAAAATATACTATGTGCTTATATAGAGCCCTATTCAAATGGCTGAATCACAATTTAATAAGGCTGTATCTACATTCACTGCACTGGGAGACAAATACAGTAGCCCTCATTCAATTGCAATTTGGCCAATTGAATAAGGCTCTAAAAAGGCACATAACATATTCTTTTTAAAGAAGTTTTTAGTTAGTTAAAACCTTGCTTTTAAATAGATGTTTACTAACTAAAAACTTCTTTAAAAAATATATGTTATGTGCTTATTTAGACCCCTATTCAATTGGCCAAATCGCAATTGAATGAGGCCCAGTGACTGTTTGATTTTAGGCAGTACAAAAAAGAGCCTTTAAACACTTCTTAATATAATAAAGTATATAAAAGTAAATAGATACACAGGTATATTATATACATAGTAAAACCCAAAAAACTTCCATATGCCTTTTAGATCCTTTTTTCAGTTTTCAGGCTCAGAAAAAAAAAGTTCCTTAACTAACAGCCTTATTAAATTGCAATTCGGCAAATTCTAAAGGGTTCTATGGCCCTCATTCAATTGCAATTTGGCCAATTGAATAAGGCTCTAAATAAGCACATAACATATATTTTTTTAAGAAGTTTTTAGTTAGTTGCTTTTGGATAGATGCTTACTAACTAAAAACTTCTTAAAAATATATATGTTATGTGCTTATTTAGAGCCCTATTCAATTGGCCAAATTGCAATTGAATGAGAGCCTATATAAGCACAGAGCATATTTTGTTACAGAAGTTTTTAGTTAGTGAAGACCTTGCTTTTTGATAGAAGTTCACTAACTAAACATTTCTGTAAAAAAACATATGCTATATGCTTATATAGAGCCCTTTAGAATTTGCCGAATTGGAATTTAATAATGCTGTAGATATCTACAAATTTCTATGTGTGATCTTTCATCTTAAAACAATGGTATAATCACTTAAGTACAATTATATATTTTGTTTTGTACCCTATAATTGTTAAATGTTTTTCAAAAATCCGTTATAAGGTCACACTTGACATCAATCACTACCCTATATCCACTGTAAGTGGTGTGCGTGTTTCAGTTGAATTGAAGGGAACTATCTTTATGACACTAATTGGTGAAAGGCATGTATGGACTCAATGATAATTAAAAGATCAAAACAGCATATTCCACTGATTACTAGTTTGTCTTGAATTAAACTGCTATACATAATTTTTGATGCATGTTGTTTTAATTTTTTTATAAAATGTAGTAAAAAGGTCAAAATAGTACTTATTTCATAATATCAAACACTCTTAGATAGATTTAATTCCCATTAAATGAGCTGTACATTGAAATCCTTACTTAATTTTTAAGCCCAGTGAACCCCGTCTGTTACTACTATTGGCCTGTTTTTGTTTATTGTTAATTCTTTCATGTAAAAAGTAATTTCTTTTTGCATGTTTTTGTTTACATTCTTGTCCTTTATATTCCTTGGAACATTCTTGTATAATTGCTAATAGTGATATCATTCTCCAGCATATGTGTATACGTTAGTAAAATAATCAGCACATGTTACCTACCTGATGAAAGTAATTTAGTTATTAATTGTGCAGAAATAATGTGTTTTTTATTTACTACAATCATTAAAAACAAAACTTTGATCTTTATTCTCAGAAGCCCATTTAAATAATCTAATTTCCATCGTTGTTTTGATTTGCGGTCGCTGTTAAAGCAACACCATCACATCATAAAAATGATCTCAGATTAAATTGCTTTGACATGTGCCTCTGTGCTTATAACTAAAACTTTTAACTTCAAATCCATTAGTATGTGCAGCAGTTACTGAGCAGGATGCATTTTTCTCAAGGAAACCTACACTGAAATTTGCAAACAGCTTTACCTTGGCCATGACCTGCCATTAAAATGAGATATCAGACTGTTCTTATCAGACTGTCCTGGGTGGATTGGTTTATGAATTTAAGTATACTGTAGGAAAAAATAATTTTGACATAATTTAAATTTATTGCTAATAATAAGCACTGTATTTAATTGATAAAGTACTTGTTATTACCTATAAATCTAAATTATGCAAATATTGGAACCTCAGTAATGTCACTTAAATCTATTACCAATAACATGAAAATTTTGCTGATGTATATCTCTGAAAAAGTTGCTTCAAAAAGTATAGACAAAGGGATTAAAAAAAAATGGATTAAAACTTTGTGTCTTCTTAAATGTTTTTTTTAAATGTTTTAAAAAAATAACAACCACCAGAACAATTATTAGCCATATTAAATTCCAGTCTTGTAGATACAAGGTTTGTTGTTAAACCCTACGTGCTGCAAAGTTTCCAAAGTTACGTCGCTATTAAATTAGCCCTGCTGCGAGCAACGTGTGAGCTACGCAGCAGTGCTGTCCGTGACAAACACGGAACAACAGTGCAGGAGGAGTGACAGCTTCACACCTCATCGCTTGCCGCGCGTGTCCTGAACAGGACCTCCACAGCAGTTTTACATTCAAGCTCTGCCGTGGGCGGTACTCCAAGTCCCCCCCTGGCACCTAAAATTAACCCGCTCTATGCTGGAGGTCCCCATTGGGACCCTCGGAGTGACCCCACATTAACCCCTTGCTGCAGGGATCCATAGGGCCCCCCCACAGCCCCCCACATTAACCCCTTGCAGCGGGGGGTCCCTGATCGCATAGATCAAACCTCTGCTGTGATAAAAAAATCGAATTGTCCGCCGCGGGTCCTTAAAGGGCCCGCGACACACCATTAGCCAATCCCTCGCTGCGGGGTCTCGATCGCCATCGATCGTGACCCCGCTACATTTAAAAATGCTAATTTCCCGCCTTGCAGGTCCTTAAAGAACCGTAAAGGTCCTGAAAGGACCCGGGCTAAACCCCTGCTGCGGGGGTACTATAAGTACCCCCCAAGGTACCTAAAATTAACCCCATCACTCATGGGGTTCTAAACAGAGCCCCATGAGCCCTTAATTAACCTTGACACTCATGGGGGTCAATACAGACCTCCATAATCCCTTAATTAACCTCGCCACTCATGGGGGTCTATACAGAACCCCATAAACCGTTAATTAACCCTGACGCTCATGAGGGTTCAATATAGACCGCCATGAGCCCTTAATTAACCCCATCACTAAACAGAGCCCCATGAGGACCCTCATGACAAAGTATAAGCACTACACTATTAATCCTAACTATACCCCATTAACCCCTTTACCCTAACTATACCCCATTAACCCATACTAAACCCTATCAAACCCTATCAAACCCTAACTGGGAATATCTAATCCTATCTGGACCTAATAACCCTTACAGGGCCTATCTAACCCTTACTGGGCCAATCTAACCCTAACTGGGCCTATTTAAACCTATCTGAACCTAATAACCCTAACTGGGCCTATTTAACCCCATCTAGCCCAAAAATTAAAAAAAAACTATGTTACCAAAACTAAAAAATCTAGGATACAAAAAATGAAAAAAGGACATTACTAACTCCCCCTCACTACAAAAAAAAGAACCTCCAACCCCCACTACAAAAAATAAAAAAATTATTACACACCTGCAAAGAAAAGGCATACACAAATATACATTACACTACAACACTACAACATTACAGTAATAAATACATTACAAATATACCCCTAACTACAATACATTGACCCCATCTATACATTTCCCCCTATATATACATAACCCCCTATCTATATATTACCCCCTGTCTATACATAACCCCCTATCTATACATTACCCCCTATCTATGCATAACCCCCTATCTATACATTACCCCTATCTAGACATTACCCCCTATCTTCACATAACCCCCTATCTAGACATTACCCTATCTATACATAACCCCTATCTAAACATAACCCCCTATCTAGACATTACCGCTTATCTAGACATTACCCCCTAAATCTAAGCTAACATAGAAAAAATAAAACCACTCACCTTTGCAGATGTCCCTTCAGATCGCACCCCCTAGGAAAAAAAGAAACATCATATTAGTACAAAATTGAACAGTACATATAAAAAAAAAACATTACCAAAACAGTATTGAACTCACCTTTCCACCATGTCCCCGTCCATCTTCGTCTGTTCTCTGGCTCGGCCCCTGGAAAAAAAGCATCACATTAGTATTACACATACATAAATACACACAACGTAAATAAACAATAAACATTATACATTTTAAAAACGTTCCTGACCGCGATGTCCCCGGCCCTCTCCTCTTCTTCCCCGACTGGGCCCTTGAAGAATCTACGCTATAAAAAAAACAAACAAAAAAACACTCGCAGAGCTCCCCGACACTAATGAGGCCTTCACAGCCTATTCAGGAAGAAAATTGGCAATGCCGCCTTCTGATGGGTGAAAAGGCTGTCAATCAAATTTCAGCCAATCAGAATGGGATACACGCCTAGATACCATTCTGATTGGCTGATGGACCTGTCTTTCTTTTTAAAATCAATCAGAAGGCACTATTGCCTTCAGCCAATCGCAATGGGATACACCCCCATGGGGTGATTGGCTGAAGGCATCTGCGCCTTCTTATTGGCTGCAGTCTAATTGACAGTGACAACTAATTTGATGTTTCTTTTTTTCCTAGGGGGTGCAATCTGAAGGGATATCTGCAAAGGTAAGTGGTTTTATTTTTTCTATTTTAGCTTAGTTTTAGGAGGTAATGTATAGATGGGGGTAATGTCTAGATAGGGGGTTATGTATAGATAGGGGGTAATGTACAGATAGGGAGTTATGTATAGATAGGGGGTAATTTATAAATAGGGGGTAATTTATAGATAGAGGGTTATGTATATATAGGGGTAATGTATAGATTGGGGAACATGTATTGTAATTATGTTTATATTTATAATGTATTTATTACTGTTATGTTATGTATATTTAAGTATGCCTTTTCTTTGCAGGTGTGTAATTATTTTAATTTTTTTTGTAGTGGGGGGTTTGTGATGTTCCTTTTTTCTAGTGAGGGATTTTTTTGGTAACATAGTTTATTTTAAATTTTTCGTACCTTCGCTTTTATTTTTTGTGTGTAATTAAGTGTTAGGTAGGTAGGGGTTAATAGGTTAGGGTAGAGGGGGGTTTGTTTAGATTTAGTGGTTGATTGTGGTGGACAATAGTGTAGTGTAGTGTTTGTACTTAGTGTCATGAGGGTCCTGGAGGACCCTTGTGGCACTTATAGGGTTAATAATAGGGTTTTCATTGATTGGGTTAAATAGAGGCTTACATGGGTCTGTATAGGTCCCCATAAAGGATGGGATTAAATAGGGCTAGATGGGGTTAAATAGGCGCAGTTAGGGTTAGATAGGGTTTAGTATGGGTTAATGGGGTATAGTTAGGGCTAAGGAGTTAATGGGGTAGAGTTAGGGTTAATAGTGTAGTGTAGTGCTTAGACTTTGTCATGAGAGTCCTGGAGGTCCCTTATGGCACTTGTAAGGTTAACCAAGGGGTTAATAGTGTCATATAGGGGTCTATATAGACCCCTATTGGACTGAGGGGGTAATATATATGTATGGAGCCCCATGAGTTATAGGGTTAATTAAGGGCTCATGGCGGTCTGTGTTGACCCCCATGGGTGACAGGGTTAATTAAGGGCTTATGGGGCTGTTTTTAAAGCCCCATGAGTTACCGGTTAATTAAGGGCTCATGGGGCTCTGCATAGAGCCCTATGAGTGATGTGGTTAATTTTAGATGCCTGGGGGGTACTTATAGTACCCCCACAGCAGGGGTTAATATTTTTTAGCGTGGGTCCTTTCAGGACCCGCAAGTCAGGAAATTCAGGGATCCTGATGGGGCCCCCAGCATTGAGGGTGGTTGATGTTAGGTGGCAAAGGGGTACTTACAGTACCCCCACAGCCGGGATTGGTTAACGGTGTGCCATGGGCCCTTTAAGGAATTTAAATGTTTTAAATGCAGTGGTGCCTCATCAATGCCCCAACTGCAAGGGGTTCATGTGAGGAGGCTGCAGGACTTTAGATAGGGACCCCTAGAGCATGGGGATGTGTTTAGGGAGCAGGGAGGGGCATCAACTGGCAGTGTCGGGCTGCTCCGATGCATCACGTATAGACTTTAGGATCCCTTGCAGGCCCTTTTTTGTGCCCGTAGGGATTCTTCCGAGGTGCGAGGTTCACCCCATAGATTTATGGCTGGGTGTTACTACATAGCTCTCTCGGAGCCTATACTCGGTCGTTTTTGGGTGTCATCTCGCAAAGCAGGCTGCTAGGGACGTATTGTGGAATCCGTCCTCGCAAACAGCAAAAAAATGTCTTTTGCGAGGACCGAGGGAACTACGAGGGCTAATTTAATGGGGCTGTATGTCTCTAATTCAGCATATTTCTCGAAAATATACAACAAAGGCTAATCACAAAGATAGTCATCTCTCAGAGTTATTCTGCTGAGTTGTGTGCAAAATATTTGTAATAATTTCAAATGATCAGATCCCCATGCCCTCTCCATTTTTATTTTTTCAAGTTGTAGTTCCCTCTACCTTGGATTATATGCACCTGCCAGCTTGACAATGTTTTATTACCAGCAGCAAATCCAAGAGATTCCTTGGATTATCCCTTTCTGATAAACCACTTTTCAGAAACTAAAACCCTGGAAAAAATTGAATAATTTCAAGAAAACCAAGAATACCATTAAGCTTGAAAACTACCATAAACTGAAATACATTTTTACCCATGTTTAAATCCATGTGTGAAAGTATGGAATTTTTCTATACAGACTTTTTAGGGCTATAATATATAATAACTTTTCACTTACATTGTAAACTTATGAATAAAATCTCTTTCCAAAGCTTCTTTGACACTTGGAAAACTTGAGAATCTTTAATCCATGTTCATCATTTCTGAAACAGAAGAAATAATATTTTGAAGCCATCATATCTGTCTTCATGGGACAACATTTTTTTTATAATCATAAAGACCACTCATTCTAAATCTTGCTGCCAAAGAACTGCAAATGGTTGTTTAATTTCAACCTTTCAAAATGTCAGATCCTAGAATAATAAATGCATTCTCTCTTTAATGAAGTATTTATCTAAATCATACATTATGCTGCTTATTAATCATATGCTAATGATTGGCTTGAATAAGCACAATAAAAGATGTCATGCCATTGGACTTTAGAACTGTTAAAATACTATGGGCTCCGGGTTAGCAATGGTTATTATTGTGTAATGTTGTAGAATACACTGTATTTTTTCCCATTATAAAGTATTGTGTCATGGCCACATGGACGTCGGAGCTGTTGCAGCCATGATGGCATGGATAGGGTTAAATGTGTTCAATGTTAGTCTGTATTGCTATATTGGGTCCTTGTCTGTTATGTAGCCGCACACAATCTCAACACTGCAGTTGAATTCTGTGCCACACTGCAGGCAAAACAATATTCCCCCCTCTGATGTGGCTCATAAGGCTCGCCGACAGAAAAGGCCTTGAGGTATGAGAGGCGTGCACTGGGTCCTCGAGGGCCAAGTGCCCATGCTGAACATATCAATGGCCTCGCTGTTAATTCAGCGCCGTTGAGTTGCGCCATGTCGTAACTGTCATGTCTGATATATAAAGACTTGAGCAGTTGGTACCTGTGTGTTATGTACATTTTCTCCACCATAGTCTGACACCATGGCCCATATTAAATTCCAAGCCGTAAGTCTGCAGGCTTGAAATTTGTAGCAGTTACAGAGAGATGAATTTGAACAAGCCTGCAACTACATGGCCGAAAGCTAGAACCGTAAACCATGCACCTGTAAGTAGCATTTCAGGGCATGATCATGATCAATTAAGCAAACCTGTAACTAATGATTTAGAAACAGCCAATAGTAAATGAGACCATCATCATGATGTCAGTAAAACATGGCGTGTAAACCTCAATCAATTAGCGTTTAGAAGTCCGATTTGTGATCGGACTCGCATTCTAGAAATGTTGAAATGTATAAAAATCAATAAATCTACTGGTCTAGTGCATGCAAAACCTAAAAATCCAAATACTCAGAGGCAATTTTAAAAATATCAAAGAGAGAAAAGCTTTTGAAATTAAGATGATCATATTTTTCAACATTAAAAATACAGGACTTAATATGGACTTGGGTTTTCTAACACATTATCATAATTTCTTGTAAATTTTTAATATTTTACTATAACAGGCTTGGCACTGTTAGTGAGATGTTTGTCCAACAAGAAGGATATCACAAAGGACTACAGTGTTCTGTTTTATCATGTATATATTGGTGTATAGAGTTATAGAGTATGTATACATAGTATATATGTTTCCTATACTATGTTGTGTTGATTCACCCTATATGTATTTTCCTGATGATGTCAGATGCAGTCTCCACTCTCTCTGCATCTGATCTTTACATTCAAACTGAGGGTTCCATCTCATGTCAGTATTGCTTCAAACTTGATAAAGAGAGGTCAGACCTTTCAAAAGCTTGTCATTATAAATAAGGAGTTTGTCCAATATAAAACGTATCACAGTATACTGCAATACTCATTATTAATATATATATATGGATTAACAATTACTAAATCACTAGATTACTGGCCATTCACAGCTGCTTCACTCTTCAATGAGTTCATCAAAAATCAACATTAAAAATATCAGTGCAAACAGCAGCAAATCAAATATTTAGCAGATAAATATAATTTAAAAACAGTTTACAGCATTTTTCATTATTATAAGCACTATTGAAAAGGACTTGGAAAACTACAACTCTGATAATATTGATTAGGCTGTCTTGGTAAGGATTGAATAATGTTATCAAAGTTGAAACCTTCCTTTCAACAGTGTTTAGGACAATGAGAGGTGGGGAGGGGTACAGCTGTACCCATTAATAGGTATGCTGTGTTTTTACATATTTTCAGGCAAATTTTTCATTTGCTGCTTTTTTCAAGGTTATTTTATGGTGAACTATAACATAGGTTAACAGGAAAATCACTCACACAGGCCCTTTAAAGTTGCTGAAGACTGAATGCTCCACGTAATGTGAAAAATCATAGCAAATCATATCAGAAGCGTTACAAGGACTAAGACAATTTCTAACTTCCATATTGCTTCTGTAAAAAAAGAAAATCTGTGATAAAAAAATGTCACTTAAAAGCATATCTAAGTGAGCTGGATTATGAATGCATCTGATAGAGGAGAATTATTAGTGTATGCAAACTTTTTTTTGCATGAAAAAATCCTAAAATAAATAATATTTAAACACTTACATTGAAATCAGCAAATTAGGGTTAAAACCCTCAAAACTCAGGCTAAATTAGCCTACAATTGATAATGATGTGTTTTGGCCAATCAAGTTAGCTGAAGCTTTTAAATTAACTCTGGGTTCCTGTTTGTGGTGCAAAGCAGCTTGGGAAATGTAGTGTATCACTGATATGTGGCAGGAATCTGCAAGGAGGAAGCTGCAAGGAGATTGGCTGAGCAAGCAAGAACAGGGTAATAGTGGGTTAATATTGCTCGCCTGATGCTGCATGCTGATTGTGGGGGATCAGATGCCTGTTTAGACACCCCTGGAGGTGTCAACATAATCATTAATAATATTAATAAACATAAAATGTTTTATGAGATGTGCTGCATACACATAAGCTGTTTTTTGCCTAAGGAGTGCAGAAATGTATTAATCCAGCTCACTTAGATATGCCTTTAACAAATAAATTTACAAGTTTTGGGTGCATATTTTTGTCAGAGCTAAAAAATAAAAGACACAGTAAATCATCAGTAAAATATATAAGTGCATTATTTTTATGAATCTATTATAGAGGCTTTGAAAGTAGCTTAGGAAAGAAAGAAAGTGAATGGTAGTGAAGATAGGAAAATATTTGTCCAACTGAATACAGAATTCCAGAGGATTGCAAGAAGAGACAAGGAGACATTCTACAATGAGCAATGTAAATAGATCTAAGAAGATAACAGAATGGTTAAATCAAAAGATCTCTTCAAGAAAATTGGGAACCTAAAAGGCACCTTTCATGCCAAAGTGGGCGTGATAAAAGCCAAAAATGGAAGGGACTTAACAGAAGAAGATCAATTAATGAAGAGGTGGCAGGAATACACTAAAGATCTATACAAGATTGAGCTTAACAGCAGTAATGACCTCAATAGTTTCTCCAGTGAGCTGGAGCCCGACATCTTGAAGAGTAAAGTGAGATGGGCCCTAGTATGCCTTGCTAATAATAAGGCTGCAGGAGGTGATGAAATCCCAGTTGAACTATTCAAAATTCTACGGGATGATGCTGTAAAAGTGTTACTTTCCTTATGCCAATACATTTGGAAAACTCAACAATGGCCAATAGACTGGAAAAGGTCAGTCTACATCCCAATCCCCAAAAAAGGCAGTGCCAAAGAGTGCACCAATTATCCAACAATTGCACTCGTTTCACATACCATCAAGGTAATGTTTAAGATTTTACAAGCTAGACTCCAACAATATATTTACCGGTACTACCAGTTGTGCAAGCCGGGTTTCGCAGAAGAATAGGCATAAGAGATCAAATTGCCAATGTCTGCTGGATAATAGAGAAAGCAAGAGAGTTCCAAAAAAACATTTACTTCTGCTTCATAGACTATTTTAAAGCCTTTGACTGTGTGGATCACAAAAAAATATGGCATGTTCTTAAAGAAATGGGAGTACCAGACCATCTCATCCTACTTCTATAGAATCTGTATGTCGACCAAGAAGCCACGGTCAGAACCGAACATGGGACATCAGAATGGTTCAAGATCGGAAAAGGAGTGCGACAAGGTTGTATATTGTCACCATATTTATTCAACTTATATGTAGAGTACATCATGCGTAAGGCTGGACTGGATGAATCCAAAGCCAGAATCAATATTGCTGGAAGAAATATCAAAAACCTCAGTTACGCTGATAGTACTACCTTGATGGCTGAAAGTGAGGAGGAACTAAAGGACCTATTGATGAGGGTAAAAGAAGAGAGTGCAAAAGTTGGCCTGCTGCTCAACGTTAAAAAGATGAAGATCATGACAAACGGCAATCTCACCTCCTGGCAAATAGACAGGGAAGAAGTAGAGGTAGTGACAGAATTTATTTTCCTTGGATCCAAGATCTATCCTGATGGTGACTGTAGTCATGAAATTAAAAGAGGTTTGGTTCTGGGGAGGAAAGCTATGGCAAGCATGGACAAGCAAAAAAAAAAGTAAAGATATTAAATGATCAACAAAGTCCCTTGAGACTGCAAGAAGATCCAATAAATCAGTACTTCAGGAAATCAAGGCGTACTGTTCACTAGAAGGTATGATCATGAGGTTGAAGCAAAAATATTTTGGCCATATTATGAGACAGCAGGATTCCCTAGAAAAGACTCAGATACTGGGAAAGATTGAATGCATAAGAAGAAGGGGTGACAGAGGTGGAGATGGATAGATGAAGTCACTGAAGCAATGAACATGAACTTGATGGAGCTCAGAGGGGCAGTGAGTGAGAGATGTACCTGGATTGCAGTGGTCCATAGAGTCACAGAGAATCGAATGTGACTGAATGACTAAACAACAACAACAACAACATAATAGATTACATATTCTGTAAAATATGTTAAAATATATTTGCTACTTTTTTGCTGTTATCACATATGTGGGGAATAATTTATGTGTCTGTATAACTAGTTGACAGACACACAATTGTACATCAAACACTATGGCAATTTGTTTCCGAAAAAATACACAAATAAATATAGAATGTATGATAACACATAAAACAAATGGCCGATGGATGTTGACAGATTAATATTGTATTTCTACAGTTTTCCTGTACACATATCCTGTGAATTTTATGTGGTCATACTTAAAAAAACAATTGTTTCAACTTTAGTATTAAATATTGTTTGTTAAACAAATCATAACAGTTTACTAGTTTAGCCAGCTTTTTAATGCAGTTGTATGTTGTATTTAATTGATTCCATGTTGAATCTTTCAATACGGTCCTCAATCTCTTATCAATAGCTTTGAACACATTCTAATAGTGATTGCAGTGACTACACTTGCATGAGGTTATATATCATGAAGTTTCTGTTGACCTGTGTCATGAAAAAATCCTTGTAGAATAATTGTTGTGCTGTAAGATAACTATCACATTTAAAAAAAATGATGAGATTTTTAATTAACATTCCATTCGATCACTGAAGTTGCTTGTAAATTAAAAACCTTTGCTAATACTTTTTTCCCTAACCTGGGCCCCAATTCAATCGAGAAAATTGTAGTTTTGGGAGCCCGTAATGGAACCCTTAAACGAATTTGCTATTCAATTGGCATCTTTTGGCTAGCCGCAAACAATTTAGATTTAGTTAGTAGCTCAAAATCCCTGTGATTGTTAAAATCATATCTCCAACCCATCTAAGCCTTTGATCTTTCAAGTCTGTAAATGTTACAATCGGAAATTGCTATTCAATTGATATAATTATTCAAGCCCGCAAATATTCTCACACCCGTAAATGGCAAATATAGAAGAAAATCCTATGGGTACCAGGTAGGGCTGACAAGGGGGTTTATCCCCTCTCTGTAAGTCTTTGGGCCATTACACACAGAGACAGACACACTCACAGATACACTCTCACACATAGACTTACACATACATTCACAGACACACACACTCACACAGATAGATACACTCACACACAAATACATACACATACATTCACAGATACACTCACAGACACACAAGCTCACACACTTGTACATACAGATACACACAGACACACTCACACACACTGACTTACACTCTCACACACAGACCAACACAAACACTCACAGACACACACACACAGTCACACAGATACAAACACACACGCTCACACAGACACACAGAGGCACACACTCACAGACTTACACAAACACACACTCACAGATACACACTCACACAGACTTACACATATACTCAGAAACACACACACACAGAGACACACATTCACACAGACACACTCACACATACAGACACACTGCCACACACAGACACACTCACACACACACAGACTTACTCTCACACACACAGACTTACATATACACTCACAGACACACACTCACAGACACACACAGACTTACACACTCACACACTCACACAGAGGCACACAGACTCACAGACTTACACTCACACACACACAGACTTACTCTCACACACACAGACTTACATATACACTCACAGACACACACTCACAGACACACACAGACTTACACACTCACACACTCACACAGAGGCACACAGACTCACAGACTTACACTCACATACACACAGACTTACATATACACTCACAGACACACATTCACAGATTTACACACACACACAGAGACAGACACACACTCACACATGGCCAGAGGCGCACAACAGCACACTGTGGTGTCACCCCTAACGGTGAAGAGCCCTCCACCTTATCTAAGATGGCCGTCGGTAGCAACAGTGTACCACAGTGTCACCTCTACCAGTGTGCAGGCCTCCTCCTCAACAAAGATGGCTAACTGTGGCGTATTTTTGCGCAGCTAATGCTGCCCCCTCACAACGTGCCTATCTACTCCTCCACTTTATATAAATCATAGACAATAAAATAATAGACAGACCTTACTTCTAAGAAGTCATAGGACCATTAACCCACACACATTAAAAGAATAACTGTGATAACCATATAATAACGTTCATACGCTAACTAACCTCTGTATAAGCAACCAGCTCCTATTGACACAAAAATGCTGGGGGTAGTGGAAGCACATGTGAAAAATTATAACATTTCAAATAATGTATTATCTTATCTTCCTCCCAGAATCATTTATTATAGAGGCAGAATTACTCTACACTGCAGTTTTTTACTGTTTAACAGCTATACATGGAAAAATAATGGAACACTGATGACATTTTTAAGGAAATTTTGACTTGATGAATCCACTAAATCTGAAACTACCAAAAAATAATAAGACTAATAGAGACAGCTAATGGATTAGGAAGAATGTGTTTCATAGTCATATAAATATTATAGTACATGGTCATTCCAATTAAAAGACTAGGCACTAACAAAAGGAAAAATTCCTGTTCAATGATTTATAAAGACACATTTCAATATTAAGGGAAAGGGGCAAAGAGACACAAGAAGGAGATAGGGGAAAACAGACACAGGGGAGGGAGAGGGGGAAAGAGACACAGAAGTGAGAGAGTGGGGAGAGGCTCCCAATGAGCGCTGAAGGCGCTCATTGTGGGGCTCGCAATGAGCAGCGAAGGTGCTCATTGCGGGGCTCGCAATGAGCAGCGAAGGCGCTCATTGTGGGGCTCGCAATGAGCAGCGAAGGCGCTCATTGCGGGGCACGAAAGTTGCGAGTTGGCCGAGGCCTACAATGGGCGGCGAAGCAGGGCTTGCAAGTTAGAGGGGGGAGAACCTCCAAAGTGTGTCAAATAGCATTGCCAGGCTTCAAATTTGAATGCCGTAATTTTTGACAGGCAAGCCGCTAGTAGTTTATAAATATTGAAAATACATTTTTATTAATGATCAATGCGTAATCAACTACCGTGATCCTTTCAGAGAACCAACAAAAAAAAGGAAAAACTTAAGTTATAAGCAGATGATTTATTGTAGTATTGAATATGCTGATGTAATACTAGAAGAAAAGGGCTGGTAGAAATGCTAATGCACAAAAAGTATAACCGGGGACGGAAGCCAACAAAGAAGTCACAGGTGGAAAGGAACAGTCAAAAGGAAAGGGGAGTCTTAGTCAGAAAAAACTGAGGGCAAGAAAATGACCTGGACTTGTCATGAAAAGGAAATGAGGAGATAAAGATTTAACATATGGATGACATCAGAATCAGTACAAATGTGACCTGGAACACAATAATGTTGTTGCTTTGTCATCTAATTGTGAAGAAAACACCATTAATAACTTCATTTGACAAAATGGAAAAAATGTGTTGACTTTATAAACATTATTACCTAGATAGAAATCATATACGACATATACTATATTTAAGTTGTTTATATATTTCTATATATGTTTTTTTTATATATTTCTGACAAACTTATATTTGGTCAGAAAGACAGGTTACTAAAATTCTGAGAAGTGTACTAAACATTAATACAATTAAACTGTATACACACAAATCTATAAATAGTTAATACTTGTATCCCCAATATCCATAGATAAAATGTTAGGTGGTTAAAAATACAGATTCAGTTGGCCAAATTGTAATTAAATGAGCCCGTAATGGAGCCTGTAAATGTTACTTCTATTTAATTGGCTATATTTAGCTGCTCACATTCCAATTGCGAGTTCCAGGCTCAAAATCCCTGCGATTGTCAAAAACGTAATTCTGTCCTGTCTCCTCCATTGATTTTTCTAGCCCCCAAATGTTACCAGTGCTAAAGACACAAAATCTCTAGTCAATTACAAAGATTCAACAATCCCGCAATTGCCTTCAAACCCCTAATTGGCAAATGTACAAAAAAATTATATGAGTACTAGATAGGACTCGCAAGTCGATTAAACACCTATTTGTAAAACTGCAATAGCAAATAAACAAACACTACTGAACTTTAAAATACTGGGTAAACATTTAAATGCATTAGAATTAATTGCACACTAGTCTCAAGCTCGCATATCTGCAATAAAAGAAAAATTTATTTTATTTCCATGTTATATCTATCTTGGAAATCAAGGGGTTAATACATATCAGGCCACCCACATCGACTACTGACGTCATGATGATGGCCTCATTTACTGTTGGCTCTGTCTAAAAAGTAGCTTACGGGCATGCTTAGTTTTTGCCAGATCACATGATCATGCCCCCTGAAATACTACTTACGAGTTCATGGTTTGCGTGTGGAGGCTATGAGCCTGTAATTACGGGTTTGTGACAACTGAATACATCTAAATGTTGAGAAAACATTTGACCCACAGACAAAAGTTCAGTTTGAAGGTAATTACAGGCTTGCAATTGAATAGGGCTCAAAGTGAGTATCTAGAAAAACGGAAACCATTGCTGTCGGAAGTAGCATTTGCAAGCTTGGGAGCAAGCCCGTAACTCCCTATGCAAACAATGGAAACAGAGATCGTCATCATGACCAACCTCCAAGCCTGTAACTCGTATGTGAAGGCCGTAGGACTTTGACACCCAACCTCCATTTTCAAAGTCCTACGGGCTTCAACCTCCAAGCCTGTAGGACTGTAGAAAAAATTGAGGTTGGATTTGCAAAGTCCTACAGGCTTGGAGGTTGAAACCGAAGGACTTAACATTGATTGCCGTGCTCAATATGACACGACAATTAATCATGAAATATAGTAATGGAGAATGTTGTGCTATTAATTCTAAGACCTAGCATCACTTTCACTCTTCATAAAAGTACAGTATTGCTTTTTTATTTGCTTTTAAAGTGCTCCGATTTGTAAGTAAGCACTTTGCGAGACCTCCTTGGTACCAGTAACTTGTGAGATATTGGCCATTAGAGGGCTTGACAGAGTAGTTAGCGAGTGGGAATCAGAGCAATTGAATAGCGATTTGCGATTTTAGCCTTCAGGACTCTTGCGGACGTGAAAGATCAAAGTCTTGGAGGAAATTAACTTGGGATCTTACAAATCGCAATGGATCGCAGCTCGCAGCACTTAACTCGATCGGAGCTCTGCAACGGGAGGCAATTGAATAGCAAAATAACTTGCAACCTCCACTTGCGAGCCCAGATCTAAAAATTGCAGCAATTGAATGAAGCTCTATGCATGCATATACCAATAATACATTGTATTTAAGAATTATTAAATTAACATTGTTTTCCGCTTAGACCAGAGGTAATCAATAGGCCATAACCAGACCACCAGTCACTTTTTTGTGGATACTGTAATCCATTCCGCCTCCTCAGTGTAACATGCAAGTTATATAACTGTATATTTATATTTTTATATATTCTTATTTATTACTACTTTTATTACTGAGTGGATTCATTTGCAAATCTGTTACCTGAGTGCCCTGATCACAGATCCACACTTTTTGCATCTGCAGTGCATTACATATAGTAAGTAAATATTGCAGTATAAAGTGATACCTTTTTTATTGCACAAACATTTGAGTTAGGTATATCTCTTGGAAGCTTGTCACTCTCTCATTATCAAATCAGAAGCAATACTGATTAAGATGTGGCAAGCATTGGAACATACAGAATGGAATGCTGGGAAATAACAAACCCATATGGGAGAGAAGACAGGCATCATAAATAAAGGACTTGGTCAGATCAAATGTGTGAGTTGTGTGGATCTACATACAAGGTCAGATACAAGGAATACAAATTTACCACTCCCTTGATGTCCTGTATCTTTAGTGTTAAATAATGTGATCATCTTCATTTCAAATGTTTTTTTCTCTCCTGGATGTTTTTGAAACTACCTCTGAATATTTTAATTTTCAGGTTGTGTTTTCAGAGTGATCATTCTGGGTAAAATGGTGTCCAACTAGGTTACAATAACTGTTTTCATTGTGTTTTTTAATAGAATGTCCATTTAGATTCATCCTTAGATGCAGTTTTTGGCTGGTTCCCCAAATGCAACAGCACTTTTCACATACAGTGCATTGTATTATGTAAACCACATTGGACGTGTATTTGAATATGACCCTCTGATGTTGTAAGTCTTGTTGTTGTTCGTGACCTATATCAAGACCTATATCAAAACCTACAACATCAGAGGTCATATTAATATACATCCTACAATGTGGTTTACATAACTCAATGCACTGTATGTTTTATGGACTATCTTGTGAACCCTGGATACTACAGGTGGAGAACTTGAAATTCAGACTATGATATTCCCTTTGAAAACATATTGACTGCCCTTCTGGATTGCTACCTTGTCATGGTGAAGGGACTTGTGTACTTCAATGAAGCTGTGAGCAATTCCATATAGGGTCACCAAAGATGGCGAGGTCATAGCAGAGAGGTCAGACACATTGTGGTCTATTGGAGAAGGACCGGGCAACCCACTCCAGTATCTTTGCCAAGAAAACCTTATGGATAAGCACAACCAGGCATAGAATGTCACTGGTATGCTGCTGTCCATAGGGTTCACACAACTGAACAACAACAACAACAAAATGTATTGACTACACCTGGCTTACACTGATTATTTTGGAAACAATAAACAACATAAGTAGGACACTTAGCAACAATTTAGGAAGGAAGAAGACAAATCAACAGATCAACAAAGAGCATAGAGAAACATTTTATTAAGTATAAAGTAAATTGAATAGCAGCATGACATGGATGTATGTGACTTGAAGCTCTAATCTCTATGTCTAAGGGTCACTTTGTGAGTTAAGAATCCATGGAGATTCCTTGCTAGTTATGTTCTATGTTATTGCTTCATATACTGTATATGCTATACAATTCAGGATTCTACCTTCATATATAAGTGCTTCTGTTTTAGTCTTCACTCATTGTTTCTGCCAAGCTACCTTTGGTGTATTAATTAATCTCAGCAACATGATTTTTTTGTGCATTTTCATATTAACTATTTAACCTCCCTGGCGGTCTGGTCGTGTCAGTACCCTGAGTGTTAAAGTGGTACAGACCACCTTGTTCCGCCCCCTGCTCCTACATTTAAATGTTTTATGTAGTGTAGTGGCCCCTACCCCCAGCCCCTTAAGTACATTCCCCTCCCCTTACCCCTGACTCTTCTCCTTCCCTTCCACCTCTCCCTTCTCCTTCCCACTCTCCCTTCCCCCTCCCCCCCCTTCCATACTCTTACTCTGTAAAGCCTCCCATCCTTTCCCTGCAGCATGTCTTCTGGCTGTGGCTGGTGTGTGAAGTGTGTGATGTCACTCTGGACTCTTGGACACTGCCAGAAGACGTGCTGCAGGGGAAGGATGAGCAGCTCAACTAGTAAGAGGAAGGGGGAGGAAGGAGGAAGTATCTAATCCCGAGCGTGGCTCTGGGCAGCAACTTTAGGAACTGCAAATTAACCACGAACCACGCTCAGGATTATTGCTAGAGCGGTTAATAGACTTACAACACATTAAAGAGCCACTCTAATTCAATATTTTAAAATATACTGCATATGATAACGGGCACATTTTTTTAGGAGGTAAAGAAATTATACAGAATTTAATGTATTACCTTGTGTAAGTAATAATTTTGCTGCAGTGGAATCTGCCATTTTGATGATTGACTTCCTGAGAATAGGCAACTGAATTATTGGAAAAGTAGTAGCTAAAACTGCTGGTGCTTTCATTAAACATAAGGGAAAGCATAGTTTAAAAGGACATACCCTCCTGAGACAGCAGAAAAAAATAAGCTCAGTAAAAAAATGAGACCTGCAGTAAATAATAGTTGGATATAAAATTGGAATATTTAAAGGCTGTGTATGTATTTATTTATTTTACTTTGTAAAAACATTTCTCTATTATCAAGTGTTTATTGAACCCTTTGCTGAGGTTCTACCGTCCTGTATTCTCCCTTGTGTTGTATAAAATTAAATTGAGCACCATGAGCTTGGCATTTATAGTTTCAGGACCAGTTCACTTTTGCTATTGAAAAAAAACATATTGCTCCACTTTTAGGACACTTCTATGTCTTATTTTGGGTACTCTGGTAGTTCAGTAGTTAGGACTTGTTGCTTTCACCACTGCGACCTGGGTTTGAACCAAGAGATAACACCACCCTGAAGCATTGCAGGGTTGGGCTGTATGCTGGGACCCACTGGTGCAGAAACTGGCAACCCACTTCAGTATCTGCCATGAATACCAAGTGGATCAGCATGGTGTGTTGCTGTCTGTGAGGTCACAGAGAGTAAGACATGACTGAACAACACAAACACATCCTATTTGAACAACCTTGATACCAGTCCCAATGTGTCTTCCACATTGTAACTACAAGCAATGATGTTCTAGCTGTAAATGTACTCAGGGCTTTTGTAGATGAGAACCATTCTTCACCTGAAGTTCTATCAAAGATGTCTGTTTATTGCGTTAGTGAATGTGTCTACTTAAAAGACATCTAAAGTCTGAACCAGTTGGCTGTTCAATCAATATTGCAGTGTAAAATATATTTTATTGTATTAACATATTATTAAAATAAAAGGATAATACTACTTAATCCTGTTTTAGACGTTCTATTTTCCACTATGGGAACTTTATATGCAAAACAGAACCACTCACGCTTTGTCTTTTGTATATCACATGCCCTATTGATGTCACCAGATGCCATATTGTCAACAGGGCCTTTGCATGACCAAATGAAATACATGAGAAATCACATGCATGGGTCTTTTTTACATATTAAAGGGTTATTTCACTTTGAATATAATATACCTATGTATCTATTTACTTGTATGTACTTTATTTAAGTGCTTAAAAGCTTGATTGTATCTGCCTAAAATCATAGAATGTGTACCTGTTTGGGTCTGCCCTCTGTAGCTTATGCAGCTCATGAATACACATACTGTGAAGTATAGTGTTTCAACTTAACCTGTCAATAACCACTCTCAAGTAGCATGTTGCAGAATGTCTCCAAATGCCTCTGATTCAATGCTAAAAGACAGTGCAGCTCCTGTACTTAGAAATATACTGTCTTCATGAGCTGCAGAGGGGAGAAAAAAGTTAGGAGATTTTAGGCAGAAAAAATCTGCGCTTTTAAGCACTTTTTAATAAAATAAAGTTCATAAAAGTAAAGAGATACATAGGTAGATTATAATCCTCGTGAAATCCAGAAATCTTCCATATCTCTTTAATTTGCTGCAGAAGCTTTATCAAGATGGAGGTCTTTTGTCAAGGAAAGAATGCCAGTGGGAAGATGTCTGCACCAATAGTAGGAACATAGAAAGCCTAAATAGTATATAATGCTATTCACTTATTTTAAATAATGTATTAATACAAGAAATTACTTCAGAAAATGGAATATTGATCAAACTGACACATTTTTCAGACTTCAATGCAGGGGCAGATCCACCAGTGGTGTAGGTGGTACAGTGTACCTGGGCCCTCCTCCGGGGGGGGGGGGGGGGTTGTAGTGCTGTGTATTTATCTATTTTTCTGTAGTGTAGGGGCCCACCTTGGCCCATCCTACCACAGTCCCCCTGGGCCTCCTTGGCTGCACCCCACCCCCTTGGTCTGAAATTGGTGTGTGCCTATTTAAATAAGAGCATTTCTACTGAAGCTCTTAGAGGTGGCAGTGTAGCATACTGGTGATGTATATCAGGGAAGAAAGTAAGAGAGCAAGGGCTATGAAGTGGCAGCAAAGTAGAGTTCTGTGAGGAAGGAAAAAAGCATATAGGGATGGGTGCTGAGAGAGGTTGGGAGCTATGATGGATGCTGATAGCAGATGGCTGCTGACAAAGACTGGGTGGGGATGGATGCTAAGAGGGGTGAGTGCTGTGTGGGGGTGATGTTTATACATTGTGTGTATATATATATATATATATATATATATATATATATATATTGGAAAGTTTTGTGTGGTGGAACAGTAATGGGTAAGTGTCCTGGAAAGGTTTGCTGTTATGGGAAGGGGGCCCAAAACGTTTTGCTTGCATTAGGGCCCTCCATTCTCTAGCTCCACCACTGCTTCAGTGGTCCTTTTAGGAGAAGAACTGAAATCAGACAGAAGACACCTCTTTCCTCATGAATTGCTGCAGTTTTAGTAATAGTTACCTTTGTCAATGTTAGTCTTTTTCTTCACAATTTTGTAATTTTCTTTAGCTGTGAAATATTTTAGGCATCTTAAATTGTACATTGTGGAAAATATTCCATGGCAAGTGTCCCAATTCTCAGTTGTGAGTTTTTAAGTGTTGTTTGTTTTGGAATTCAGTTCCTGATCTCTGCTTGACTGAACCGTTGAAATTACTGTATTCTCAAAAACAGCTGTCAAGGGGATAATAAAATGAAATACTGCTAAATCTATCAAAGATATTGGAATTGTTCTTGCAAACATATTAACCTTCTGTAAATCAGCAGAAGTATACATCTGTTTAAAGCCTTCAGTACTAAAGAAACATCTGTGATAAAAGGGAATTTTCAAATAATATTGGATTGAACAGTATGTGGGATACTTAGAGATCCTCTGGGCTATCAAAAAAATCTGTTTTCCTTCTTTTTATAACCTCTGCCCTCTGAGCGATCAAGCTCAGTCCATGTATTCATTAGTTTTTATCTGATATGTAGGGGACATATGAGTTAGCTCTATTATTTGGTTGGTTAATAATGAAATGACTTATAATTAAAGGGCCACTGTAAATTAGCAAAAATGTTACTGTTGTTATCAGGTATACATTTCACAATAGTCAGTGTTCAAAGCCAGCACAGTCCTATACTGTAGCTTCAATATACATTTGAAGTTGACTCACTTCAAAATATTAAGCTATCTAAAATAACTCCCCGTCTTTTGGCCACACTGGTGAGCCCACTGTTCCTCCACTGATATTTTAGCTTCCGAAGGTACAGCAGGGTGCAATACTGACACATCACTGGGTCTCACATGCTGCTGAGTAGGCTAAAGCATGATTATCCAAGTGTAATGTTGGCTACATGGCTAAAGACCTTCCAGTATGGGTTCAGCAGTAGTAGCAAGTTTATGCCAAACTGATAAGGTAAATCATGCACTACTAATAAATTGCTTTGCTGGAAAAGAGATGATTTCTCCTTCTCTTCCAAGTATCGCACTAAAGTAGTAGGTATATATATATATTTGTAGCATCTCAAGTTTAGGTTCCCTCTTGGATCAAGAGGCTAAAGAGTTAATTATTTGCACAATGTAGTTGAGACACAACTAACTGCCCATATCCTGCTTCATAATACCTCACTATGATATACAACTTTATTGGCATCAAGATAAAGAAAATACAGTGTTGATTTCTTAACTCAATAAAGAGGCAGAACCTGGAGAGCATGTTTTAAAAGCTCAGTACTTACAGTCAGAAAGTTCTTGGCTGAATTTAACGCTTGTGGTTTATATGAGTTATAAGAAAGATGTTTATAATTGCTCCTATTGTCTTATTACTAACTTCACCTTCAAAAAAACCTGCTGCAGAATACGTTGGCGAATTACAAATATACGACAATAAAAAAAAAACTGAAAACAGTTGCAAAAGAAAAAGGGAATAAAAATATGAGTTTCATTGTTTAGCAGTTCTTCCAGATAGACTGACGGTGATTCTGGGTTTGATATTTACTGCTTATTCTGATGTACATAACTGCACATCTATAGATAAGCAACTGCAAGCATCATATAGTTTTAGGGCTATCTGGAAAATGTTCTTCAACCAGTCCCAGAAATGTCATATTCTAATAAAAGCCTGTTGTAATCGGTTTAGTTAAGGAGTGACAAAGGGATCTCCTCCACTCCACGTTATTATTCCTCCTTTCACTTTACTATATTCCAATCGTAATATGATCACCCACATGTATAAAAATGTAAAGGGACATGGAGGATTCTCTATTTTAATATTAATAATAACCACCTAAGTGTTTATTTGCATATTTAAACAAATAAGCATGTTGATGAAATGCTGCTGAGGGACTGTCTTTCATTGGCTAATACTTTAAGTTTTATAGAAATAGTTTATGCATGACCTTTACAGGGATGTTTGGAAGATTTAAGTTAGTAAAAACTGAACTTTTAAGCACTTCTTAATAAAATGATGGGACCTTGTGTGTTAGTAATGCGCCAGGCAGTGCAGTGCCAGAAGCAAAACTGCAACTGGCCGCTAGATGGCGCTGTCGCTGGAGCGATATGCCTGGATAGATGGAGTGCTGAAGTATACAGGGGCGTGAAGTGATAAGGAGAGCAGGGTGACAGCTGCACAACACAAAGCTCAGTGGAGGGAATGGGGAGTGAGGGATTATGTGGAGGAGGAAGAGAGGTAGGTGGGGAATATGAGGGTGGGAGGGAAGAGAGGAGAAGGAGAGCGGATATTGGAAGACTGGGAGGTGATAGAGAGGGAGGGGAGAAGACACAGACTAGGAGGGAAGGAAGGACTGAGAGAGACTTGTCTGGGAGGGGAGGGAAGCAGGAAAAGGGATCCACAAAGGAGGAGGCAGCAGGCGAGATGGTGAAATTGGGAGGTACACAGGAGACACTGCCCCGTTCTTGGGATCCTGGGCTCATGGAGCGGCTGCTGATACCACTGGTAGTGCAGCCTGGGGATTACTGAGGGCTGAGAGTGCAAGCTGAGGTCTATTGAGGGCTGGCAACTTTATGTGTGTGTGCTGGGTAGAGTGCTATAGAGAGGAGTGTGGTAGAGAGGGCTGATAGAGTGCAAGAAATAGGAGTTTGTGCCGGGTATAAGCGCCATCTAGCGGCCAGCAACAGTTTTGCTGCTGCCGCTGCCTGGCGCAGCGCTAACACACAAGGTCCAAATGATGTTTAAATATACAAAACACTTAGGTAGTTTATTTAAATAAAAACAGGGAACCCTCCATGTTCCTTTAAGTGTATGTGTGTGCATATATACAACATGTCACAAAGTGCCAGGCATACTATACACAGCCTGCTGCCTAATGGATATGTGCCACCCTAGGGCTTGGACCAGGCAGAAACACGCCACTGCTACTCAAGGAAAAATCCCTGACCTTTCATATAATTTCTTATTAAATTCACACAATAAGTAAAAAAACCTGGATCCAATGTGAAAATAAGCCAGACCATAACAGCCAGACCACAAAAAAACTGAATGTTTGTGTTGAGCAGGCTGCAAATCTAGAGTAGATGGATGCTGTTGGACAAAGAATTATTTTTGGTGCTGGAGCAAAATTAACTCTGAATATTACTTTTGCCCAGTCATCATAATATCTGTGGTATGTCGTGCTATTGGGGGACTGTTAGAAACTGGAATCTACTTCACAGAAAGTTACAAAATAAATAAGCTCAATACATTATCATAAGCAAAATAGGCAACTAACCCAAATCATTAACATGTATGGTGCTTAGGCAGCGTTACAGTATTTTAATTTCTGTATGTTTCCTTGTTTTTCAAATAACTAAATTTTACATTAAAGGGAATTCACTGCATACAGTGCTGCTATTAGGCAATATTTAGGGTATAGACGTTTCTCATCCTCAGTACCGAATCTGATAGTGTCCAAGGCAAGTCCTATCACAAACCTAGCAGGTATGAGCGCTTGTTAGTTGTCCAAACAATAACAAAAGCCAGCCAGCATAGTGATAAGTCAGTTAGCATATGACTGACTGAACCAAGCGGCCATCTTGAATAACAGGGCAATAAAATGTGAAGCCATGGCAATGCTGTTTGCCACAAAATGTAAAGCTTTTTCTACTCTGAGGGAATTACGAGGCTCTACTCTCGTGTATTTTTGCTCCTCTGAGCACCTTTGGCTCTCATTGTGAGCCTCTCCCCTCGTGTCCTTCTAGTTTTGTGCTTTGCAACGCTCATGTTCGTCGCTCATCACAAAGACAATAATTATTAATTAGTTACTTAATAAATGAATATACTTTACATATTTCTAATTAATATATCCAGCAATTAATAGCCTGAAGAGCTAACAATCTCTTTTGATTTTCCTGCAGCATACAATGTACAGTTGGACTGTGGCTGTCCTGAGGTGAAAGTGTCATCAATGTGCCAATTGTGCAGTAGAAATAGGCTGCGTTCGCAAGGGCAAACCGTTGGTTTAGTTGTGTAAAGCAGCATTTTAGATTCATAATGTTATCAGTTGCAAGTTAGTGTTGTAAAATGGTGTGTATTGTCTATGTGTTACGCGGCTCGTGAGCATTTTCTGCCCTTTGTAATAGTGTATTTTGCACCTCGTACGTCCCTGGGTAAAAGTTGTACGCGGCTGGCAGTGTTTTAAGCGTTTCGGGGTTGTGTAGCCTTGTTTTCATTTTTTCGGCAACCATTTTTTTTCTCGCTTGGAGGATTATCGACTGCCAAAACTCGGCAAATTTGGCATAAATTTGCAAGCAACCTCACTCTCCAGACGTATTTTTGGATTTGTGCGTTTCGGCAGTTCGGCTGACGCTTACGATGTTGGTCACGCATTTGCCGCCCGTAAGACCGCAAATGCGATCCCCTCGAAGGGAGGCGAGCTGCTGACACTAGACTTAGGATGGGCCATTTGTGGCACGTAGGGCCGCAACTGTGAGCCTTGTGAAGCGAGGCAAGCCGTCGACCACGTGGGACTTAGGCTGCAATGAGCGCCAAAGGCGTTTATTGCACTGCGAGCGTTACAAAGAGAGGCGAGCAGTTTAAGCACATGGGACTTACGCTGCAATGAGCGCCAAAGGCGCTTATTGTACTGCAAGCCTCGCAAAGCGAGGCGAGCAGTTGTAGCACACAGGACTTACAAGCAGTAGGACTTGGGACCTAAACCTGCACATACACTGTGCGCCTCACAAAAATCTGACTTTAACGGCCCAACCACAGAACTGAAAACACCTAAAAAAAAACAACAAATATGTCTCAAATTCACTTACACACCCACATACAGCACAGGTGGAGAGCCAGGAAGTCTGTGAGTGAGGTTGCAAGTTAATTTGAGCCATATTTGATGTTTTTTCACAACATAACGAAAATTAGTCAGAAGATTGGAAAACTAGCCCGAAGGACAGAAAACTATCCCGAAGGATGTAAAATCGAGCCCTCAGCAGTAACACTTAACGAAAGCCAGTAACCCTTCATCCAAGCCACTAACATTTAACACAAGGTAGAAACACTTAAATCAACCCAGAAACACTTAAACCAAGGCACTAGCACAACAGAACACACTAACACGCATTGTGTGGCAAACAGCATTGCCAGGCTTACAATTTAACTCCCATCATTTTTGACGGGCAAGTTCCTAGTAATATATATATTCATATATATAGATAATATGTATCAAAGCTTTCATGTGAAAGACACACTGCTCCACATCGTCATTGTGGAAATATATTGATATTGCATTGATTAAGTTACATTTTGCTATTCTTTGTGTCCCCTGTTTTTATTAATCTGGGAGGGGGGGTTAGTCCCCCACCCCCCAGTTCCTATGCCCCTGATTAACCACGTTTAATTAAATCCTAAGTGTGCCAATATGCTTATAAAATGTACGTACAAATATTTATGCACAAATTATCTTATGAAGATATAAATGATGACATCTGAGAGAGTTAATTGTCATCACAGATTAAACTCAAAACACCAGTAGCACTAAAATGCCTGATGATTTTTAATGGCAGCTTATTTAAGCAACTACATAAAACATTTCTTTCTTTGACTTGTGTATATTTCATATTTTTCACACTTTGTTACTTTTGTTTTATTAAAATTTTAGATCAGCATTTAACAGGTTTTTATGGTATATTTGCAATGGAGTCTTGTCCCTGTGAGTCAGTGTGCAGGAATATAGGTGGAAAAGTAATACTGGGTTTGTTAATGTGAACTGCATACATAGAGGCATTTCCTGATAGTTTGAAGTAATGCATAAAAGGGGCCACAGTAGTCAAGAAAAAATGGGCACTTGTTTGTACATGTATGTATTCAATTAAAAACATTAACAGATGTAGTAAGCCATGGAGGTAGCTCCCTCCTTCTCTCTCTCCCTTCCTCTCTCTCTCTATTCAGGATGCCAGTGAATGCCCGTGGGGGAAAACCTTTAAAAACTTCCGAAAAAGTCCTTGACTGTGCTGTAACTGAAAAAGTCAACACACAGGGCCTAGGCCGTTGGTGGGTTTCAGTGTTTTGGAAAGTAGAGAAGGAGCTGTATTGAAAGTTATTTTTTGCTGGTTTTGACTACTGAGAAATGTTAACACATAATTTACAAACACACATAATTACTGATATCACATACATAAATGAATGCCTACACATATCGTGTACTTAGCATTAGGCAACAGGCACATCTAGTCCAGCGGCTAGTCAGAAGACAGCGTGCCTGGTGTGAGGGGTTGCTACAGCGGTTGCTAGCATTGGGGTATGCTAAAAGGGATGTGAGGTCTGGTCCAAGCACAGATATGATGGCCAGCGTGGACAAGGTGAAGAGGAAGATGGCAGAGGAGGCCAGTGTACCTCATGCAACAGGGTGGTGGGAATAGCCCACTTTATAAACTATACAGAGTGGAAAGAGGATATTGAGAAACTGGATCTGAGCCAGCGCAGTTAAAACGGCAGTTGTGGACCTTCCAGGACAGGGGATACAGCTGAGGAGAGCACCATGCGATGTAAGTATCATATACACCATCGCACCCTCATGTGCATACAACATGAACACAACACACATAGATAACTGAAATACAATGTCAATGCAGCACAATCCTGAAAGGGATATGAAATTGACCATGATGTCAGGGGATATAGAAACACACAGCAACTAATTGTTTATATGGTCCTCAACTCAAACACTATTGTCCACTCTTTTCAGTAATCCAGGAAGTGTAGCCCGCCCACAGAGACATAGGGAGATGGCGTTGGCTTCACTAGGAGGACTGACCCAGATATACCCCTTGAAGTGGTGGTTGAAGAAGGCCAAACCTGCTCCAGAGGGCTGGGACTGTCCCAGGAAGCTGACCTGTCAGCAGCAGACTTCCACCAATGTCTCCAGTCTGGGAATCTACCCCCGGGCCCTTCCCATGCATTGTCAAGGACCACTCTACCTCTTATGTATTGGAGCAGCAACCACCACCACATCATCCACGGCTTGTCCCTGGTACTGGTGATAACCATTAACAGGCCCACCACTACTGACACCTGCTCCAATCCCATGGCTTCCTTGCACCACTCCTCCGAAACCAACATGGGCTCCCCCCAACATGGCCTCCACCAACACGGGCGCCACCACAACTGGCGCCAAGCAGCACCAGCTACACCTGGCTCTACCCCCACTAACACTGCTGCCACCACCTCAGCCCATCGAAAGGCCCGGCACTTTGAGCTGGTAACCCCCCCCCCCCCACCACCACCAACCATAAGCCAATTGGGCAATTTTCCTTGTCCAAATGCGGGGGAAGAGAGAACCAATCCCATCCTCGTGGGTGACCTAGCACTACACCTCAACAGGCAAGCATTAGTCTACCATGACAGCAACATACAGATATATGGTGACATAAGGAGGCACAAAGTAAGGATGGAGAGGTATGACGAAAATAAAAATAGGGACAGAGAGGCTCAGAGAGCACTCATTGAGCACCACATAGAATTGGCAGAAAGCCTCCACCAACATCGCAACCAGAGCTGGTTGCCATCTGACAACTTACCACTAACTCCAGCTGCTACATAGCCATGCCAGGTGGATGCACCCTTCCCTCCAACACATCCTTGTTGTGGTAGAGGGAGGAGGCGTGGGGGCACGTAGCCTGGGGGCCAAGTGCTGGGAAAGAAAAGGTAGTAGGGGCTGGTCTATAATTCCTCCTCATCAACACTCCTCACTGAATATAAATTAGTCAAAATGTTGACATTTTGTTGCCTGGTTACAGAGTAGAGGTTCATGGCCTGTGTGGTGAACAACATTTGTAAACATGTGGCTACCAACCATCACACTGACCATTAACCTCTTCTCTGTGTACACGTATGGTTATGTTTAACATTTCACCAATTGATATTCAATGTGGAATGCCGTTGAGATGAGATGTTGTTGGCAATATTATCAGTGTTATGATTTAAATGTTGTTCTTTTCTCAATTTTCTTTTGTCTTATTAGGCAAAACTCACAAGCATTAAGCCATGTTCATCATCTTCAAGCAGTGTAATCATATAATGTAAGTAAACTTTTAACCCAGTGACTATCAGACATTGGATCACTGACATTCCCGCCATCAGATAGATCTGAAATGCCATATATGACTCCATATATCATCACTAATAAACATAACTGATATTCTGTTCAATTACTATAAATACAGTCCCTGCTGCTGAGTTGCACGGTCCCATTAGGATATTTATAATCCAACCCAGTAGTTATACATGCATTATTGTTGCATGTCATCCTGTTAACATTGGGACAGCAGATTAATGTGTCTGATTTAATTCATACACATTCTGGATGATGGCCTTTGTTTTACATCAGTATAAATGGGTATGTGTTTACAAGTCAGGTGTTCATTGTTATCTGTTTGGTTGTGGTAACACCTGTATACCAATGAAACATGCTATCAGTGTGGCACAACATTTTCATATGGAGCTAGTGATAGTATTAATTGCCAACTGATTGTGGTCACTGTGAAGCATTCCTTGTGAAAGTACACATCTTCAATATTTGACAGTGATTGTCCATGACAGATTCACTATGGTTAGCACTGCTTGTAAATGAAGATCATGTTAATAGGTTTATTCTTACTTAACAGCATGAAATACTGTACTATAAATACAGCTATTGTTTGTTTTTCATCCCCCTCTTTCTTTTTTTCAAATTCTGACCATTTATTTGGGATTTTACTTTAATATTTTAAAACACAGTGTGTGTGTAATTGAATTGGATTATATAATCCATGATTTCTTGCCTCTGTTTAATTCAGCAGATAAAGATCATATGGAAGTGCTATGTGCATTAATGTTTACTTCTATTATATGTAGTGATGTATGATGATATTTTTTTCATCGGAGTATGTGGTGTAATGACCCCATGGGACTCTAGTAGATGCTACATATCATTATTACTGAACTGTACTACTTTTGATCTTACCATTAGTCATGTTTTTCAATACAGCCTCTTGCCTTCTCGGATCCGCCCAAACCGCACCCGTGATATTAACGCACAGTTGTATACATTTACACATGTACACTGTGTATCAAATAAAGTATGATATTGTTATACTGTTATCACTTTTTCTGTGTGTTTGTACGTTTTCAGGATTGAGAACATCAAGATTCATTATCTTACACTTGCAGTGTAAATAACTATTATTATGTGGAACAATTACAAACTCCTAATTTGTTATGCCGTTTTTTTGTGGCATGGCTTAAAGGGCTGAACTAAAATGACAATATTTATTTACATTTGGCATTACAGCTGATATATGTTATGTATTGATCACACTCACTTTTGATGCAGGGTAAGTGAGGTATGTTACTGACAATATTATCAGATAATTCATTTGTTTAGAATATATCTGATTAAATTATTATAGTTTATATTTTAATATTTGTTTCACTGGTGTTGCAGGTCTTAACATGGCCATTCATGTTCACATGCATTTCATGACATATACATTTTATTTTAAATTATACTTTGTATTGCTCTGGTGCGCCTCTGTGAATGCTAGTTGATGATATATGTCTTTTAACTGCTTTTACATACATTTTCCAAAGTGTGCTATCTCTTTAAATGCTGTGTCAACCGTTTGTATGTATGTTCCCATTTATATGATGAACCACACTTAAGGAGCAAGCCAGGTATGTTTTATATGCACAAAAGTGTTGAGAATAATAATTTGATGAAATTCCATGCTTTTGGATTGTTTTAAAGTGGTTTACTGTCTTTTTAATTGCTGCTAGGGCACTCTTTAAAAAGCCTTTACTAGTCCTAAGTGGAACCCATCACATTTTTGAAAAAAATGTGATACATTTGTGATTTGCAGGTTACAAGACAATTGCAGGTTACATGAATGTTTTTAATTAAATATCGATTTTGCGTCTTCAGCACTATTAACATTTACGGGCTTGAAAAATTAATGGAGAAGAGTGCTTTTGAGCCTGTAACTTGCAATTGGAATGTGAGTTGCTACATCTAGTCAATAGGCTCATAGTTTGGACCTAAACATAATGTTTAAAATATAAGCCAATAGGCTCCATAGAATACTTTAAGTTGCGTTATTGGCTAATTTCACTTTTGCAACTTCCTTTGATAAATAACCAATCTGACACTTTTGTTTTTTGCTCTATATTTTTCTACTTGATTTATTTTCTACGCATAGAGGCTAGAAGTAAATGTGGAAATTCGCTTATATTTTTCAAATGTCTTACCGTGGTTACTGATCAGCAATGGAATTTTAATGCAGATAAAGTTTAGTGCAGTAAATTATATATGATATAGAGCAACTTAATTCATTATAATCTAAAGAGTTTTTTTCCATTTGCAACTTTCATCTCCACCACCCTATATCTCATACTCTTGGAATTCATGTATACTTTCAGTGTAACTTGTATTTCTACATATCTAAAAAATATAAGAAACACCATAATCTGAAGAAAAAAAAAAGCTCCAACGGGCAAATGAACAACTTTGTTTTCAGATGATCGTTGCTTATTTATATTTCAGATTATAATTTATTAAATATCATATATGCTGTACATTTTTCTTCAGATTTTTAATTTTAACAGCTCCTCTCTTAAAAATGTACTGAGCCCCAATACTTAGAAATATGATAAGAGAACACCTGAAATACCTGAGGTAATTTATGACAAAATGAGTATTTCTATATATTGAGAATCAATTGATCCATTATTAAAACACCAATATATGATGCAAAAATAAATGTGAAATATCTGACTAAATGTGTAAAAGTCAGACTAAGAACATAAAAAAGCAGGGAAAATATCATAAAGCTAGTTTCTAATTAGAAAAAGTACAGATTAATGCCACTTCTAGTTGCATATACAGGAGAGACATTTACATGTCTGGAGGAGCATGGCTTGCAGTTACACTTGCAAGCTGCCTTCTTCTGAGCATGTGCATGGGAAGGGTATAGGTGTATATACCAAAATTTTTTTAACAGTGGTTTAACAATCCCACTCCCCCCCCCCCCCCTTTATACTCCCTCATTTCTTCCATCACTGTTTAGATTAAATACCAGGAAGTGCTCATTTCAGATACAATTGAATTTTTTGATATACAGAGTCTGCAAAAATTAAGATTTCTCTAAAATGAAATTATTAACAATTTTATATTACAAACTCTCTTTGGTTACCTCATATACCTAATGTTGTATTGTACTGTATGATGTACTAACAATATGAAAAGCTTTATGCATATTGCATTTATCAGAAGCACTACTGAAGTGGTGCCTATTGGAATTTCATAATAAGAACCACCTATATAATGCAAATGTGGATGCCACATAAAGCCAATCAAAGCTTGACTTAAGGAAAATTATATTTACCATGTGCTTAATTTCTGTACATACAAACTTGGCTGAGGGCTGGAGCAACTTTCTAGAGGCAGCATGCTGATCAAAACTGCCAGTGCTATGGTACAGAACAGAGGTCGATCTACCGGTGGTGCAAGTGGTGGGGGGTCAGCATTTTTTTTTTACCACGACACTCCATTCTTTTGCTCCACTGGCATAGAATATTGAAATGTATCTATATGAAAAAAATATATGTTTAAAAGTGTATTATGTATACACAAAATACATATACTTTTTATTTAACTACACGCATAGCTCTCTCTCTCTCTCTCTCCCGCTTTCTTTCTTTGTGCCATTTGTGCATGTCCAGTTGGTAAATATGCAGTCACAGCAACATTATGCTCTAAATAGTGAGCCAGCTCGGCACTATGATAAACCAGCTTTGCATCATATTATTTATCGAAAAGCATTATAAAATAGAATTATAATTCTGCATCTTGACTGGTCTGATTTGGAAAAAAATTTCAAAGCAGAGCTTTACCTATGGCTATTCTCTTGATTCAATGTAAACCTCAAACTGGCCTCTCATTTCAGCTTGTGACTTTTATCTCTTTGCCAGTATCTTATCTCTTATCATCAGACTCTATTCTTGGATTTCTGATCTTGAAACTCTATATGACACTTCATATACTTAGAGTATCCTGCCCCATACCTCATAGACCAGTGGTTCTCAACAACTAGTGCTAGGACCAATGCAGGTCCTTAAAAAGGTATCTGCTGGTCCTGAGGAACAAATAGGGATGAGTAGCGCCCACAACTTTAAACATTGCAATTACCATTCATCATATTTATTGACAGATGATTAATTTATCTAAAGTTACAATGTAATCTATTCAAATAAATGCAAAACTAAATGAAACTTTACTGTGTCAAGTTTAGTATCAACCAGTTAAAAATGTTCTGGATCTCAAAGGTGGTCCCCATGATCACTATGTTCTATTATAACATGTACATTAATTCACACACAACACTAAATACTGTGGCTCGTGATAGATAAGCTGTTTTATTTGAAGTATCACATATGATGTCAAGTGTACACCAAACTAACAATATAAGCAGCTATGTAAGCCATAGACATAAAACATGTTTTTGGGTAAATTTGAATTTTAGAAGAGTCTTGCGGGTTTTGGCAATTAATATGGTGATATTATTAATATCAATAACCTTTATTAATATTAATAACAAATTACATATTTTTTATATTTGGCAATTTCGACTAATTTCACATTTTTACTACACTATATTAAAAACATTGGCCTTAATGAAATAAACATAACTGTATTATGTGAAAATATATTTATTATAAATGAATATAGATAATAATTCAGTATATTTTAATATAACATGATACTATAACAATTGTAACAGATATACTGTATATCAAGGTATAGCAATTATTAAGTCAGTTATTATCACATAGTCCACATAATAATATATAAGACATGCACAATATGCTTACTATAATTAAATATGGTAAATTATGACATTGGAAATAGTTTTGATCATTTTGGTATGTTTACAAATATCTATTTATTAAGATATCATACCATTTTAATATTATATGATTTTATAGTCGAATTATAGTATTATCTCTAGTTCAAAAGACAAAATGTTTTTCATTACAATTGATTATTATTACAATTATTAATAATTGGATTGCTATAACAGCTTATATTTGAGGTATTTATCAAATTAATTTGCAAATTATATGTCGACTTATATACAATATACCACTATAATTTGTGAATTATAACAGATAAATATTGATATAGCATTCTATTTTACAGGAAATTAACAAAATATCTCCATGATTGTAATGAAAAAGATTTTTTTTTTTTAGAGAGAATATTATACTTTGATACAATACCTAGTTTTGGTGTTTGGTTTCATCATCAGTCCATTGAAATTCTGGATATTTTGTTATATATATATATATATTATATATATATATATATATATATATACGTTCTTGGTATGTAAGTGTATAGATTCTTTTGTCAGTAATCTGTGCAGGTTTATTTTTAGATATTGGAGAATGCATTTTGAATTAGCTATGTGTTTTTGGAAAATCCCAATAGTTGTTAATATGTCTTCTTAGGAAGTTACCAAAGTGTCTCCGTGGGATGTGTCTGAGTCTCTCTAATGTTAGCCATTAGCTGTTATATCGGAGAGCTTCTATATTTTGGTTGTCAGCTTCCTAATTTCTTTGTCTGTCCAGGAGTCTGTGTTTGTCAAGAGGTGTGTGGGTGTGGTTATGTGTCTCCTTCTTTTTAATTCTCCAGAGAGCATGATTCTCTCCCAAATATACCCATAACTTAATTTGCTTATCAGGTATTCAAATTAGGCTATGTACTTGGCAACCAATCAAAAATGTTAATGATGTCATAAAATATTTTAACCCTTAATATAATATATTCATTTCCAGCGACTTATTAAGTGTTAATTAATTTCTTGGAACACAAGAGGGCACTTTTGCACCTTCAAATTACAATCAAAGAATTAAAATAAAATAATGACCACTGACCTACAAAAATATAAACAAAATTGGTCAGTGATAATGGGTGTCAGTTATATCAGTTATGTATACCAAGAAATAATTTATGTTCTGGGAAACAGACATGAAGTCTATATATTCAGGGAGGAATATATTTTTATCTTTAAGAAACATAAACCTTTATGTTAACCTTACCAATTAGCTGTGGAATTTGCTTATGTAATGTATATTACAGAACAAAGAAGCATTAAGAATTATACTTCAGTAAGAAACTGAAAAATACATCTTTACATGGATAATATCCAAAATGCAAATGCATGTGTATATATATATATATATATATATATATATATATATATATATATATATATAAATGTATAGAGCATATACAATATCAATACATTGGATATAAAAGAAAGGTTATAATAGTAATATAATATCACAATAATAGTTGTGAATCTCCATAGGGCCGCAACTGCGAGCCTCGCAAAGTGAGGCGAGCCATCGAATGCGCGGGACAGGCTCATTGCAAAGGCGCTCATTGCATTGCGTGCCTCTCAAAGGAAGGCAAGCAGTTAAATCACGCGAAACTTAGGCTGCAATGAGCACCAAAGGCGCTCATAGCACTGCGAGCCTCGCAAAGCGAGGCAAGTAGTTGAGGCACGCAGGACTTAGGCTGCAATAGGTGCCGAGGCTAGTAGGTGCACAAAATGACGGCCCGTAGGACTTAGGAACCGAAGGACGTAGATGGACTGTTGGCCTCGGAAAAAAAACAAATATGCACAAGCCAGTAACACTTAACCCAAGCCAGTAACATTTAACCCAAAGCTAACAGTTAACTCAAGGCAATAACAGTTAACTCAAGGCAGTAACATTTAACTCAAAGCAGTAAGTCTTAACCCAAAGCAGTAACACTTAACCCAAATCAGTAACACTCGTTGTGAGGACCCTAAACTACATGAGGGGAGTGGCCCGCCATGAGAGTCAAAGGTGCTCAGAGGGGGCAGAGCCTCGCATTGTGTGGCAAACAGCATTAGTACACAGGGAGAGAGGCTCGCATCTTTTTGACGGGCAAGTCGCTGGTTATAATATAACTAGCAACTTGCCCATCAAAAATTACAGCAATAAAATTTGAATCCTGGCAATGCTGTTTGCCACACAATGGGAGCCTCTCCCCCTCTACTTTACTGGCCTTGGCGCTCATTGAGAGTCTCTGCCTCTGTCTACTTCCTCCCTTGTGTCTCATTTCCCCAACCTTCTACTCCCTTGTGTCTCCTCCCCCCCTGTGTTTTTACCCCTCCCCCTGTGTCTTTCCCCCCTGCGCCCCGTTTGTCTCTCCACCTCTCCCTCCCCTGTGTCTCTTTCCCCCTCTCCCTCCCCTGTGTCTCTTTCCCCCTCTGTCTCTTTCCCCCATGTCTCTTCCCCCCACCCTCAGTGTTCTGTTCCCCCATTTCCCTCCCCTGTGTCTCTTCCCTCTCTATCCCCTGTGTCTCTCCCCCCTCCTCTCCCTCCCCTGTGTGTCTCCCCCCCTCCTCCCACTTCCCTGTGTGTCTCCCCCCTTCTCTGTGTCTCTCCCCCCTCCTCTCCGTCCCCTATGTGTCTACCACCCTCCTCTCCTACCGCTGTGTCTCCCCCCTCCCATGTGTCTCTTCCCCCTCCTTTCCCTCCCCTATGTCTCTCCCCCTCCTCTCAGTCATTTGTGTCTCTCCCCCCCCTCCTCTCACTCCCCTGTGTCTCTCCCCCCTCCTCTCACTCCCATGTGTCTCTCCCCCCCCTCTGTGTCTCACCCCCTCCCCTCTGTACCTCTCCCCCTCTCATTCCCCTGTGTCTCTCCCACCTCCTTTGTGTCTCTTCCCCCCTCCCCTGTGTGTCTACCCCTATCCTCTCCCACCCCTGTGTGTCTCTCCCCTCCCCTGTGTCTCTTCCCCCTGATCTCCCCTCCCTTTGTGTCTCCCCTCACTCCTTTGTGTCTCTTCCCCCTTCTCTCACTCCCCTGTGCATGAGTGGCATACGCCCCGCTATGCGCATGCGCGGCCCGTTGCGCAATGTGCATGTGCGGCTCACGCCACGCTAAGCGCATGCGCGGCCCGTTGCTCAATGCGTATTTGTCAAACTGTGATTTGTCGCAAGGGTGACAACTAATCGCAGTTGGACAACTATTATATGTGATAACACATTATGATTGGATTTTATTTGTAATAAAGTTATGAGTACAGGAGTCCATTTTGTGTTTGTTACATCATATCATGAGAGCTGGATGATGGGGGGGTGTATATGAAGTTATCAGTGGAGGAAGGGTAGGGGGGAATTGTTTGATAACTGATAAGATTGAAGTTGACATCACACTCCTTTCTTATCACTCGCCCAGAAGGCAGACCGCTTGGCACATTCAGTGCAATCATAGTTTCTACAGAAATGTAAACACCCCTTTCACACACACAAAGTCCACCAATATATCATAGATCGCTCCAGTGTCCAGCAGAGGCTTCAACATTTATTTATGTTTCATTTATACTAGTCATGCTTTTAATTTGTTATTTAGCACCATCCAACACTTGTACAATTTATATTTATTTTTGTTTTAGCATCACTTTACTAATAAACCCTACATTTTAATAACAGAGAAATATGATGCACTTTCTGATGGAGAAACATGAAATTAATTATCACAAGAAAAAAAAAATAGCTGACGTCCTATAGCTTCACAGAGCATGAAGCCAGCTGCAGCTGGTAGAGAAGAAGAATAATATATTAGGGCTGTATCAGATAAGACCAAGTTAGTCATCATATCTTCACACAGGATCAATACCGGGACACATCGGTTGTCCTATCCCACACTGGCTACCAGATAAAAAGAACATCTAGAACTCATTAACGGAAAGTGAGGAAATTGCTTGGCTTAAATTAGATTGTCCATCTCGAACAAAGCAATTAAATAACGTCACTTTGCCTCATAAAACGTCCTTTTATCTGGTGACTTTGATATCTGTTCACCATGTGGATTTTTTTTTTAGCAAATAAGTTATTGGGTGATTACATTGTCTGGTATTTTCTCTTCTTTTTGTTTTTCTTTTGACTGAGAATTGACATTCTCATACCCTAGGCAATGGCTCTGTGACAGTGAAGTTGCTTTTTTTTAAAGCTATTTGCAGGAAAAATAAAACTAAATGATACATAGTTATAAGCATATTATATGTCAGGATATATGCACAGGAAATTATTGAAATGTAGGATGTAATTAATGAAAATCAATAGGGAAAAATGATATACACTAAAGAGCAAAGCACAAATGATACTAACAGATATTTTACATAGTACATCTGTTTAAAGCATTTTAGAATAGTACTGTACTAGTTATATCATCATATATAACTGCATTTCGTTAAGAGTACCCTCATCCAGTTAAATTCGCCATTTTTCCTCAGACTACAAAGGGAAACTACTTTTATAAAAGTCTATCAAAAGCAACTACCTTTGGGCATAAAGGTTTGGGAGTCACCCATGACCAAAAACATATGAGGTAGGTATACACAGAGTTGCTAGAAACATAAGATGGGAACTGTGACATGTGTAGTTCAGGAAAATCTTGAAATGTTTGCAAACAAACTAACAAAATTAACAACTATGTCTAACGCATCCAATTTTTTTTTACGGGAAAATAACAATTTTCAAAGACTCTCCTTTTTGTGTAGAATGGTTTCATCCATTTTGCTGTTGTGAGAGGGCAGTAGTAAGGTAGCTACGGAAGAAAGAGTGGCATTGGATGGAGGTGGAAAGAGAAAGAGTAGAGGTACTTAGAAAGTATAGAAATATTTTTTAATCCCATATGATATCTAATTACTTTGATGGCAGTATCACAACATTTGTACAGATTTAAAATATATCAAAATATTGTAAGGACAGGGACCCTCTCTCTGGTCTTGCCTACTTTCTCATTACCACCCCACCTTGCCACAATTATTTTTTTCCTTTTCAGCAAAACATAAAAATACATCTAGGTATACAAGGTGAGAAGAGCGTGGGTTCTCCTTGTAATTTTACTCTGGACCCAATATTTTCAGCTTATTACACATCCATAAACATATTAACATCTCTCAATTATTACATTTATTAATGATGTACAGCCTCTGATATACGCAATACCCCCAATGATTTACATTATCCTTTTATTTATCAGCTTCTCATTAATTTAATTTCCCATGCAGTGTGGTTCCCACATACTCCTGTCTGCTGATTAATTTATTCACTGCTCTAAAATCTGTGAAGTATAAAGGATTCTATATTTCTATAAACACGTTTTGTACAATTTACTATTTAAAATATAACCATAGACTAGCCAACTTGCCGTCAAAAATGAAGGCAATAAAAATTGAAGCCTGGCAATGGTGTTTGTCACACATTGCAAGCCTGTCCCCCCCTTTACTTTTACTTTACTGGCCCTCAGCGATGAGCGTCTCCGGCGCTCATCATGGCCCCTCGCAATGAGCGCCTTTGTTCTCTTTCCGACTCCTCCCTCCCCTGTGTCTTCTTCACCCCCATCCCCCCTCCCCTGTGTCTCTTCCCCCTCCCTCCCGCCCTGTGTCTCTTCCCCCTCCCCCTCATCTCTTCCCCCCCTTTCAATCAGATATATGCAGTGCTTTAAATTGAAAAACCTAGTGAGATTGAAAACTCTCAAACGTACATTCTAAAGGGTGTGAGTGGTGGGTACAGAAGAGTGATAGATTAATAGAGCATGTAAAGGCTAAAGTTCGAACAGATGCGTTTTTAAAGAGATTTTTAAGCATGAGGATAATCTAGTGGAGCGAGGCAAGGAGTTTTGAAATATAGAGGCAGCACAAGAAAAGTCCTGTAGGCGGTGCAGTGAGAGGAGGTGATGAGAGAGGAGGAGAGAAGAAGGTTATTAGCAGAGCAAAGAGTGCAGGGTGGGAGCGTAATTGACATGAGAGCAGAAATGTAGGAGGGTGCAGTTATTGTGGAGGGGCTCTATATGTTACGGTCATAGTTTTTTTATCTCTGAGGCAATGGGGAAGCCAAGTGGGATGCCTGACAGAATGGTGCTGTGGACACTGTGCATTGATTTTGGGTAAATAGAGTCTCGCGGATGCGTTTAATATGGATGTAGAGGAGAGAGACGGGTGATAGGAAGGCCAGCGAGGAGAGAGTTGCAGTAGTCAAGGCAAGATATGATGATAGAGTGAATTAGATTCTCTTGTGTAAGGTAGTAGTGATAGTATTTTAGAGGATATTTTTTTAGGTGAAAGTGACAAGATTTTGAGAGTGACTGAAATGGCGAGTAATGAAAGAAGAGGCAGGGTCCAATAGAACCCTGAGACCAGCGGGCCTGAGAGGTGGGAAAGATGATGGGCATTGTCAACAGTGAGAGATAAGTGAGGGTGGGAGCTAAGCAAGAGGGTGAAAGAAAGGAGTCTGTCTGTTGACATGTTGAGTTTAAGATGACGGGCGGACATCCATGAGGATATGCTAGAGAGGCAATTGGCAACATGAGCAAGCAGAGAGGGGGATAGTTCAGGTGCCAGAGAGCGTAGATGTGAGTGTAATTTCCATATAGATGTATTAAAATCCAAAAGATTTAATTAGGGCACCGAGGGAGGATGTGTAGATGAGAAAAGAAGGGGGCTAGGACTTAACCTTGGGGTATGCCGGCAGAGGGTGACGGCAAGGAAGAGATCCAGGAGAAGGAGAAGCTAAATGTTCGATTTTCTAGATAGGATATAAACCAAGAGAGAGCAGTGGTCAGGGATGCTCAGGGAGTGGAGAGTTTGGATAAGAAGAGAGTGATCAACTGTGGTCAAACGCAGCAGAGAGATTCAAGATAATTAATATATAGGGTGCAGGATCATTTTTATTTCTCTTTGTGCAAAAGAATGGATTAATTGGCATTGCTGGCAAGTTCTGAGAAATTACAGTTGAGGGGTTTGAATCATTTCTCTAAAACCAATTGGGGGTAGGCCTGAAGAAATCCATCTTGCTTCATTGAACTTTAAAACGTCTTCAAGTTAACTGGTTGAACTGGTAGTGTATCAGAATTCAAATTTCCTATTTCCAGATAGAATTCCTCTAAAATATTTCTACAATCAATCCTAGCAATATAGCTGCTTTACAAAGTTGGTCTCGTCATTGACCAAAAGCAAAATTCATTAAATACCTCAATGTTTGATGGGAATTAGATGGGGAATCCATCAACACCAATCCTGTAAAAGCACAGACTTGATCATCTGTTCAAGCTTACAAAGCTATATCTATAGAAGTTCCTCTTTCAGTTTTGTCTTGGAGGGTGATTGCCCATTTTATCACACAACTTTTCCATAATATGTTCACTTTCACTGTTTCAGGAGACTTACTTGAACCGTAGAAAGGATGAAGAGAAGAAGTTGCTGGGGCATGTCTGGTGCTATTCATGTTCTGATAGAACAGGAAGATTTAAGAACATTGCAACTGACTGCTCCAATAAGTCAATCCAAAAAAATAATCCTCTTCTCAGTAGGAAAAGTCGGAACAGGGTGATCAGTCAGTCTCCAGTAAAGAAAGAAAAAAAAAGGTGAGGACCAAAGGCCCTAAGTGTATGTTAAGGATATGTTCTGACAATATTATGAGCAGTAACAGTGGGCTAGAATTGAGAATTGTCTGTAATTCCAAGAATAATGTAATTGAAGTGATATTCAAGAAAGAGGTATGGTCATTCATGAACATTGATTAATGAAATGGAAGCTAGAAACCCATAAACGACTAATTCTAGTGTTGATCAAAATAGTTGATGATATAAAAACTGTAGAAATAAAATATTTAAATTTCAAATGATTCCAAATATTTTACCTTTGTGAAATTGATGGTGAAAAATGCAAAGCACACATAATCAATTGTTAGAAAATAGACCAGTAATCTGACTCCTAAATAACTTTTTTTTACCACCACCTATAACAATGGTTAGATTTATAAGTTAGCAAATAAGGCAGGCTTCCTAGGGGCACCTCCATGGGAGCGGTGCTCAGTTGCATAGCAATACAACTTTGAATGTATTTATATATCACACATTGACACTGGCCCCTAAGCCAGATGCCATGATCATGGCATAGGAGCACAAAAAAAATCTGGGGGATACAGTTTAAAGAGACAAACAACTGTGGCCCTAAGTGGTGCGATTTAACTCTACTCCAGGGACAGGCAGCCCTCCAACTAAAGAGAGGGCAGGCCAACCAACATGTCTAAAGACAACATACAACAATTGCACACTACAGAATATATGCAAATGTGTTAGAATATCAAATTGTACTTATCTACTAGCAAAGCAAGTGTGAATCTGAGTAAATATAGATTCGCACCTCAATTGGTATGGATCAGTCGAAGTGCAAGTATGGATGAATGTAGTTGAGTCGCTATCCTGAAGTGCTCAAAAATGTTTCCTCATCTAAATGCGCCAAATACAGAATTAAATGAGTTTTGAAGCTGACGGGTGCCAAGGTGCATTTATTATTTTTGCACTTTTTGAGCTGTCATTTAAAAAAAGAGGTTCTACATATGTATTATGTCCGATAATTGACTTCTTTAGTATTAATGTAGATAAACCTTTGATTCTTCTCATACCCTATGGTTTTAAGGTCTATATATCTTTAACAAGCGTTTTGTGTACTGTCAGAGATTGTGCACATGTTTCTGTAGTTTTTTATATTTTGTAAGTACAGTCTAATTTTTGTGCTCTTCTTAAATATGTTTTTTAAACTAGCAGAAAGGTAAAGATAATGTGTTGAGAATTTGCAGAGAGTAGATGCCATAAGGAAGAGAGAAAGAATGGAGAGTAGAGAGAGAAAGATAGAAATTGACAGAGAAAAAGAAAAGAAAGTAGTACTTTGCAGGACAGTATAATAGAAAACTAGACTAGCCTTCCAGCAGGAGTAAGTAGAATCAAACACAAATTAAGGAAATGAAGCTGCTTAAGATAAGCATAATGCTACCTAAATGATTATTAAGCCAGACTTTTGGATTGATAGAATGGGCAAAGCTAGATGAGCCTTTTTAGATATTATCTGTTTATCAAATTGTTGTTTCTATATTGAAGAGATTTACAACAATACAGAATAAAGAACAAAGAGCATAACTCAGTTTGAAAGATATGAATCAACTGAATATTTTGCAAGAGTAAAAAAATAAATACAAAAGCCCGGTGTTGCTGGTACATAGATGCATACCTGAAAAATGTATACTAGGACATTTTTAATTACAATGTTGTACCACATGTGTGCAAATACTCTTTCTGCTGCTACTTGCCAGGTAGCCCTTCTGAGTCATGGCTGACCATTATATCCTCACATTCTTGCTGTTGAAAATGGGGGGGGGGGGGGGGGGGGGGGGGGTCAAAAGTCTTTCCTGACAGAGACATAATGGTGGTGGGTGTTAAGTGGCAGGCTTGCAGTGTGCTGCACCATAGCAAAACAAACACTAGTAAAAACAGTCAGCCCCTATAAATTCAGGCTACGTGGTAAACCCGTAGCTCGTATTGTAGCCCATAAGACTTACTGCTATTAAATTAGCCTCTTAAAGCAAACCGCACGACGACTTGCGGGTTAAGACGCAGCAAGGCCGAAAAAAGCCAACGAGTGCTAGAGAGGACCCGCAAGGGGGGGGTAAAGTCCAACCCGTAGCACCTTAAATGCAACATATACAGCATACTACTGTACTTTTAGTGAAAGGGAAAGTGATGTAGGTCTTAGAATTAATAGCACAACATTCTCAAGCTTGCAATCGGCCCCCAAAAAATACTTTATTCATGTTTCATTTTTGTGTTATATCGATCCCTGCAATCAATGTGTTAATACATATACTATACTCGCATGTGATAGAATATCATATTGTACGGCTTTATCAATATTCCATATATCTGGGTATGTGGGTCCGATCGTAACTTGTAATTGAACCCTTGTAGAGACTTGAAAATCCCACCTCCATTTTTCAGTGATGTAATTCTGACAATGTCTGTTTGCCATTGGCTCCATATAAACCCGTAAACTACCGAATCTGACTAATTGATCCCAATCACGGCCGTCACATCCGACGATGCGCAAAATAATTTACGGGTTTGCCTCTTAAGCCCATAACTCGCAGCATGTTCTAATTTAATAGCACTGTAAAATCCGCAACTCCTTTAAGCTCACAGCCGTTTGCAGGTCTCACATTGCACACACGAGCTTTGAATTTAATGTGGCTGAGCGTTTCTTGACCTTCCATGTACTATGAATTTTATATTGTGAACCAATTAAGCAAGTCTGATTTTGTTATATATGTTAGATCTTTATTTGTGACTGATCTTCTTGTAATACCCACATTCTCCTTCTTTCCAGACCCACTTCTCTTTTTTATTCAGAGAGTAGCACTTTTAGAGAGTTCTTTACATATGTTCCTTACATATGTATATTGTATTAAAGTCTGTTACACCACTTTCCTTAAAATCAAAAAATATTTTGTAAAGAAAAGATCATTTTAAAGAATTGTTAAAACTCTTAAGGGAGAAAATAATATAATGTACAAAAAAACATGATACCTGTTACTCTAGCCCAGGGGTCTGCAACCTGTAAGACAAAAAGAGCCACTTGGACCCGTTTCCGAAGAAAAAAAAAAAACTGGGAGCCGCAAAACCATTGCGACATTAAAACCAAATATAACACTGCATATATTGTTTCTTAACATAATGCTATATATAATGAGGGCCCAATGTCATCCTTGTCATTATAAAAATATTTTCCCTCACAATGTAGTAGTGGCCACCATACATGCCCCGTACAATGTAGTAGTGACCATCATACATGCAGTGTGTGGGCCAAGCTCCACCCCCTTCAATGCAGTATGCGGGCCGGGCTACCCCCCCCCCGAGGCATCACTGCACTTCCATGCCCCCTTCAATGCAGTATGTGGACTGGGCTTCCCCCCACCTAAGGCATCACTGCACTTCCATGCGCCCTTCAATGCAGTATGTGGGCTGGGCTACTCCCCCCTGAGGCATCACTGCACTTCCATGCCCCCTTCAATGCAGTATGTGGGCTGGGCTACCCCCCCCCCCCCGAGGCATCACTGCACTTCCATGCCCCCTTCAATGCAGTATGTGGGCTGGGCTACCCCCCCCCCCCCGAGGCATCACTGCACTTCCATGCCCCCTTCAATGCAGTATGTGGACTGGGCTTCCCCCCACCTAAGGCATCACTGCACTTCCATGCGCCCTTCAATGCAGTATGTGGGCTGGGCTACTCCCCCCTGAGGCATCACTGCACTTCCATGCCCCCTTCAATGCAGTATGTGGGCTGGGCTACCCCCCCCCCCCCCCGAGGCATCACTGCACTTCCATGCCCCCTTCAATGCAGTATGTGGGCTGGGGGCTACCCCCCCCCCCCCCCCCCCCGAGGCATCACTGCACTTCCATGGCCCCCCCTTCAATGCAGTATGTGGGCTGGGCTACCCCCCACCTAAGGCATCACTGCACTTCCATGCCCCCTTCAATGCAGTATGCTGGGCTGGGCGTACCCCCCCCCCCGAGGCATCACTGCACTTCCATGCCCCCCTTCAATGCAGTATGTGGGCTGGGGGCTACCCCCCCCCCCCGAGGCATCACTGCACTTCCATGCCCCCTTCAATGCAGTATGTGGGCTGGGCTACCCCCCCCCGAGGCATCACTTCACTTACCTCACACTAACGGACGCGACGCTGTCCCTCCAATCTAACAGCGGGCGAGAAGGTGACATCGGGCGACGGGATGGTGTGTGACTAACGTACGCACTGCCCCCATGCGACGTTACAGCACAGTACAGCGACCTGTCACAGTGGGGATTGTCGGGCGTACAATTCGTTCCTCTCCTCGCTAGTATCCGCCCCGGAGCCGCGGCAAAGGGTGTAAAAGAGCCACATGCGGCTCCGGAGCCGTGGGTTGCAGACCCCTGCTCTAGCCACTACAATTAAATAATTACATTGAAATGTTTAATTAATAAATACAAATATGTTTGCTTTCTTATATAAATACACTGGCACTTAAAAAATGTAAAAACATTTTCAATGTATCATGATTAAAACTGCATGGCTTTCCCATTATTATAGCCTATTTTCTTTGGTGTCCAACGCATAGGAGCATGAGGTAAACCTAACCAGGTTAAGAAATTATTGTTTATTCCTCTTTCTGAGTTGGGCCTATCCATTAATTTCTCCTTATTGTCTTTTAAGCATTTTAGTTACTGAATTTTTAGATCGTATAAGTGCTACACAAAGGCATTATAGCAATAAAATTTATTGTAAGAAAATTATTTTCAGAAAAAGGGGTCATTTCAAATGGAGAATGCAGGGAACGTGTGTTGATACACTAGAATGGGATGCATGCCAAAGCTCACAATTTAGGTTCTATGTTGAGGGTTCTTGTTTTATCAGTCAATTCTTTGATCATGGAAACTAACTGCTTTAAAAACAGTGCCACGCTTTCTTTTAGTCCTAACCAATTGTTTTGAATCCTTAGTTGATTGATAACGTTTCATGTTACAGTCCAGAATCAATGTAATGATAGAATGGAAAGCCCAGAAAAAAGAATGTCTTGAAGGCTATTTTTCTTATGTTTTTTGGATTATTACTCTGGCCGAGTTACAAAGGATAGCATCTGTTCTTGGTATAGGACAACTCATGGAAAATACCCTGGCTGCTATTAGACTGCACCTCAGGTCGGCTCTCTGTTCTCATTTTCCCTTTTTCTCCCCCAACCGCATGAGAGTTGGATCAGGAGCCATACGGCCTGGGGGTCCTCAATAGCACTCATTGGCGTGGTGTTGGGATTGAAGTCCAAATGCTGTCTCCGGATTATTATCTATAGTTATGTTGATGTAACATGTGGAACAGGACTCATGATTTTCCTTTTTTTGGCCACTAATAAAAAAATATCTTGTTTTCTCTAGTCTTCATCTAGCTATAATACATTCATATTAAGTACTGAGATGTCCCATGCATTTTGCAGACACTATCCTTATCCCAAAACCAAGGTAACCAAAGTAAGTAGAACTTCCCTTTAAGGTAGTGCTAATCATGTGGCTGAGTTGAGGCATGTTTTCAATTACATGAGTGTAGCAGTGAAGTGTGCATTTGCCATAAGTGCTCCTGACCCCTTAAAGGAGATGTCTGTTCATTTTACCCAAAATACTAAAATGGGCACTGTAATGAACCAGCTTTCATAACTGTTAAAGAGTACTTTCAAGTAAAAAATATATGGTTGGTTCAACATTAACTAAAATTAAAAAACATATACCAACAGTAGTACAGATAGGCTTTATAGTTCCCCTCAATAACAGCGGATGTTTCACTCCTCCCCCACCTCTCCTTGGTTTGTAGATTCAACACATATTGCATTACTTATGTAGGTCGGATCACCTGGAGCATGCTCTGTATGATAGGGAGCTTTGGCAGCAATCCATCAACTCCTTATCTCTCTAAAGTGAACATGTTACTTTGTAATTATTTCCTGCATGATTAATGCATTTTATGTTGGATTTGTATGTCCTGCTAGATAATATCATCCAGTAACAATTGAAAGGAGCTGGGGAAAGGACTACAGCAGTGGCCCATTATTAAGGAGCATCATTTCAACTGTCTTTTTCAATTATAATTGTACTTGTAAACCACATATACTAATACAATGTTAAACACAGACCCAAAAATTAGTAATAGCATATGTGACTTTTCATAACCTGGAATTGAAATTATTTAATTTCAAATATTCAATTGCAAGATACTTTTCTATGTAGTTATAGTAGCATAAAGTAAAAGTTTATACAAAAACTTGCCCGTAAAATATGATGGCAATTACATTTTAAGCCAGGGGCAATGTTATTTGCCACACAATGTGAGGCTCTGGCCCCTCTCTGAGCACTTTTGGCTCTCATCGCGAACCCACGCTGAGCCCCATCCCGCCGTGTACTTTGCAGGCCTTAGGCGATGAGCGTCTTTCGGCGCCATCCTTGCAAGCCCTGCAAAGAGCGGCTTTTCCACTCATTTGCTGTTTTTTTGCAATCTGCAACTTTCTTGCTTTGCAATGATCACCTTCAGCCGCTCATGGCACCCCCCCCCCCCCCCCCCCTCCGTGTAGTTTAGGGGCCCTCGCAATGAGTGTTTACTGACCTTGGGTTAATTGTGTACTGACTTGGTTTAAGGTGTTTACTGGCTTGAGGTTGTTAATGGCTTGGGTCTCTTTTTTATTGCCTTTGGCCTTGTTTTCATCCTGTTATGTTTTTCGTCCGCCATTTAGTTTTCTTGCTTAGTCGATTTTCGAGTGACTAAAAAACTCCAATATGCTCCAAGGAGCTTGCCACCTCACTCCAAGTCTTCCTGGCTCTCTCTCCTGTGCAACGTGTGAGTGAAAAATATTTTTTTTGGTTCATTTTTTGTTTGCTTTGGGTCTTTGGACTGATGCGCTTGGCTGTTAAAGTCGTAAAGTATTGCGTGTCATAAAGTATTGCGTGCCTCTGGATCCCAGCGGACCTCACGTTGAGCACCTGTGGGGGAGCTCATCTCCACTCCCTGCAATGAGCCCCATCGGCGCTCATTGCATCTAAGTCCTGCAGGCCTCACAATGAGCCTCCACCCCTGCAGCAAAGTAATGCGGGCCTTGCGACGAGTGACGACAACTCACAGTTTGACCAACTATTATAGTTGATGGTCACCTATCTCCCGATTTACAAAGCAGGAAATGAGTATAATACAAAGATATGAGTGACGACAACTCGCAGTTTGACAACTATTATAGTTAATGGTCACCTATCTCCCTATTTACAAAGCTGAAATGAGTATAATACAAAGATATGAGTTATGAATTGAAGATTCAAATATATGTGTTGCTTTATCATATTCAGTTGGATCTGTTCTAAAGAATATGGTTGCTCTAAAGAATTAGGTTATAGAATAAAACAGATTTAAAGGGACAATATAAGCTAAATCAACGCAGGCCTTCATAAGAGTGAACAGGAAGAAAGGTGATGGTTCCAGAAGCTGAGAATTATTACTGCGAATGCTTTTTAGAAGTAAGTAAAGTGTAAGATTGTAATACAGGTCAGGGTCCATAAATATTTGGACATCGACACAATTCTAAACTTTTTGGCTCATACACCACCACAATGGATTTGAAATGAAACTAACAAGATGTGCTTTAACTGCAGGACTTCAGCTTTAATTAGAGGGGTATTTACAGTCCAAATCAGGTGAACGGGTGTAGGAATTACAACAGTTTGTATATGTGCCTCCCACTTTTTAAGAGGGACCAAAAGTAATGGGACAATTGGCTGCTCAGCAGTTCCATGGCCAGGTGTGTGTTATTCCTCATTTATCCCATTTATAAAGAGCATATACAAGCTCCAGTGTTCATTTCAAGTGTGCTATTTGCATTTGTTGCTGTTAACTCTCAATATGAGGATCCAAAGAGCTGTCACTATCAGTGAAGCAAGCCATCATTAGGCTGAAAAAACAAAACAAACCCATCAGAGAGATAGCAAAAACATTAGGTGTGGCCAAATCAACTGTTTGGAACATACTTAAAAAGAAAGAACGCACCGGTGAGCTCAGCAACACCAAAAGACCCGGAAGACCACGGGAAAACAACTGTGGTGGATGACCGAATAATTATTTCCCTGGTGAAAAAAACCACCCTTCACAACAGTTGGCCAGATCAAGAACACTCTCCAGGTGTATGTGTGTCAAAGTCAACAATCAAGAGAAGACTTCACCAGAGTACATACAGGAGGGTTCACCACAAGATGTAAATCTGTTGAGGAATTGACTCTGCTGGGTTTTGAACCCTGGTCCCCAGGTTGCTATACCTCTTCCCTACCACTGTGCCAGCCTGCCTTTTGTGAATTTCATTGAGATCTGATAAGCTTGACTCTGCTAGCAATAGTATCAGTACCTAAGTCTCTTCAGCTGTGTTTCTGGTCAGGTGTCTGGTCCTTGGCCTATATAAGGCACTTCCTGTCAAATGTACCTTGCCAGATTATTGTGTGGTTTCTGATCACTTCAATAAAGATTGTTCCTGTTTCACCTACAAATTGCTGAACTGGATTATTGCTGACCTTGGGCTGCTGGTCTCCACAACCTTGTGATTCCATATCATTACAAAATCAATGGTGAGCCTCAAAAACAGGAAGGCCAGATTAGAGTTTTCCAAACAACACCTAAAAAAGCTTTCACAGTTCTGGAACAACATCCTATGGACAGATGAGACTAAGATCAACTTTGTACCAGAGTGATGGGAAGAGAAGAGTATGGAGACGGAAAGGAACTTCTCATGATCCAAAGCATACCATCTCATCAGTGAAGCATGGTGGTGGTAGTGTCATGGCGTGGGCATGTATCGGCTGCCAATGGAACTGGTTCTCTTGTATTTATTGATGATGTGACTGCTGACCAAAGCAGCAGGATGAATTCTGAAGTGTTTCGGGCAATATTATCTGCTCATATTCAGCCAAATGCTTCAGAACTCATTGGACGGCGCTTCAAAGTGCAGATGGACAATGATCCGAAGCATACTGCAAAAGCAACAAAAGAGTTTATTAAGGGAAAAAAGTGGAATGTTATGAAATGGCCAAGTCAATCACCTGATCTGAATCCGATTGAGCATGCATTTCACTTGCTTAAGACAAACTGAAGGGAAAATGCCCCCAAAGAACAAGTCAGGAACTGAAGACAGTTGCAATAGAGGTCTGGCAGAGCATCACCAGGGATGAAACCCAGCGTCTGGTGATGTCTATGCGTTCCAGACTTCAGGCTGTAATTGACTGCAAAGGATTTGCAACCCAAGTATTAAAAAGTGAAAGTTTGTTTTTATGACTGTTAATCTGTCCCATTACTTTTGGTCCTTTAAAAAGTAGGAGGCACATATACAAACTGTTCACCTGATTTGGGATGTAAATACCCTCAAATTAAAGCTGAAATTCTGCAGTTAAAGCACATCTTGTTAGTTTCATTTCAAATCCATTGTGGTGGTGTATAGAGCCAAAAAGTTTAGAATTGTGTCGATGTCCCAATATTATGGGACCTGACTGTATATCAATTATATTAAGGAGGATAAAGTTAATTGTCATCTTGTTAAAACATGTATATACAAAAAAATGCAGAAAAAGACCATTTTACAAGCAGTATTATTCCTATTTAACAAGATTTAAGATTTAGATTTAAAGGACAACTGCATGATCATAAATGTATATGTTTGGGTGGATGAGACAACTGTGTTAATTAGAAATAATACATTTTGATGCAATTTTATGACATTGGTGCAAAGATAAATGAAAGCCTTATTGCCATAAAGATATGTAAATAATATATTTGTTCTAGCATTCATTTAAAAGAGAAGCCTTAATACTAGGGTTTGGAAACTTTTTTTTTGCATGAAGAGCCACTGAACACACAGAAAACATTATATAGTTTCCTTGCAGCATGTCATAGCTTTATCCCTCAGATGCAGTGCTGTTTGACCACAGATCCCGATGCTGTCCGCTGATGTCTGTTGTGCTTGGTTGGTCCATAGGGTCACCAGAGAGTCGGATATGACTGAACAACAAAAAAACTGCATGCATGCATAAATATTATATTGTTCTAAATTCCTAATCAAATTTTCTAATTTCTCTAGTTTTAGCTTAATACATTAAATTTGCTAGTTGTATTGCACTCACCACTTTAACGTATTTCTATTTTGGATAGGGAAACATAATAAATTCTTTGGCCCTCAATCAATTGCAATTTGGCCAATTGAATTAGGGTCCTAAATAAGCACATAACATATTTTTTTTTAAAGAAGTTTTTAGTTAGTAAACATCTATCCAAAAGCAAATGTTTTCACTAAAAACTCCTTTAAAAAAAATATGCTATGTAGCTTATTTAGGGTCCTATTCAATTGGCCAAATCGCAATTGAATGAGGGCCTTTGTCTATTTCACCCAGAAAACAATATCTACTTATGCAAATATGGGGAAAAATTGTGTGTATTTGCTTTGTAAGCTTTTAAGGACAGTCTATAGAGCATTCCAATGTTGGAATTTTTTTAACTTATCACTTAACAGAGACATTAGCTCATGTGCAATACAATATTCTATATAGTTACACCCAATGAAAGCAGTTTATTGCCTGATGGTATTTCATGGAATCTTTGAGGAGCTAATGTTTTAGAGCAGTTGCTTCCAACCTTTACAGTAACATAGAACATCATTTCCAAGGAACACTAACTATTTGAACAAAAACAGTCAGAGGCGCTCAGTCCGAGAATGAACAACACATTAGGTGTGTTCTATAGGTCTAGCAACCTCTTTTAGCTAACTTATGCCCTTCACAGGGAGAAATATCCTGTAGTATATCAGTCTGGTCTCACTCAAAAGAGTGATCCAGCCCAGAAATACCAGGCAATTCTACCCCTGAACAGACTTACATTTCGGCCTCTGTGGGCAACGTCAGTGAGGTGCAACTGTACTCCCTAAGGCACAGTGACCAAGGAGTCCAAGTCCTGGTTACACCTATCACCCTTAGGGGGAGAAAAAACTAATCAAAAGAGTCAGAGATGCTAATCTTAGAATGAACAATACCTTAGTAAGGTTTGTTCTACACGTCTGGTCGCCTACTCAGAGAGCAACCTCTTTTAGCTCACTTGTGCCCTTCACACTAAACATGGCACACTTCAATTGGGCAAACAATTCAAGGCACATACGTTTTTTTAGGTTGAAGTAATTGCTTAGAAATGTCACATTTCACTATATGTATGGCTTACTAAAATCTTTAAGAACAGATGCATATCAATACACACAAGGATTTGCATATTAGACCCACTCATTTTGATTATAACTTCTGCCTCATTCAATCCCCTCATTTTAATCATTCCTTCACTTCTAATCATTTCATATCCCATTACTATGCCACTTGAATCACCTACCCTTTATTCTCCATTTATTTAATATCTTGTCATTCTTAATTCTTTTCCAATATCCCCAATATCCTCCTCAATCCACCCTTTCATTCCATTAGCACTTTCATGTAATCCATTATCTACATTCCTTTAAAACAGAGAAGAAGTCCACCATTTCATTTCCCCCTCTAATACAATTTCCTCTCTAACCCCCACCCCCCCCTCACCTTGATTTAAATTCACACTCTATCACATAATTCAGTCTTCCACCGATTATTCCACCTCTCAGAGAGACTGCTGTGCTTTGCCAAAAGTGTCCTTGTTAATTGACACCACTTATATTCTCCACTTCTCCTTTACATAGATCAGCAAAAAAACTATTCTCCAATGTTTAAACTAGTATAGCTTTGTAATAGTATTGTTAAGAGAATTAATTTCACTTGTGTAAAGCCCTCTGATTTGTTTGATACATACATGCCATTTATTGAGATATCTCCAGTCATGTAAGCATAGGGCTTACATTTAATTATCAAACCTCTCTATTTGTGATTCTGGATTTTATCATGTTGGCGACTTTTTTTATTCTCTAAATGGTTGAAATTAGATTTTTTAAACTTTTTTTTATTATATATATATATATATATAATATATATATATATATATATCTTTAAATGGCTTTCTATAATTAAAAATTCAACTAGAGTAATCAGAACAGTAACTCTATTACTGGACTAATGTCATTTATATCATTATAAAAATAGGCATATATAATATAATATATAAAGGGTTCGCCTAGTGGTCCAGTGGTTAGGATTCTGTGCTTTCACCACTGCAACCTGGGGTTGATTCCAGTCAGGGAACCAAGAGGTCACTGATATCTGAAGTCATGCAGGGTTGGGCTGGTCAGTACTTTGATGGGACTTGGATGAGAGAACACCTAGAAATACCAGGAGCGGTATGCTGTGGCTCACTGGAAAAGGAACTGGCAACCCACTCCAGTATCTCTGCCAGTTGATCAGCATGACTATGGACATAACAATGTGCCTGGTGTGTTATGGTCCATGAGATCCCGGAGAGTTGGAAATGACTGGACAAAAATAAAATGATATATAAATAACTGATCAATTCAAAACTTAAAAGAGGGATACTTGGGAATGTGGTATAGAGGGTGTGGCAAACATTTTAGCAGTCAAATTTTTGATACGGTATTGTTTGTTCAATGGCAGTCATTTTGGAGTAGTCAAAACCACATATCTAATAATACACCAATATGCACTGTAAAGTGATCTCTAGTGTCCCTAGGTACAGATTTCTCAGTAACAACTCCCTAGTGTTGTCATTTATGTTGTCATGTTCATGTTGGATCATTTACTCTATCTACCGTCTTACCCCACTGATCCTTCTGGTGGTCTTAGGAAGCCATGTTTGTAGCACACATAACTTAAAACAAGTTGGAGTGGACTGCAAAACTGCACCATATGACCAGCCAGACAAGTGCCCCTGTCAGTAAAGTACCTGTAGACAGTTGTCTGGCTTAATTAATAAAATATCTAGTATTGTTTGAAATGATGTCATAAGCTATAGAACTCAGGTCATGTTTATAGAATGATGCCATAAGCTGAAAAACTCATATGATGTTTATAGAATGATGTCATAAGCTCAAGAACTCGGATGATGTTTGTAGAATGATGTCCATAACTATAGAACTCAGATGATGTTTATAGAATGATGCCATAAGCTATAGAACTCAGGTCATGTTTATAGAATGATGTCATAAGCTCAAGAACTCGGATGATGTTTATAGAATGATGTCATAAGTTCAAGAACTCGGATGATGTTTATAGAATGATGCATAAGCTATAGAAACTCAGATGATGTTTTATAGAATGATGCCATAAGCTCAAGAACTCAGATGATGTTTAATAGAATGATGTCATAAGCTCAAGGTTTTCATATGATGTTTATAGAATGATGCCATAAGCTCAAGAACTCAGATGATGTTTTATAGAATGATGCCCATAAGCTATAGAACATCAGATGATGTTTATAGGAATGATGCCATAAGCTCAAGAACTCAGATGATGTTTATAGAAATGATGTCATAAGCTCAAGAACTCGGGATGATGTTTATAGAATGATGCCATAAGCTATAGAACTCAGATGATGTTTATAGAATGATGCCATAAGCTATAGAACTCAGATGATGTTTATAGAATGATGCCCATAAGCTATAGAACTCAGATGATGTTTATAGAATGATGCATAAGCTCAAGAATTCAGATCCATGATGCCATAAACTGTAGAACTCAGATGATGTTTATAGAATGATGCCATAAGCTGAAGAACTCAGATGATGTTTATAGAATGATGTCATAAGCTATAGAACTCAGATGATGTTTATAGAATGATGCCATAAGCTCAATAACTCAGATGATGTTTATAGAATGATGTCATAAACTCAAGAACTCAGATGATGTTTATAGAATTATGTCATAAGCTGAAGAATTCAGATCCATGATGCCATAAACTGTAGAACTCAGATCATCACTTTTTTTCTCTGTGAGACTTTTAAATATTGATACATTAAATACAGTATACTTTCAGTATAATGTCACTTTACACATTTGTTACAATGATGGAATACAAAACAGCAATATATTGGGTCTACACATGTATTTATATTTCCAATAGCTACTGTAAAACAATTCCAATCTTTACAGAATTCATCCATTTCCACTACTAGCCGGATTTTTTATCTGTTTATGAATGAATAGAGCAAACAGTACAGCAGGGTGAAAAAGTCAGTGCAATGAATACTAGCATGATACTCCTCCATCTTTATCTTCATGGCAACATCACACTAGTACCTGCCAGATGGCCTGTAGCACTTCAGTGTCTAGGCCCATTTAGGCCCATTTCTAAACTATATGTCAAAGATCCAACAATTCTGTAATTAATAACAAATTCTCTCTGTACACATGAATATTACTCTGGAAAATGATTCACATATTTTAGCTATTGTTTTTTCTCACTTTACTAAAATCCAGGGTGATAGACATTCAGGCTCCAATCCATATACAACGGTTGTGTTCCATCACTATGAGAAACCGGCTGAAGATCAAATATAATTTGTTAAAGGCTTTGGAATGTTTTGAACTAAAAGGACCCTTAGCAGTGTTCTCCTCACCAACAGATTGCACTGAGATACAATTTTCCCACTTGCTATTCAGTGTATTCCAACATTTATTTTAATTCAAAGTAGCAGAGAATGTCAGTTTGTTACTGGTCACATAAGGCAGTTGCTTTCATTTTTAAATGGTATGTTAAGAGTTTAAGTTTTATATGCATAGGCATAAGTGAAGTAGCCATGTTTTTGCTGTAATTGTATCATAGTTATGCATCTCAGATTATATTACTTATTGAATTTCCATTAAATTATAAATATACATGACAAAAAGAAAACTGGACAATTTATCAACTTGGATGGGGTCTTGCAAATGAGTACAGAATACATTTTCAACTCTTTAATACTTAATAATTGGTATTATATTATATATGGCACAATTTGGCTACATTATTCTAGCCTGTTAAGACGGGCTAGGGAGATTAGAAATATCTGAATTTGGCGAGAGGGGGTGGGGGTAAGTGATGCAAGGTGCAGAGAGGCAAGTGTTTAAGTGGGAAGCCTGAGCCTCCATTGAAGCCTTACTCCCAATTTATGAATTTTTGCATACTGACTTTATATATGATGTGAGGGACCAAGCAAGTGGACTTTATTAATATTTGTATCTATAATTGCTATCATCTGTTGTGGCTAGAAGTATTATTTATTCAAGGCGCATCCCAGATATAGCCTTGATAGTTTTTATTTGATGTAGCTGCACACCTTTCAAATAATTTTCTCTTTTATTTGTCAGATATTAACTATATAAAATAACAAAATCTATATAAAAAAAGAGCAAATAATCCTTTTATATTGGTTTTGGTATTAATAGAAGTTAAGTTTTAATCCCCTGTGCACCCTGGTATAATCAACACATATGAGTTATATTAAAAATTCAAATAACCCTGGGGATGAATTTTCACTTGGTTAATAGTCTGCTTAGAGGTTAAAAAATGAGTAATGTAGGTGATGATAAATCTATTTTGTTGTGTTATGGAATGCTTTCAGTCATCCATTGTTTGGATTATGTGTGTTGGTGTGTTATAGCAGGAAGCGGATGTAGCCTCTCCAATTCTGATTTTGTCTCCAGAATATTGAAAGGTTTTAAGCCCTAATCAAATACAAGTTAGCCTGACATACTCAATGAATGTGGTGGTTGATATGGTTGATTTGAGACAGCAAGGATCGGGTTATGGTTGGATTTAGGTTCTAGAGTATTGAGCAATTGTCTGTTTTTAGTGACAGGGGCAAAATTCGTTATGAGTTGGGGAGAATTTGATGAGTACTGGTTGTTTGCTTGTTTTAGTAGTGCGTAGTGTCAATATGTAGAAGTTGTTTGAACATGTTAGGTTGTTTTTTGTAATGTAGCTGGGATTTTGTTGCATTGTTTGATATGGTTGATTCTCCAGGGAGTAGGAAGCCATTGAAAGTCATCATTATAGAGCCATAGAAAGAACATAGAAAGTGTGACAGATCCATCTGTATAGTATAAGTATTAAACGTGTATGTACCCCTAGACATGGATATATCCCTTACAATATCCCCCCCATGCATGATGTTTATAACTCATGTTAATGAGGAATCAGGTGATAGAGTCACTGGTGCCAGATGGTTGGAGGGCAAAGGTTATCTAACATGCACAGCAGTAGGTCAGACATATAGGCACCAACTATATGGCCTGTCTACAGGGTTTCTCTGCCCCTAGAACCAGGGGCAGAGAGAGACAGAAAAACATGTTTCTCGCTTCTCCTACCTGTGCAAGAATAATTTAGGTTGACGCCCCTAAAGGCGTCCCAGGGGGAGGAAACTAAAAGTTCCCACGGCTTAGCCCCGTTTGATTAGACAGAGGTAATTAGCTGATTCTAAGAGTTACTCCATTAGCCCAGAGGGGAATGGGGGTTTGGCTAAAGGTAGCCACTCCCTATAATGTGCTGGGCAAGGTTTTAAATAAGCTGAACTGATTCAATAAAGTGTTCTTAATTTTCATCACAACTTGAGTAAAGATGTATTATTGACCAAAGGACACATGCTGGTAGTAAAGATCGTCAGACTTACTATCCAGGCTGCCCAGCGCACACTACCCAAATGCTGGGACATATAGGTCTTTGTACCGTAACAGAAAAGTCATCATTATAGCCACTGGCATGAATTAGGTCAGATGTTAAAAGGGTGATTCATATTTTAAGATTGAGTTGCCGACTGGGTTAATAAAAAAAAATAGTGAAACTGTTACATAATTGAGCTTGAAAGTCATGTATTAATTAACTCAAAAAATCAGGGGTGATATGGAAGAAGAGCATGTCTAGTTTGATAAATAACAGTAACAGCGATTTTAAGAATTAAATCCCTATAATTTTGTAACTGCCCATATCCTCTTTTTCTTTACCACTCCTACTGTGAAAGTTAATTAATGATCTTGGATAAAGAAACTAATAGAGAGGGAGGATCTTTTCTGAAAATCTATGCTTAAAGTACCATACTTTCAAGTTATCTAACACTTACACTTAAAATCTTTATTAACAATGATTTCTGTAATGGCTGGGACCTTGACTGTGTAATTTAAACCATTTCCAAAGTATGCTTGTCCACTAGACTTTCCTCTTTTCTAAAGGTCCTTCAAAACATCACTAAAAACACATCTATTTAATGAAGCTTATCACCTTCATAATTAATACTCTCAATGTATCTATCACCGTCCAAATCTCTTAAATTGTAAATTTGCAACTTTTCTTTTTAATCATATGTGATGCTTGAAAAAGTACTATATATGCAAGATTATACGCTCAGGGCTCTCTTTACGTTTAATCTGTATTGATATTATTTTTATGTTCTGTTTCATCTCATGTATGGTGCTGCGGAATATGTTGGTGCGTTATAAATAATAGATAATAAAATAATTATTTGAAACATGCTCTTTTAAATGCATGTTAGACAATTTTAGGAGTGCTTTGTCTCTTTTACACCTGTTTCATACAATTAATATCATCTCGATAATCTCTGCAAACATAATAAATGTGCTATTTATAATTAAATAAATAGGCAACAAATCTGCTGGAGTATAGGTATATATATAGTAGTTATTTATGACTTAATTTGCCCAAATACAGATTCATTTTTTATTGTGTAAAAAATATGATTTTTGATGTAGGATTGCAGTGTTTCATCAGTCCTTTTGGGAGCTGTGAATTACTATGAGCCTCATTCAATTGACCAAATCACAGTTACTTGAACCCGTAATGTAACCCCGTAAATGTTACTGATATTCAATTGGATACATTTTGCGAGTTAAAGGCTCAAAAACACTGCGGGTTGTCAAAAACATAACTCCGTCCTATCTCCTCCATTGATTTTTCAAGCGCGTAAATGTTACCAGTGCTAAAGACGCAAAATCAATATTCAGATACAAAATTCATCAAGCCTGCAATTACCTTCAAATCCCTAAATTGCAAATGTATAAAAAAAATTATACGAGTACTACATTTGACTCGCAAGTGGGGTTAAAACACCTGTTCATATAAATGCAGCAGCAAATAAACACACATCTACTGTACTTTAAAATACTGGGAAAGCAATGAAAGGCATTAGAACTAATTGCACAACAATTTCAAGCTCTCAAATCTGCAATAAAAAATTATTATTTCTAACTTTTATTTCCGGGTTATATCGATCACGGGAAACAAGGGGTTACTACATATCATGGAACCCGCAGAACAGTTGTTTTAATGATTTTATACATTTATCCTTTGCTGGATTGCGAGTCCGATCACAAATTTTACTTCTAAACACTAAGGGCCTCATTCTAATCCTATGTTTTTCAAATAAGTAGCCGCAAGGGGAGTCCTCAAGCTACTTAGCGATTCTATTTGCAGCCTCCGACGGCTATCAAGCTGCGATCCCTTGCGTTTTGTTCAATCGCAGCTTACTTCCGTCAAAGCCTTTGATCTTACGCGACTGCAAGAGTTGCGGCCGATCAATAAATCCCAAATCGCTATTCAAATGCTACACTCACCCTTCCATCAAGCCCATAAATAGCAAAAACCGAGCCGCAGCTAACTTACACCAAAAAGGTCCCGCAACATTCTTACTTACAAAACGTAGCATCAATTAAGCAAAATATAAAAGCCATCCTGTACTTTTATTAGAAGTGAAAGTGATTTTAGGTCTTAGTATTAATAGCTCAACATTCCCCTACTCTCAAACTGGCAAATAATAAAAGTTTATTTAATGTTAAAGTTTCGTCATAAACTTCGACGGCTTCAACATCCAAGCCCATAGGACTTTTGAATCCAACCTCCGGCCTTGGAGGTTGAAGCCCGTAGGATTTCACTATAGGAATTTAACATGAATTAAAATAGTTTTTTATGCTGATTGCGAGTTTGAGAATGTTGTGCCATTAATTTGAAGACCTAACTTCACTTTCTCTTTTAATAAAAGTACAGGATGGCTTTTTTATTTGCTTATGAAGTGGCTACGTTTTTAAAGTAAGACCTACAGCCTTGAATGACCTCCATGCCTGTAACTCGTTATTCGTGGCCGCAAGCCCGTGACTCATGGTTCAAGACTGCAAACTCGGAGCACTGCAAATGCAAATATAAATTCAGGACAGCACTGTAAAGCACTGTAAATGATGGGGAACACAATGGGTGACATGAGGATTAAAGGGGCAACATTCTCAAGCTGGCACATCGCCACGATACAATACTTGATTTCACGTTTATTTTATGTCCAAAGTCCAACGGACTTGAATAACCTCCAAGCCCGTAACTCGGTATTCAAGCCCGTCTGACTTAGGACATAACTGAAACGTGAAATAAAGTATTGTATTGTGGCGATGTGCCTGCTTGAGAAGGTTGTCCCTTTAATGCTCATGTCACCCATTGTGTACCCCATCATTTACAGTGCTTCACAGGGCTGTGTTGTGAGTGCATGGTTTGAGTGTGGAGGCTGTAAGAGGGCAGTTGCAAGGAAGAGGCAAGGGAATACACCTAATTGTTTAGAATAAAAGTGACCCACAGCCAAAAGTTCAGTTTGGAGGCAATAGAGCTTGCAATTGAATGAGGCTCTAAATGACCCTTGAAGTAATGTTTTTCTTGATTTTGTAAATTAAAGACAGGTTTAGTTCATTATACACTGGAAGGTCACACCCCTGCATGGCTCATCAATCTTATTTAGAGTTGCCATACGTATGAGCACACAAGCTGCCGCTGGCCTTGCACATGGGGCGAGATGTGTTTGTGGTACATAGTTGTTGGGGGGTGCTGCTGGTTGCTATTAGACGGAGATGTAGTCCAGAGGTTAGAGGAAGGCATTGTATTCCCAGGGTGCTAGTGAAACCTCAACACACAGACGTACAGTAAAGCTCAAACATTATAGATATCTGCTTCATACACATCTTAATCTGGCACAGGTTATCTTTTCCAGATATTCTCTTTTGTACATTCCAAGATGTGTATCGTTGTCGACAGTTTCCTAAAATGTATACGTCTATTATAACATAATCAAAGTAGTATACAATGTCATTTTGTAGAATGTTGCCACTGATTGGTTACTATAAGACAGTGCAACCCTGTACATAGAAGTACACTGTCTTCATGAGCCGCCGAGGGGAAACCAGTAAGGAACTATTTGTGAGATTTTAGGCAGTGAAAAACAGAGCTTTTGATCAACTCTTCTTTATATTACTAGTGAAATCCAGAAAGCTTCCATGTCCTCTAAGTTTCCTAAGAGATGTCTAATCAAAGCAAGAAGTTAATATTATATTTCCGTAGCTGTTTTTTTAAGTTAATATATTACAATTTTCTTCTTCACCCTATCTTCTCTGGATCCTTGTTTGGATAACATGAGCACAAAATATTAAAATCACTGATAACATAACTAATTCAACAAAACATGGCCTTAGTCTACTCCACTATATGATCTAGAGCAGGGGTTCATAATCTCGGTCCTGGAGGGCCACACGCATGCCTGGATTTGAAGATATCCTTTCTGTGCACAGGTGAGTCAGAATGACTGAAGAAGGGATTGACTCACCTGTGCGCAGTAGGGATATCATCAATTCCAGGCATATGTGTGGCCCTCCAGGACCGAGCTTGAGGACCCCTGATCTAGAGTCACTAAGAATGTCAGTGATGTCTCACTATCCTTTGCTATCTACCACACCTGTTTGAGACTTGACAGTATTCACTAAGAGTAATATAATCTAATAGCATCCCAGATGTTAACTTTCTTACTTGAACACTGTTATAATTGCAATTGCTCATGCGTCACAGCAAGAATTGAAGAGGAATTGTCAATACACAACATGCAACTACAATAGTTTTCAATAATAAATGAAGAAATCAGAACTTATGGACCATCATATAAAGAGACAGATTACTAGTAGTCCTGCTGGGGCTTGTGTGTTGTGTGTTTACTCATTCAGTAGGGTGTAACTCTCCATGACCTTATGGACTGCATCACGCCAGGACATCTTGTGTCTGGTTGTGCTCATTCATAGGGTTTTGATGGCAAAGATACTGGAGTGGGTTGCCAGTTCCTTCTCCAGTGGACTGTGATTTGTCTGACCTCTCTGCTATGATCCACCAATCTTGGTTCACCCTACATGGTATAGCTTAATGCTTCCCTGAGGTACACAAGCTCCATCACCACGACAAGGTAGGAATCCACAAGGGGCTGTGGGGCTTAGAGACCAGTATTAGAAATCTGAAGATTCAACTCTTGAAGTGCATAAGTAGAAGAAAGTGTGTGTGGTGCATGGAAAACTGTATCACGTGTGGGCGGACATTATAATCCTTTTGAAGCAATGTAAATGTCTGGCCATGAAGCGTATTAAGTGGAAAGAAGCAATAGCCAAGGTTGATGAAGATAAGAACAAGAGTTGCGTGGAACAGTGTGAAAGGTAGATCTTTCAAATGTGATAGTGATTGAAGCAACAGATGACGGAAGAAACATGGATAATGAGAGAGAGTATGGGGTACACATTTGCACCAAGGTTTCGTGCTAAATGGGATGAAACGGCTAAGGAGGTAGAATTGGAAGTGAATTGTGAGGGTGGTAGGTACAGGCTGGAAAAAAAGAGATTTATATTTTGACAGGAAAATGATAATTATGTTGCCAGATGTCACCTAGCAATGAATATAAATAATGCAGGGAAAGATGCAAGTGGATACAGTGGAAAAGAAATGATTTTGCTTGTTTAATTTAATGAATATGCTTCCATATTTAATAAGGTCTTCTACACTTACAGGTTCATGTTCCAGTTCGAAATATGTCAGAACATCAACAGTAACCCCATAGAGGGGTCCTTAGAAATTAGCTTGACAGTACAGTTATAACTATGCATCTCTACACAGCACAGAGAGGTATTTTCAGTGTCTTGTATATATAAGATGTGGCAATTTAATGGTTCCCAAATGGCACTGTCCAGCTGACTGACTGCTACAGAAGGAATGGTGTTTATAGATAGGTTGACTTAATGCAGGGAGCAAATGTTGTCTGGGATTATGAGTTTCATGTTTCACTGAGAAATTTACAGGGGAGTTCCAAGACTTTAGTTATTTCCTGAAGGTTGCTGGAAACTCATTAAGTTGCCACTTGGATGAGGAATAATTTGCAAGCGTGGAAAAAGACAGGAATACTTCAATAAAAATCTGATATTCCTGTCAGAAAGAATGTACGTGAATTCACTGGGAAGGAGTTATATATATATATTAGTACTTAAATACTGAATATGATTATGAACACAGTACTTACCAAATGCAGATGGGAAAAGTTTTATATGGCTGGAAAAACTCTGGCCAGACATTTCCAACACTAATTGTAAAAGGTAAAGATAAGTGGTGTGCCAACAAAATGAACATACTGTGCTTTTTCCGTGGTAACTAATGTCTAGAAAATGCAATTAACAAAATGTACATGTTAAGGTCATTCTCACTACATGGTGATATTCCACAAACACATTTCAGTTCCAGAAACCATCTAACAAGCGACAAAGGTGAATGGAGAATTTATGGAATGGTAGCCTTTAGTGACCCAATGTTCTGTGCTGTGAAGGAACTGTTTCATGTATAGATATTTGACTTTACAATAAGTAGCATTAGGGAAGGTGGGAGCTTTCTTACAATCAGTGTAATCTATCCCTATAGTTATTCACCAACTGTAAAGGGATTATTCATAAATGAAGACGATTAAGATGCTTCATATGGATTGATGAAGTGTTGCCTTACTATTGATCAAGATTTCACCAAATTTCCATTTTGAAAGTATGCTTTTCTGAAGAACTTCATGATTTTCGGAAAGTGAAATCCGTTAATTTAAAAACTATTATATTCATTAATTCTTTGTGAGGACAGCCATTGTCTTTTGCTGGCCTGATATCTGTGATGGTAGATATATTTTCCCACTAATTAGAGAGATCTCAATGCAGTGAATAAAGTAAATTTTGAGGGGCAACATGGTTTTGAAAAAAAGCTCTCCAAACCAGGGAACTACAAGTGTCGTATGTGAGTGGAGAACCAAAATGCATTGGATACATTTATTCAATTTTTACATGCAAGCAATGTATTTGAAATATATGACCACATTTAACTTGAAAAATATGACACATATAACTGGACAAATGTGAACTGGTCCTGGGGAGAAGAAATAGATAAATTATGTTAATTAAACAAGGGGTATTGACACATCTAAATGGACCTAGTATAGCAAAAATGTCCATGTTTATGAATGACCGTTGATATGCCTTCAGTTTCTTCTATAATTTCAAATGGATTTTCCGTTAATAGGTACCTCCATTTTTATTCTTGAAGAAAACAGGAGCCATTGGTCCTTGAATTTGAGAATGTATGATTGCCATGTTGCTAAAAGTTATTTAACTTTTTATCTTGTATCCTTGTGCTTTAATGGGACACATCACAACAACAATTGAAAAAGTAAATGGAGGAAATGTGGTTGATCGGAACTTATATTACTAAAGATGTTATTACTTGACTCTCTGCTTCAAGCAGTTTCTAAGAATATCCCCAGAGGTTTCTTTGATTGAACATATTTGTCTGGTTTAGTAGGAAATTATCACAGAAGTAAATTGAAAGGAATATTAGTAATTATAATCATGAAGTAATTTGATCATTTGAATAAAGAGTTTTTATCTTATAAAACTCCTGACCTCTATAAAAATTAGTCACACAAGGGTGTGGGACATTAGCAGTTTTTGAACAGTACATTTCATGTTGTTGGCTTGGTTTCCGCAGACCTGCCCTGTGAATGTGACAGTTATAGTAGGCCTCATAGACATAGTCTGACTATTTATCTGGGGAGAACTGATGTGGTTCCAGCAGGCCAGCACTCTCTGCCTCATAAATAAGACACATCTGCCTCAGCTCGGCCAAGTGGCTTAGTCATTAGTCATTGTTCCTAACATGGCTGGCACACCATCAGCTGCAAAAGCAACAATTGTTTTCAATATTTATAGTCTACAGCATGTGTTACTGATTTGTACATATTTTCACTGTTTGGAGTAAAAATGGAGACAAATTTGTTAGCTGGATTGAAAAAATCCATTGTCCTAATACAAGTTGCTTTGTTTTCCATAACCTTCACAACTAATCAAATACAACAAGAAATCAATGCTTTCAATGTGCATTTAAGTGTCCTTTGATTTGTGGGGTGTTTTTTTTTTTTTTTTGGTTTCAAATGACACTCTCAAAGCAGAAAAAAATGGATTCAAATGTTTAACTGATCTAGGGGTTGTCAGCCAACAAGCAGCAATATAGATGCATGGTTCATACTTGTCTGACAAATAAATCTACAGCCATACATATGCTCTGTGCATTTACTGGTAATTTCAATTAGGTTTAAACAAGTTTTATTTAATATTTTTTCATGCAAACACAACTTGCATTTATTACTATTACACACATTTATTGCTATAACAAAGTAAAAAAACAGGACAGACAAGACCAAACTGTATAAAAATGTAAATATTATTATTATTACTAGGTAACTCCCCATCAAAGATTACAGGATTAAAATTGTAAGGCTGGCAATGTTGTTTGCAACACACATGTGAGGCTTTTGATCCTCTAAGCACCTTTGGCGCTCATTGCGAGCCTTGCGCTGAGTGCCTTTGGCACACATCATTCTGCTTGCAAGGAGCGCCTTTTGTCCCTCATTGTAAGCCTCTCCCTGTGTACTTCAAGTTTCCTGGTTTCCTCTCCCACTCGCAGTGCTCATCATGAGCACATTTGGCTCGCAATGAGCACATTTGGCTCTCATTGTGAGCCTTTCCTCTTGCCTGCGCCCATTGCAAGCCTCTCCCACTTGTGGTGCTCATCGTGTGCCCCGTGATGAGAGCTTTTGGCACTCATTGCAAGTTTTTCCTCTTGCCTACAGTACGGGCCGCTGATTGCATAGTTCGATAACCCTGTCCCTTCCCTGTGTGTTTCTCTTCTGTGTGTGTACCGAATGTTTGAGTGGCGCGCAGTGACAGCCTTTGGTTTTATTTTCAAAGTCCTGCTTGCCTGGCGTTGTTGGTGTAAGTGTTACTGTCTTCAGCGTTGTGTATTTTGTAAGTTTTGTGAGCCTGGCATTGCTGAGCCTCGTTTTCATGCTGTTTCTGAAATGTTGCGTTTTTTTGTCCACCATTTTTTTTGATTGACGAAAAACGCTAAATATGGGTGTAATTTGCTTGCAACCGCACTCCCAGGCTTCCTGTGTCTCCCCCTGTGCTGTGTGAGTGTGTTATAATTTTTACACGCTTGCACTGCTTCCCCTCGCTTCGTGAGGCTCGCATATATGACAGTGCCGCTGGCTGCAATGAGCGCCTTTGACGCTCATTGTAGCCTAAGTGCTGCATGGCTGTTTTGCCTCGCTTTGCGAGGCTCACATGTGTGATGGCACCGCTGGCTCGCCTCACTTTGCAAAGCTCGCGGTTGCGCCCTCGCTTTGGAAGGTCGTAAACTGCGTGACCAACATCGCAAACTTTACATATACTGACAACTACATATGTGATTATTATTATAGTTTATTTGTAACGCACCAACATATTCTGTAGCGCTATACATGCGTTGTGATCAAGGCAAAACAATATTAACACATTGGAAAAATGGAGGGCCCTGTCTTTGAGCTTAGAATCAAGTGGCCATATTGCTTCCCCCAAAGCACATTGCAAGATGGAAAACTTGCTGACTTACAATCTGAATATACACATATATGCACACATATACACACACAGACGTATATATATATATATATATATATCGTTGGAAACTGAAAACCTTATTCTAAGTGAGTGGCTAGCTGAGAAACTTGCATTTTGCACTAAAGTTTATTTATTCCCTACTAAGTGCGATTAGTTTTTTTTTTATTTGAATTTCTTTGCACTTGCATAAATCTTAACTTATAACGCTACAATAATCAGAAGGACACATACAACACATACAAATTGATAATCAAAAAATTATAAGATAAATTACTACAAATTCTGAATGATCATCTTGAGCTACTGGTTTAAAGATAATTGCTATTATTTGGCAGATATAAGATAGAAGTAAAGCATCATTAAGTTACTAAAATAAAATACCAATAACTATTCTAACCTCTATGGTACGGGATGTTTCATGTATCAATGTTTCAAATATGAATGTTTTTATGAGAAATGATAACTTCATACATTTACTAATTCAAAGATCAAAAATATTTGAAATCAGGACTGGGACCTTTTCTGCATGAGGTATCACCTATCAATTGGAAACAATCCAATGCATTTAACATAATTTGTTTTATACAGACTCTCATGTAGTACTAGCTCTTCCTTGTTTCTGTATACACTGATTTAATGCAATGTGGCCTATTGTATCTGCTAAGCTACAAAGAAACAGGCACAGGCAGATCTACTTCTGATGCAGGTGGTGTAGTGAACTGCACCCCCCGGGGAGGCCAAGGTATTTTTATTGTGTTTTGTATTACATTTTATTTTTCTGTAGTGTAGTGGACTATGGATGTAGGAGCCTAAATAATTCTGGGGGGGGACAAAGTTTAAAGAGACAAAAAACTGTGGCCCTGAGTGGTGCTATTCAACTATATGGGTCAAAGCTTTCATGGTTAAGACATACTGCTGCATGGCGCTGGTGCACTCTAGAGGCCAAAACTGGTAATGCATGATTAAATTTAATTTTGCTATTTTTTGTGTCCCCTATTCATATAATCTGGTGGGGATTTGTCTTCCCCTATCCCCCCCCCCCCCAGTTCCTACGCCCTTGTAGTGGACTCCCACGCCCCTCAAGGGCCCCTCTGTGGACTAGCACCCCGCGCCCTCCATGCACCAAGCCCACCCCTCTTACTGTGGTCTCTTTGAGGTTCGTGGTTTCATTGGCGGTATCCTTCCGCTGCTGGTGCTTCTTTTAGGTTAGGCAGGGAATCCCAATGGAAGATGGGCAGATAGGGCAAGGGTACCATACGAAGTCCATAGCACGGGGGTGGGGTAGTGGGTCGAGGGCTGAGGGCTGGTTCACAACTGAGTGGGCTGGGGGGGAGGGGTTCCACTACATTGAAGAAAAAAAGTTTAAATACATATTCTAATTGTATTTATTTATTTATTTTTTTGCACCAGGCTCTCCATTCACTAGCTCCGTCACTGAACACAGAGCCATGCTAACCTTCGGATACAGGTTCCCCATCCCTGCCTTAAGGAGATTCTTCAGGCCTGTAAAAAAAATCCATATTAAAAGGTAGGATGCGTTGTAATTAGCTTTCATCCCATCTGAAGCAGCTTCTAGGACACTGCTATATCAACTGGACTTGAAGCTGTGCTGCTAAAGATTTCATGACCATGTAAAACATTATTCAGATGCATTGAAAACAACAAGCAGGAGTGTGCATTAACTGCAATTAAGTGTCAATTAATCATAAATAGAAAAACTTGTGTGATTCATTTGTTTAATCTTAATTATGCTTAATCACATCCACACCTAATACAGATCATTTGCGGTTTACTTAGACAAATGCAGAGTGCTGGTAAATAAAATGTTTTACTTGTAAAGATCTATTGTTTAACATTTTCTGTGGGAAGCTTTACATGTATAATTGAATACATTGTATATGGTCTGAAGTTAATAGACATAGATTCCTAATTGTTATTGTAACAATAAATATTAATTGATGATTTTTACAGCCGAAAATTAGAAACAACATTTTATATAGATTATCTGGCTGGATGTATAGCTACTAAACAGGTTCCTAATTGTTATTTTAACATTAAATATTCACTGATGTTTGTTTTTTTTCTTTATTGTCTTTCATTAGATTATCACTGATTCTAGTACTCTAGTAGTCCAATAGGAAAAACTGAACTACCATTGACTAGCATAGAACAACTAAGCACTGGCTATAAGATGGGAACTGTCAGTAATGGTATTTGGTAACTTAGAAGACAACTGGCAGCTAAAAATAGGAAACAATGTAGATTTTGAAAAAGTAATAATGAATTTATATATGGCAATAATAAAATATCAAAGATAACATATATAAATATGTTGTACCCCTTTAATGTTAATCTAAATGATTGACTATGTCATGAAAAGGGAGAAGAAGACTCTCCTAAATCTTTTCTGTTTCGTGAAGTGCAGTGGCCACTAGGTGGCATGACAGTGGTGCGCTTTTAGATTAAGGTCTAGATTTATGGTTTTCGGTTAAGTTTTAACGTTAGGGTTCAGGGTTACATAAACATAACCCTAACAACAAATTGAACAAAGTCATGGCATGCCACAGTTGCACCACCTAGTCACTCCTTAATTCTTTATAGTAATTGCTGTGTGCACGATCATCATGTATGCATAGTCCTAGACACTTCATGTGTGTAGTCATTATTACCTGGTAACTTTTGGGCTACCATTACTATATAGAGGCAGTAAAGCAGAGTAATACTATGAGGTCATAACTCACTTGAGAATATAATGTTTCAATATACAGATAAACTTTATTTTTATTTAAATACTTACTAAAATTGTTTCAAATGAAAATAGATAAATACAATTATATAGTCACTCACATTTTCTCTCTATCCATGATATTCTTAGTAATCTAATCTTATGTAGCACCACATTTTATTTTATTTTTCACTAGATTAGTCATATAACTGACATTTATATATATCATGATAATATAATCAACTGGTTATTTGTGACAGAAACAAAACATACATATCATGATTACAGTAATGGTCTGAATTTAATTATTCCAGATATTCCTACAGATCATAATAACTTCTGAAGAAAATAGATCTAGGGTTATATTATCTTACTTTTCGTTTATGGAATCCAAGATCTTCCAATTTAAAATATTTTTTTTTAATCAGGCCTAGCTCTATTTCTGTTGATACTCATAATTATTTTCAGTTCATTCCAGCTGGGAGCAAGGCGATCAGCAGGGCCGGATCCACCTTTTTGGAGCCCCTAGGCAGTGAAGTGGAGGAGCCCCTGCGAGTGAGTAAACAAGGTACTCACTGACCCATTTTTGCATTTTCTGTGCATTTAAGTTCCTTTTCCTGTAAGTTCCTTCTTGTTCTAGGTTGTTACCCATAGTAGCAAGTCTATGACCTGCAGCATTTCATTTTTTTAAAGCCATGAACCATTTATTTTTTTTAAAAGTGGCGCCTCACAGCAAAGTTCCGTTAGACGGCTGCCTACTTAGCCTAATGGGTAATCCGCCCATGGCTATCAGCCACTTACCAGCCATAATAATATGAACAACACAAGCTTTGATGTCCAGGGGAAGATCATCCACAAACATGTGCAACAGAAGTAATTATGGAGTGACAGGTAATTGTATATTTAGAGATAGAGAGAGAGCGTCTAAACATTGTTTCCAGAATTGAAAAATAATTGGGCAACCATACTATATATGGAAGTGTGAGACAACTTGCCCACATTTCCTCCACCAAAATTTTAGTTTTTCCTCTTGGGAAATTTGATACATTTTGGTAGGAACATAATTTAGAATCATTTATTTAGAATCTTAAAAAAATATCTTAAAAAAATATTTCTCTATATGATGTGTTTTTGATAAATCTTTTGGTAATATTCAGTGCTTTAAACCATTCCTCTTTAGACCATGACTTATTCAAAGCTTTTTCCCAACTAACCCTTCTGGTTGACTTATTATTATTCTGGCTATTGGTGAAAATATTATACCATCACAATATTAGATGAGTTTTATTCTTTCGGATTATAAATATTTCAAAATCCGTTAATGGCCTTGAGTCTTTAGTATAGAATTTAGACATTTTCCAGGCCGATTTAAATTAGCATAGTCTAACCAAGCTTGTCTCCTAATTCCATACTGTAGCAAACATAGCAAACGTGTAATTTATAAGCAGATCTTTCATATACCTAATTCCCATCTGGGACCATTATTTTAAGAATGGAAGATTTAATTTAAAGGGATATCTAAGTTTGCTGGATTAATACATTTCTGCACTCAATAGGCAAAAAGCAGCCTATATGTATACAGCACATCTCATAAAACATTTTATTTTTATAAATATTTAAAAATCCATCTAATGATTGTGCTGACACCCCCAGGGGATGTCTACACAACCTCCTGATCCCCACCCAAGCAGCATGCAGTCTCCGGGGAGCAATATTATTCCACTTTTTACTTGCTCTTACTTGCTCAGCCAATAGTAGAGCAGTGTTGTCAGCCTCACAGTCACTGCTGGGATATGACATATCCCTGCTTTCTGTATATGCTGTGTGGTGTTGCCATAGCAACTAACTAAGCATAGTGCTATGTCTCAAATCTTTAATCTAACTGGATTGGCCAAAACAAATTATGGAGGGGGCGTTAACCTTGATTTTAAACTGTCAGAAATTACAATAGATTTCGCTGTTTCAAGGTAAGTGTTTAAATATTTATTTTGGTATTTTTTCATGCAATTTTTTTATCATATACTATTAATTCTCCTCTATCAGATGCATTCATAATCCAAGAAATTTGCATATCCGTTTAACTTCCAGCAATTCCATAGTTATAAGAAGACTAGGGAAAGGAAGAAACTCTCTACTCTTGTTATTTTTCTGCCAGAATTTTAACCCTTAATTAATGATATCCAGATATTGTAATGATTTTAAATTTATTTCAAATAGGATCTCAATAAGAATTCCCTTTTGATAGTTTTTTTCCATAGATATCCAGTTCGTAGAATAGGATAAATCCATCCATTTAATAATATGGGAGAACATTGTCGCTTCATAATATGTTTTCAATACAGGATAAGTAATGCCTCCCCTGTTAAATTTTCTTGCTGTTAACTTAGTTTTAACTCAAATTTGTTTTCCTCTATAGATAAACTAATCGACTAATCTCTGAAACTGATTAATTAAATAGTAAGCAATGACAAAGGAATACAACTAAGTAAATAATTGAACCTTGGGAGGAGAGACATTTAGTAGATGCAATTCTCCCTGAAACTTAATTCCCCTCCAAGATTTAATAATTTCTGACAACTTATCATAGAGTTTATTATAATTTATAGACCTCATATGATGAATATTATTATAGAAAGTGATTCCTAAATGTTTAAAGCTTTTATCTTGCCACCTGTATTGGTACTTATTTTGTTTTTCAAGTGGAACATTCAAGGCTAATACCTCATTTTTTGTGATGTTCAGTTTGGAATTAGAAACTCTACTGTAGAAATCTATGATTTGGTGTAAATGTAGCAGAGAGGTAGTTGGCTCTGCTAAAGTGACATTTACATCATCAGCATAAAGAGCAATTTTATGCATAGAGCCATGTATTTCTGTTCCTTTCATTAGGGGAGATTTGCAGATTACTTCTGCCAATGGTTCAATTAACAACGCATGTCGGGTTCCATTAGATATACAAAATGTCTTTGATTTAAATCTCCCTATAACAGAGGCTGATGGAGTTGAATATAAAGCCCTGATAGCTCGTGCTCCAAAGTCTCCCAATTTGTATATACACTGAGGGGGGGAAAAGTATTTGATCCCTTGCTGATTTTGAATGTTTGTTCACGGACAAAGAAAGGATTAGTCTATAATTTTAATGGTAGGTGTATTTTAACAGTGAGAGACAGAATAACAAAGAAAACAAAACAAGAAAAATGCATGTCAAAAAAAGTTATAAATTGATTTGCAGGTCAATGAGTGAAATAAGTATTTGATCCCCTTTCGATCAGCAAGATTTCTGGCTCTCAGGTGTCTTTTATACAGGTAACAAGCTGAGATTAGAAGCACTCTGTTAAAGGGAGTGCTCCTAATCTCAGCTTGTTACGTGTATAAAAGACACCTGAGAGCCAGAAATCTTGCTGATCGAAAGGGGATCAAATACTTATTTCACTCATTGACCTGCAAATCAATTTATAACTTTTTTTTTAATATTTGCAAATGAAAGAAACACAAAATAACTGGTCTCCCTCTGTCTGATGCTCCATGCAAGATCTCACCTTGTGGAGTTTCAATGATCATGAGAACGGTGAGGAATCAGCCCAGAACTACATGGAAGGATCTTGTTAATGATCTCAAGGCAGCTGGGACCATAGTCACCAAGAAAACAATTGGTAACACACTACGCTGTGAAAGACGGAAATCCGGCAGCGCCCGAAAGTTCTCCGTGCTCAAAATGTACATCTGAAGCCTGCCAATGAACATCTGAATGATTCACGGGAGAACTGGGTGAAAATGTTGTGGTCAGATGGCTCTTTGGCATCAACTCAACTTGGTCAGATGGCTCTTTGGAATCAACTCAACTCGCCTTGTTTGGAGGAGGAGGAATGCTGCCTATGACCCCAAGAACACCTTCCCCACCATCAAACATGAGGTGGAAACATTATGCTTTGGGGGTGTTTTTCTGCTAAGGGGACAGGACAACTGCACCCCATCAAAGAGACGATAGATGGGGCCATGTACCATCAAATCTTGGGTGAGAACCTCCTTCCCTCAGCCAGGGCGTTGAAAATGGGTTGTGGATGGGTATTCTAGCATCACAATGACCCAAAACACACAGCCAATGCAACAAAGGAGTGGCTCAAGAAGAAGCCCATTAAGGTCCTGGAGTGGCCTAGCCAGTCTCCAGACCTTAATCCCATAGAAAATCTGTGGAGGGAGCAGAAGGTTCGAGTTGCCAAACATCAGCCTCAAACCCTTAATGACTTGGAGAGGATCTGCAAAGAGGAGTGGGACAAAATCCCTCCTGAGATGTGTATATATAGTTTCCCAAGAGGTAGTCTCTGAGTTTTCTTCTTTTCTCCCTGTAATTTTATAAGAATGCCTCTAATGAACGCCTTATGTGTGTTCAATATCAAAGCTTTAGAGGTAACAGAGTTACTATTAAGATCAAAAATGTCCAAGATCTCATCATTTAAATGATATTTCTCATCCTCTATCAGAGAGTTTTTACATTTACAAAATGTTGTTGTTGTATAATGATTTTCATTTAAGCATTAATTTGATAATAGCATGATCAGACAACAAGATTAAGCCAATTTCAACCTTCAAAGTATTATTTAGGGCGTTAAGATCTAATATATAATAAAATAATCAATCCTCGTATATACTTGGAGCCCGATTCAATTGCAAGCCTGCATCTCGCAGGATACAGGCCGTATGTCTGCGGGTGTGCTGCGGGCTCCGGTTCGTCTCCTATTCCGGTGCTATTCAATTGAAGAAGCCCGCAAGTTACGGGCCGAATGCGGAAGCCGTAAACCATGCACTCGTGCTTAGCAGTTCAGGGCAGGAACATGATCAATTAAGCAAGGACGTAATTACCCATTTAGAATCAGCCAATAGAAAATGAGACCGCCATCATTACGGCAGTAAAACATGGAGGTTACATGTCAATGAATTAGGTTCAGGAGTCCGATATGCGATGGGACTTGCAAACCCTCAAAATACAAAATAATAAAAATGACTGCCAATACTGTAGTCCATTTGGGTGTCCTGATATGTATTAACTCATTGATTCCCGAGATCGGTATAACCCTGAAATAACACATAAAAACTGTTGTGCAATTAATTCTATTATCTTTCATCACTTTCCCCGTCATTTACAGTGCAGTATTGATTTTATATTTGCATTTACAGTGCTGCAGACAGGAGTTAAACCCCCCTGGGGATCCTCTCTAGCACTCGTATGATTTTTCTCCTACATTTGCCGTTTACGGGTGTGAAACCATTTGCGGCATTGGGGAATTGGAGCAAATGAATAGCGATTTGCAATTTTAGCGATCGTAAATCATGCGGACTGGAAAGATCAAAGGCTTCGGGAAGCTGTAAGTTCCGGGTTTAACCACCGCAAAGTTTTCAAGCCCATAACCTGTAAACTATTTGGAGCCTGCAAAAAGACGCCAATTGAATAGCAAAATTAACTTACGGACTCCAGTAACTTATGCAATTGAATCGGGCTCTTGGTGTCTATGTGGGAAAAAGGAATAGTTTCACTCTTTAGAGTGAAAAACCCTCCATTAATCATATGAATTATTTTTTACAATACTTATAAATAAATATCATTAAACTGCTTAGATGACCTTAAAACTCTGGGATCCAAGACAGAGTTGTCACTTGATTTACGATCCAGTTCATGATTTAAAATCATGTTTAGGTCACTGCAAATTACGACACCACCTTTTACAAACTTCATAAAGATTTCAAGTTTTTTATTCAGAAATGTAATTTGACTTTTATTAGGATGTAGCACCACATTTTAAATGTGTTAATTATTTTCCTGTCTGCCTTCTTTAGTGTCCATAATTCCTGTCTGTATGCTGCAATAGAGAAGACTTGTTGCAGGGACTCTAACTTGAGTATATCCTGATAACGTTAGGCCTTATCTACTAAACAGTAAAGGGTTGGAATGGAGAATTTGTTAAATCTTTGGAGTTTTTGAAATGTAAGACTTACTGCTTGGAGCTCACAACAATAACAGCAAGCTCTGAGAAATATAAAAACCACTCTCCGCAAACTATTAGCAATGCATTTCACTTCCAGCAGAACCACAATGTTTTTTTTCCTAAGCAAAAAATAGGGATCCTTCCTGTTATATGCCCTCCACGCTGCTGCTAGCTCCTGCGCCGGTCTGCCAATCTGCCCTTCGCGGCTTTGTTTTTAGGGTGTTTTTAGAATTAGGGCTAGGTTTAGGTTAGGGTTTAGACTAGGGTTAGGGTTTCAGGTTCAGGTTTAGGGTTTGTGGTCAGGGTTTTGGGCTAGAGATTATGGTTAGGGTAGTGGCGGATAACATACAGTAAAGTAACGTTGTATGCAGCAGCCAGCAGGTAAAACTCTGGTGGTGGGCAGATAACCTGCCTGATTAGAGTTTTTTGTTTAAACAAATATAAATGTGTTTTTCATCATACAGTAATATTTTAACTAAGGTAAGCATGGATGCCTTCCTTCATGTTAAATTATCAGAATACTGATGCATTCAAATATATACAGATGGGTCCATGCTCTCTTACTACATTGACTAAGCAACGTCTTACCTCATTTCTTGGATCTTAATGCATCTATATAATGCACATTTGTGTATGTGTATACACATATTGTTTGCATTATACTCAGTTTCTTCATGTCCACTTCACTTGGATCTCGCCTTCTTGTTACTCCAACTATAGGGTTCACACAGCTATGCACAATATGTTTAGTGTGGACAGACTCTACATTTGGTAATGGAAACTAATCACACATTGTAGAGTAAAGGAGCCAGCCAGACAGTGCACTGCTGACACCTTATTCAGTGTTTCCAATGCTTTATACACTAAACTCGGAGACAAAATATCTATTGAAAATGGTCTGTGGAAATTCAAAGAAGAAGCTGATTTCACAACCATCCTGGCAGACATAAAGATGAATTTCCATTCCAGACTCAGTTTAAATCTTTATTAACAAACTATATATACAGGATATAGAAAAACTAAACTACTTGCTGATGCAGGTACTTTTTCTGGTGTCTGGAAGAACTTGGAAAAAATCACTAACCACAACATTTAAAATGTGAATTTTACACTCTCAAAGGAACAATCCTCAGAGCTTGACTTTAAAAACAAAAACACATTTTTTTGTTTAACCTTTTAACAAGTCTTTGTGGTTTGAAGTCAGAGCGCTGGTTTATAGTATATTTCTAGCACTCTGGAGATATCTGAATTACGTGTAATGTTGTGAAATGTTTAGTTTTTGTAGAAGGGGCTTCCATGCAGTCTAAGTGCTATAATTGGCTTTAATTCTCTATAATGATAGCACATTTTTGCTCATTAGTGATGATGGTTGCTGCACTCAATCCATATATACTTTCCAAAAATTCTGAATGTCAATCTGGCACCATTGCAGCTGAAAAGGACCGGGGAGCCTGCTGGCTCTAAAAATATTAAGCAACAGTGTAATAAGAAATACGGTTGATAATGGTCAAAACATTTTTGGAGCTATTCTTTACAGTGGTATACCATTAGTGATGGGTTCAAATGGACTCCTTTTTAGCTGCTTAACATCAGTCCAAATGAGATTTCCTTTACTACGAGATGCACTGTGGTTCTGTATTGCCATGTGTCTATTGTAGCAAATGAAGGCTTTCTGTGCAATCAAGGTCTCCTCTCACCAGATCAGCTGAAAACAGAATGGTATCTCCCACTAAAGTATAATTGCATTTCATTGGGAATAAAGACTGTATTATTTTGTTTTTATTTTCTAAAACTGTTTGCCATTATCAAGTGTTGCTTGGTATGTTCCCTGCAGTGGCAAAACAATGTTTTTGTCCCCCCCCCCCCCCCCCCCCAAAAAAAATTTTTTGAACTGCCCCCCTCCCACGGTGAAAAATGTTTTTGAGAGACATTATATTGTAAAAGTAGATAGAAAGATAGTTGGGTAAGGGTCTATTTTTATCTCATGATTTTTATTTTCACTGAAAAAAATATATAAAGCTTAGTTTACACTGACGACATGATGGATGATGGTGTCTGACTGTCTACAGGACAGCCAGTGCAATGCAAGTGTGTGCTAGGGTTGGAAGGAGAGAGACACTTTGGGCAAAGGAGACTAGTGCAAAATAGAAAAGAGATACTTAGAGCAAGAGGAGAGAGATCCAGGGCAAGGGTGTTAATAGAGCGCCAGGGAAATTAACTGAAATCTATATGAGAGAAACAATGCAAGGTCCTGACTCATGGCCTCAATCTATTGATGGCCGTAGGAGCTGCATGGCGGCAAGGGGTGGCCGCAAGCTACTTAGCTATTCTATTCCCTTGCGGATGAGGGCTCCGGCCGGCTTGAAGCCTTTGATCCCACGCGGCCGCAAGATATTTGGCCGCATGAAACCCTACGACACAATTCAAATGCCCCGGCCACCACTCCGCCAAGCCTGAAAAATGTCCAAAAATGGCTGCAGCTTGCTTCCACCCTGGAGCCATTGGAAGGGCTGTGAAGCCCTTGCGGCTGCTCCAGTTAAGCCCCCCGCTGGCTGCATGGATCCCAATCGTAACCCTACATTGCCCCTATAATGCATGGGTCCAAACGGGACCCCTGCAGGGTGCACACATTAACCCTATAATGCAGGGGTCTGATCGAGACTCCTGCAGTGTCCTAACATTAACCCTTTAATGCAGGGTCCGAACAGGACCCCTGCAGGCTCCCCACATTAACCCCTTGCTGCAGGGGTCCTAATAGGGACCCCTGCAGGCTCCCCACATTAGTCCCTTGCCTTGCTGCAGAGAGTCCCAATCGTCACTGACCGCGACCCCTGCAGCATCTACGGGATTTCAAATTTCCTGCCGCGGGCTTGAATTCAAAATTCAAGCCCAGGGAATTAAAGGGCGTGCGTCACACTAATGGTTACTCCCAAGCCGCAGGGGTACTATAAGTACCCCCCGGCACCTAAAATTATCCCCGTCACTCATGGGGGTCAATATAGACTCCCATGAGACTAAATTAACCCCCTCAGTCCAATTGGGGTCTACATAGACCCCTATAGGACCCTATTAACCCCTAGGTTAACCCTACAAGTGCCATGAGGGTCATCCAGGACCCTCATGACAAAGTCTAAGCACTACCCTACACTATTAACCCTAAGTATCTAATCCTAACTTGGCGTATTTAACTCTAACAGTACCTAGTTAATCATAACTACGCCTATCTAATGCAAACTAGGCCTATTTACCCAAACTGGGCCTATTTAACCCTAACTGTACCTATCTAACCCTAACTGGACCTAATAACCCTAACTGGGCCTATTTAACCCCATCAGTTATGTGGGTCTATACAGACCCCCATAACCCTCCATCTAACCCCATCACTTATTGGGTTTATACAAACCCTCATAAGCCTCCATCTAACCCGTTCACTTACGGGGGTCTATACAGACCCATGTAAGCCTCTCTTTAACCCAATCCATCCCATAAGGGTCTATGAAGATCTTTCCAGCATGTCCCCGTCCATCTTCTTGTTTTCTTTGACTCGGCCCCTGGAAAAAAGAAGCACCACATTAGTCACACATATACAAATAAACACAACATAAATAAACAATAAAGATTAAAACTTACCTGTCCCCTGCCTCCTTCTCTTCTGCTCTGGCTGGGCTCTTGAAGAATTAAAGCTCCCTGGCGTTAATGAGGCTTCTAGGCAGTCTCCCAGTAAAAAAAAACAGAATGGTGCCTTCTGATTGGCTAAAATGTCTGTCAAGCAAATTTCAGCCAATCAGAAGGCACCAAGGTGTGAGCCAATAAGAATGGGATACACCCCCTATATTCCATTCTGATTGGCTGATGGACCTGTCATTCAATGTTAAACCAATCAGAGGAAACTATTAACTTCAGCCAATCAGAATGTGATACCCCACGTGGGGTGTATCCCATTGTGATTGGCTCAAAGCATTTGCATCTTCTGATTGGCTGTTGTCACTGTCAATTAGACTGCAGCCAATCAGAAGGCGCAGATGAAGGCGATGGTGTATCCCATTGTGATTGGATGAAGGCAATAGTGCCTTCTGATTAGTTTTAAAAAGATTGACAAATCCATCAGCCAATCAGGCTTAAAATTGATTGACAGTAATTTCAGCCAATCAGAAGGTTCAAATTTAGAATGTTTATTGTTTATTTATGTTGTATTTAATTGTGTATGTGTGATTAATGTGATGCTTCTTTTTTCTAGGGGACATGTTGGAAAGTTGTTTAATTCTGTACTAATTTGATGGGGGGGGGGGGGTTTCCGATCTGAAGGGACATCTGCAAAGGTAAGTGGTCTTATTTATTCTATTTTAGCTTAGATTTAGGGTTTAATGTATTATAGATAGGGGATAATGAATTATAAATAGGGTGTTATGTGTTATAGATAAGAAGTTATGTTATGTAGATAGGGGTAATATTTCATAGATAGGGGTAATGTTATATAGATAGGGTTAATGTTTTATAGATAGGGGTAATGTTTTATAGATAGGGTTTTTTATAGATAGGGGTAATGTTTTATAGATGGGGTAATATTTTGTAGTCAGGGGGATATGTAATGTAGATTGGGGGAAATGTATTGTAAATGTATTGTAATGTATATATTGCTATATTGTAATGTTATGAATATATGTGTATTTTCTTTGCAGGTGTGTAAATCTTTTTTTATTTTTTGTAGTGGGGGAATTGTAATGTTCTTTTTTATTTTTTTGTAGTGGGGGGTTGTAATGATCTTTTATTATTTTTTGTAGTGGGGGTTGTAATGTTCTTTTTATTTTTTGTAGTTGGAGGGTTGTAATGCTTTTTGTGGGGAGTTTAATAGGGGGTAGGTAGGTAGTATAGGTGTTAATAGGTTGGGGTAGAGGGGGTTTAGTTTAGATGTAGTGGTTTATTGGGGGATAGTGTAGTGTAGTGTTTGTACTTAGTGTCATGAGTGTCTTGGAGAACCCTCATGGCACTTATGGGGTTAATATTAGGGTTCTGATTGTCCCATGAGGGACTTCATAGACTATTATGGGACTGATTGGGTTAGATGGAGGCTTATAGAGGTATGTATGACCCCCATAAGTGAAGGGGTTAGATAAAGGCTTATGGGGGCCTGTATGACCCCCATAAGTGATGGGGTTACGTGGAGGCTTATGGGGGTCTGTTAGGGTTAGATGGGCCCAGCTAGGGTTAAATAGGTATAGAGGGGTTAAAGAGGCCCAGTTAGGGTTAAATAGGTCTAGATAGGTTAAACAGGCCCAGTTACAGTTAAATAGGTACAGTTAGGGTTAAAAAGGCCCAGTGAGGATTAATAGGTTTGGAGGTGTTAAATAGGCCCAGTTAGGTTTTTTAAAAAGGGACAGTTAGGGTTAGATGGGCCCAGTTGGGGTTAAAGAGGTCTAGATGGGTTAAATAGGCCAAGTTAGGGTTAAATATGTACAGTTAGGGTTAGATGGGCCCAGTTAGGGTTATATAGGTCTAGAGGGGTCAAATAGGCCCAGTTAGGGTTAAATAGGTACAGTTAGCGTTAAATAGGTCTAGAGGGGTTAAAAGGCCCAATTAGGTTTAAATAGGTACAGTTAGGGTTAGATGTGCTCAGTTAGGGTTAAATAGGTCTAGAGTGGGTTAAATAGGCCCAGTTAGGGTTAAATAGGTACAGTTAAGGTTAAATAGGCAAAGTTAGGGTTAAATAGGTTTTAGTATGGGTTAATGGGGTATAGTTAGGTTTAAGGGGTTAATGGGGTATAGTTAGGTTTACTAGTGTAGTGCTTAGACTTTGTCATGAGGGTCCCGGAGGATCCTCATGGCACTTATGGGGTTAATCTAGGGGTTAATAGTGTCCTATAGGAGTCTATATAGACCCTATTGGACTGAGGGGGTTAATTATGGTCTTAGGGGGGTCTATATTGACCCCCATGAGTGATGGGGTTAATTTTAGGTGCTGGGGGGTAGTTATTGAACCCCCATGGAAGGGGTTAATTCTCATTTCTCACAGTTCCTTTAAGGACCTCAGGACCTGCGCGGAGCTCAAAATTAGATTTTTTAATGCAGTGTAGGTTCCGATGGGACCTCCGCTGCAAGGGTTTATGTGGGGACCCTCCGAGGGTTCCAATGTGGACCCCGGAGCATGGGGGGGCTTATTGTTAGTTGCCCCCGCGGCTTGGGGTAATCATTAGTGTGCGGCGGTCCCTTTAAGGAACCATGGCGGGAGATTTGAATCCAAGCCCGTACTCGGACGGGCTTGGATATCTTTAGGGGTTAATAGATATTAAATGCAGCACTGTACAGAGCTGTAATTGATAGGGGACACATTGGGAGACATGAGGATGACATGTAGTACATTTGCTAGCTGGCACATCGCTGCTAGCTAATACTGTAATTTGTGGCCACAAGTCTGCCGGGCTTGGAGAACGGGTTACTGCATTGGGGGTCATCCAAGCCCTTAGTCCCGGGCTTGAGTGACCTCCAAGGCATCAACTGGATCTTCAAGCCCAGCGGACTGCGGCCACGAATGACAGTATTGGCTAGTGGCGTTGTGCCAGCTATCCAATGTACTACATGTAATCCTCATGTCCCCCAATGTGTTCCCTATCAATTACAGCGCTGTACATTGCTGCATTGAATTAATATTTGAGTTTTTAGTTTGGCGGGCTTGCACTTTGATCCACGATCAAGTCCAAGCCCGCCAAAGCTAACAGACGATTGCATGGCTTACAATCAACCTTTGGATGGGGTGTGATGCGGCCCCTTTCATTTGAATAGCAACGTAGAAGCACCCTTGCAAGGAATCGCAGCTTTGCAGCCATTTTACAGCCATTTAATAGCATGAGGCCCTCAGTGGTGTAGTTAGAGTTTTCGCTGTCCCTGAGTTAGGCCCTCACCACAGTGCAAACACATATATAATATAATATATGTATATATACATATATATATATATATATATATATATATATATATATATATCGCCTTCTCTCTCTCACACTCCCCCTTCTCTCTCCGTTCTTTCCATTTCCCTCTCTTTCTTTCTCTTCCTCCCCTCCCTTTCCCCCTCTCTTTCTCTCCCTATCCCTTTCTCTTCATGTTTTTCTCCCTATTAACCTCCCTTCTCTCTCTTTCTCTTCCCTCCCTCTCTTTCCCTCTCCCCTCACTTTCTCTCCCTCTCTGTCTCCCCCTCTCTTCCTCTCCCTTCTCTCTCTCCTTCTTTCTCTCCTCGCCCTCTTTCCCTCTCCCACTCTATCTTTCCCTCTCCCCCTCACTTTCTCTCTCTTTCTCTCAATCCTCCCCCTCTATCTCCATGTCTCTCTCCCCTCACTCTCTCTCTCTGCTTTCTCTTTCTCTCCCTATCCCCCACTCTCTCCCCTCTCTCTCTCCTCCTCTTCCCTTTTCTTTCTCTCCTCTCCCCTCTCTCTCTCCCTCCCCCTATCTCCCCCACCCTCTCTTTCTCACCCTCTCTCTTTCCCCTCTCATTCTATCCCTCTCTCTTTCTCTCACTCTCTTTCTCTCGCTCCCCCTCTTTCTCTCCCTCTCTCTTCATCTCGCTCTCCCCCCTTGCCTCGCTCTCTCCCCCTTGCCCTATGTATCCCCCTCATGCCTCTCCCTACCTCTTTCCCCTTTCTCTCTACCACATTCCTCTCCCTCTCTCCCCATGTGGACCCCTCCCTCCATGTCCCCTACTCTCCCTCCATGTCTCTCCTTGCCTCTCCCTCCCTCTATGTGTCTTCCTCTTTCCCCTTGCCTCTCTACCCCATGTCTCCCCTATGCTTCCGCTCTCCCTCTATGTCTCCCCCTTACCTCTCGCTACCTCCATGTGTCTCCCTCTTTCCCCTTGCCTCTCTCCCTCTCCCCCATGTCTCATCCTCTCCCTCTATGAGGGATCTTAGCACGCAAATAGCCCTAAGATGACAGTTATTAACTAAATGTTAAGATATACAGTAGCTCAAATTTAATAGGTCTATGTCGGCTGCTTTCCCAGAAGAATGTGTGCTTGTCAACTAATGAACTTTCTATTGATCTTTTGAAAGCACTGGCAGTTTTAGCTACCACCAGGGGCATAGGAACTGGGGGGGATGGGAGGGACAAAATAGAAGAGACACAGGGGAGGGTGAGGGAGGAAGAGACACAAAGGAGGGAGAGGAGGGAACAGACAAAGAGGAGGAAGGAAGAAAAGACACAGTGGAGGGAGGGGAGATAGTCACAGGGGAGGGAGAGGGGGAAGAGACACGGGAGGGGGGAGAGACACAGGGGAGGGAAAGGGGGGGAAGAGACACAGGCGAGGGGGGATAGAGACACAGGGGAGGGAGAGGGTGGAAGAGACACTGGACAGGGGCAAGACACTGGTGAGGGAAGAAAGAGACACAGGGGAGAGAGAGTTTGTCTGTAACATTGCAGGCATCGCGAGGCCCATAAGGTAGAGGGGGTGAGAGGCTTGCAAAAGGCGCTCATCGCTAGACTCTTAAGTAGAGGGGGAGGCTTGCAATGAGCTTCTTCAGCGCTCATCACGAGGCCCGCAAGTTGCTGGTTTGCTGAGGCCTGCAGTGAGCGCCAAAGACGCTCATCGCAAGGCCCGTAAAGTAGAGGGGGGAAAGGCTTGCAATGAGCACCGAAGTGCCAAGGGCAATTCGCTAGTATATATATATATATATATATATATATATATATATACACACACAATTACACTGGGGGGGGCAGGGGCATTGAAAAATTAAATAGAGAAATGTAAAAGTTCTGCTGCTCCACCCCCTCTCCCAGAGCAGGACCCCGGTGGAACCATCCCTGCTTCTTGTCCTGGGAGAATTATCCCCCGCAGATTTGTTTGGGCTCCTATGTCCATGGCTACCACATTATGCAGGTGGAAGCTTTCTCTGTGTTCGAAGTCTCCTATCTCAGGAAGTAGATAAATAGTAGATTTTCTATTATTTTTTTTTTTTATATTTTAAATATAGAACTGCAGTCATTTTTTAATCACACAACCTGATCAGCTAACTGATGTTACCAAAAATGTTTTACTTTTAAAGTGATAATTTCAGCTATAGTTCAAAATGTTCTGTGTGAAGTTTTACAATGTAAAAAAAGTTTTCAACATTTTATATGGATTGACTGGCTGGATTAACATCCTTGTAGCTGTTAGGCATAAGCTTCTTGAGTGCCCTTAAAGGTATATATAAATTTGCTGGATTAAGCATCTGATAGAGGAGAATTAGTAGTGTATGCACACATTGTTTACATGAAGAAGTCCACAAAAAAACATTTAAACACTTACAAGTCAGCAAAATCTTTTTTCATTTCTGAAATGTGAACATTAGGGTTAACAGCCTACAAACACAGTCTAAATTGGCATCAAATTTAAAATAATTTGCTTTGGCCAATCAGATTAGCTGGAATATTTGAATTAACTCTGGGTTCCTGTTTGTGCTGCAAAGCAGCCTGGAATGTATAGCGTATGACTGATGTGTGCTATGTATTGCCGCTGACATACAGCCAGGAAGCTGCTAGGAGATTGGCTAAGGAAGCAACAGCAGGTAAATAGTGGCTCCCCTGATGCTGCATGCTGATTGAGGGGAGGGGGGGAGTCAGATGCTTGTGTAGTCACTCCCTGGAGGTGTCAACATATTCATTAGATGGATTTTGTTAGATATTAATAAAGTATTAAATATTATGAGATGTGCTGCATACACATAAGCTGCTTTTTGCCTATAGAGTACAGAAATGTATTAATCTGTGATATTGTCATATCCCTTTAATAGCTTGTGTTCTACGTCATGAGTATGTGCTCCTGTCTGCTCATAAACTTGGCATAGAGGACTGGCTACAATGGGAAGCCATATTTGCCATCAACAAGACAAATGAGAGTGGATTGGAAAACTACATCAAGTGATCACCCATGTGAGGTTGCTGCTTCTAGTGAGCTTTATGGTTTCCCTAATGATATACCTGTTCCTCGGTGTTATATGAACATTTATTGGAGAACATTCAATACATTGCCATATTCCATCATGAATCTTTTTGATGGGATCACATAAACGTGTTACACATAGAACTGAAAACATTATGTAAAATGAGCTATTATTTAATTAACTGAAAAGCATTCATATACCCTATAGTAAGTAGGATCAGCTGAATAATGGAATCCAATGGTCATATTTCACCATTTTTTAAATATTTTTATTTTCTATATTTTATGAGTTAAGGACCATGTATACAATTGTAAATATTGGCTATTAACTTTTAGTTATATTATGATTTTTTTTAAATGTCACACATAAATGATTGAGACAATTGAGGTCTTAAATCATCACCATTATTATTTAAGTAACAAGAGATTAGTATTCAGTGCTTTCACGGCCGTGACCTGGGTTTCGATTCCAGTCATGGAACCAAGAGGTCACACCACCTGAAGGCAAGCAGAGTTGGGCCTGGTCAGTAGCTATATGCTGTGGCCCACTGGAGAAGGAACTGGCAACCCACTCCAGTATCTCTGCTGTGACTACCAAGTGGGTCAGCATTACAATGGAGATGTGCATGGTGTGTTATGGTCCTTGAGAGTCGAACACAACTGAGCAACAAAACAACAAGAGATTGTGAGTCTATGCTTACATTTAGGTGCACAGGGGAGCATTTTTCTTTTTTTGCCTAGAAGGCAGATTTTCTAGAAATAACCCTTCTTGAAGTTACATGTAACACAGACACTGAGATTTAACTTAATTAATTATTAATACTACAAAGTTATACATTATCACAATAAAATGTTCATTTTATACTCAATTACATGTACTTGCTTACAATTTTAATCATGTTAGGTATATGAAAAATGACTATTATGCATTCTTGATCACTTTAATATACGTATGACAGTGTCAGATATCATCAACAACGTCATTTGCATAAGTATCACAATAAGGGCTGTCATCATATCAAGAAATGAGGCTTCTATGGTGAATGGAAAATCAGCTACATAAGTCTCCATATACATGGGGCGAGTGGGTCTCCTGGATATGGCCCCACTAAGATTTACCCCATTTTCGGTCACTCTGTGCTCAGCATCCATGTTTCCACTGCTAGTGTGTACTTCGGCAACCTGCAATAATATTATTTTTACTCACAGATAAATATCTCAATGTACAGAAGAGACAGCATATTAACAATTGATGGGGGTCCCAGTTTCTTCTTGCCGACAGGGCTGAAACATTTGACTCCTCCCACACACTATACCATAACCCACCCCAACAAGCCAGATTCCTGTATAACTAAGCAAACTGAAGGATAAGAAAATATTGAAAAGTAACAAATTACTTGGGGGCAATGTTATGTGTTGTGACTTCAGGGTGTAGAGAAAGATATTTATTGGTGAGTAAAAGGTCTTTGCTGTTATTTCCCTTAAAAACATAAGATTAATAATAATAGATGGGAACATACAAAATATCTGCTTAAATATTAATTTAGAGAGGGAAGAAAAAATGGGTATATATGTTCACAAGGCTTTGTTTTTAAGGGTAATAATTCACAATAACATCCAGGAGATAATACGATTAATGAGACATAGACTGTTATTGTTAATGAGTAGCCAGAGCACTTCATTTCTATTGTATCTTATTTATGACTCTAGAGAGAACCATTACAAGTGGAATTTGTCAGGGAAGGGGGTCTGCTTCGGTTCCAAAACTCCTGCCTTTCAGCTACAGTAATCCCCCCTTAGGATCGTGAAGTGGATGGGCTTCTCGGGGTCCAGCAGGCAGATCAGGATTATCAGAAGAAGATATCAGAAACATAGGATCAAAATAACACAGGTGTTGTAACCCTTAAATAAAGCAGAGAACAGCATGTCTATGTTCCCTAAAAGAATACACTTTTTTCGGTATTTAACATGGTATATAAAGGGTAAAGAACAATAAGTTCAGTTAAACATTAAACCTAACCAGGGATTTAGCAACTTCAAATTCACAGCCTGGCTTGGGAACAACCAGTAGGAGAAGTGCCTACATTGGCATTTGCTGATTGGTCCACAAGGAGCCAATCAGATGGTAGCGGGTAACTGTGTAACACCACAGTGCTATTTTTGATGTCCTGCAATGCCTTGTCCTGGTGCTCTGCTGAACCACTCTATATAGTAATATTGCTTTGAAATTAAGAGAGCAATGTCCTGTAAACTATAGACTAGTAGAGAGCCCCGTGTGTCCAATTGTCTAGCGAAATTCCGCTTTCCAGGTGTAGACAACGGAGCTCAATATGGTGAAGCTGAAAATATGGCTTTGCCCAAATAATGCATTAAGACACTTCCTACATGATCAACACAAACATTTTTTCCTCTAATGGTCAGTGAGAAACAATAATAGCCCAGAAAACTTCAAAACATTAAGTGGGGCAACTACAACTCCGATCCAAATCTCTGAACACAAGTTGCACCCTAACAGGTAGCATTTAGAAACACCTGGTGGTGCAACTGAGATCAGATAGCATTCAATTTCAATAAAAAACGTTGTCTGAAACAAACTGACCATTAAAGTAGGTACTGTATCATGCCAATACCTAAAGACCAGCATCCCTATTAAATATGAAGCCATTAGGGGCATCGGCACACCTGCAAAGGCTGCGGGCTTGAAATTTGGCTGCATTACAGAGCTATTAAATTAGACCATGCCACAAGTTATGGGCTTGAGACGCAAACCTGTAAACCATTCTTGCGCATGTTGGATGTGCGGCCGTGAACATGATGAATTAGTCAAACTGTAGTTACGGGTTTAGACGGACCCAATTGCAAATGAGATCGTCATCATTATGTCACTGAAAAATGGAGGTTAGATTTCAAACCCTTACAGGCTTCAAGTACGAGTTTCAATTATGCATTCCAGAAATAAAGCAATATTAATAAATCAGTAAATATGATATTCTAGTCCATGTGAGTTCCATTATATGTATTTACACATTGATTGCCAGGATCGCTATAACACGGAAAGTAAACAGAAAAAAATGCATTTTATATTTGTGAGCTTGAGAATGTTGTGCTTTTAATTTTAATACCTAACCTCACTCATAAATAATTATAGGAATAATTGCATGGTTGTGTACATATTTGTTACATATGTCAAGCTTTTACCAATCACTAGGCCATATCATAAAACTAGGTAGGCCAGTCTATAGTAGGATTTAAGACTTGCAGTGGAAATAATTGCTGTTCTAATGCATCCCAGGTACTAGATGACACTGACCAATGGTATGATCAATTGTTCCACCTTCAGACAGCAACATGGAGTCAGCAGCCTTCCCAGTCAAGGTTAGTCACCTGCTTGATCTAAGTCCCAAACAGCTGCTTAAAGAAAGAATGCTGAACAGAACAAACACCCTGGTACCTACAGAATACAACTAAGATACCAGAGATCTTAAGCAATATTATGTGAAAGGAGTCAAAGATTTAAGCCATATCAACTAGGAGGAATAAGGATTTACCCCTATCACAAACTATGCAAAATAAACTCTATTATTAGCAGAATGATTCCATCTAAAAACCAAATTGTGAAAGATACACTGCTACACACCAAACTCCTCGTCTCTTTCCAATGCAGATGAATAAGTTCTTGCTTGTAGGTATTTCTGGGCTGCACTGGACTCTTCACTTCCAGTGATGTCACAATGACCACAACAGCTATGTAATGAAATAAGTTTTGGCAAGATGATGGCCTGAAGATTCTGAAATATCTGATCTAATGAAGAAGAAGCTATAGATGCAGTGCTACCTCCTCACCCTCATCATCCATACCACTCTCATATAACCATCTATTTCTGATTTCACCAATTCCTTCCCCCTCTCATTCTCTTCCCCAAAACCATGGATTTTCTCTCCAAAATGTGTCTACCGGCTACACAAAAACAACTAACTGCTAATTTTACAGCCACTTGCCAAAAGCTTGTTCTCAACTTTGTTTAATTTATATAACAACAGAAATAACTTTAAGAAGTACAGCTGTGTATAATGGGATTGTTAAAGTGGTTATTTAAATTCTGAGATATAAAGGTGTTTTAGTTGAGGTTATAGTACATAAACATTTCATATGTAATTTTTTATTTAAAAGCCTGGTTTAGGCATTTAAAGTGATCTGATCTTGACTATGCATTGCCAAAAGAAGCTGGCATCTTTGTTTCATAGGCAGAGGAATTCCATGCCTTCTATATAATTAACTTAACTGTTCCTTTCCTATGTTTTAATATAATCCACTTCCACCTTCTAGAGTAGCTCAGTCTGGCTTGCATCCAAGTCATGACATCACAAGTGTGGACAAATGACCAATTTTAACACAGCTCAAACTTAAAGGATCATGGTTTTAGTCTTACAAACGGGTTTCATTTATTTAACTGATTAAACAAAACAACAAATATAAATAAATAAAAATACAATGTAGCTTCTACGCCTCCCAACTGTTCTTCTTTTTGAAGAATAATTGGAAAAATTACCCCTATATCTTCTAATAGATACTTAATTATGCAAAGACCACTTCAGAAGGAAACACTAAACTTATTTGTAAAGGTCTACAATTTGTATTAACGCTTCAGTGTCCCTTTAAGCAATATAGACAATTTGTATCCCAGGCATGCATGAATTCCTTTTGTTTATCCCTACATTTTATGTTGGAAAGCTACTCCACTTATCTACTAATCGTTCATTAAAATTTTACAGGCACATATTACCTTTTTGTAAGCACAGGTAAGTAAATTAAAATTGCTGAGCCATTCATTTATCCATCTATACTTAAAGGGACATTTAATAAAATGTTGTTGTTTTCTTCAAGCTTTGAAAAGAGCATGTTTTAAACATAAGAGTTGTTTTTGCATGAAAACATTTAAAGGAGCATGGAAGGTTTCTGGATTTCACTAGGAATATAATATACCTATGCCTCAATTTACTGAAATTTAATTTATTTTATTAAGAAATGCTTAAAAGCAATTTTTTCTGCCTACAATCATATAATTTATACCTGTTTGGATATGTTCTTTGTAGCTCATGCACCTCTCTAATATACAGAGTGTTGAGTGCAGTGATTCAAATTGGCCTGCCAGTGGCCTCTCATGCTGCATAATGTTGTTACTGATTGGTTATTAACTGGTCTGTAAGCTTTGCCACATCTGTGAGGGGTGGTAGAAGTGTCAGGAGATTCAGGCCCTGGAGGAGGCAAAACAGCTCATCCTCTTAGAACAGTTTTATCGAATGTGCCCTGCTCCGATGAGGGATTAGACCAATGTCCGTTTACAACAGTTGCAGCTAGGCAACTAGTTGAGACAAGGGGAGAGCCATGAACATCATACCCTAGCAGCTCTTTGGGGTGGGCAGGTGGTCCAGCACCTGCCAGGTTCATCATAGACCGCTCCCCCCCATTAGGAGCCTAGGACACATGCCACCCCATGGATCAGGGCATGTTAAGTGTAAGTACATTTAATCAAGTGGGCCATTTATGGAGAGAATGCCCGCATCAGCCCTGGTTCCTGCCATTGAGTGCCCACTTTATTGGTTGGTGGATTGGGGAAGGTCTGCTAACCGGGATGAGGGGTAACAATTTTATTACCACCCCAAATGGAGAGAAGACTATTGTTCCTGCCCATCCATCCATTCTGTACAGCTACCAGCAGGAGAAAACCGGAGATGGCATGTGCAGGCAGTTACACTGGATGGCAAATTGACCAAAGGATTCTGGGACACTGGATTGTTTTTGACCATCATCCATCCAGATTTCATCATCCTATTAGCCCTGCAAATTAAACAAGTGTATGTTGTAGTAACTGAGGGTCAGCAGTATTCTATTCCCATGGCCAAAGTGGAGATCGATCGGGGAACCAGGAAAAGATGTACTGTTAATACAGTAATAAATGAAGCAAACTATTCCCAGGGACACTGTCACTTTAAGATAACCCCTTGCCTGTGTGTATATATTAACTAATGCTGCTGTGTATCTATTGTAGCCCCCTGCATCCCTATGTGATCATATTACACTAGTAAAGTACACTAACCTTTAGACTCTTCTCTTCAATGAGGCCTGGCCTGGCCCCCTGACCGTTAATGCATTCCGCCCACCAGCACAGTGACGATATGCATGGGCGGTCATAAATGTATCAATTTCATGACTGACAGTCTTCCATCATTGACCAATCAATGATGGAAGGCTGTACAGTTGTCAAGAGAACAATGTAAACCCACCCAGACCGTTAGCTCCTAGCGCCCGCCAGCTAATTGAGCCTCGAGTTTAATTTTTGATTGACATCTACAGTCAATAAAACCACCAGTTGCCTGTCCCTTCCCCCTTTCTGTTTCCTGACCCTGGTCACGCTGAGAGAGACCTCCCTGGCTGAAACTACTCACATCTGCTCTGCCCAACCTAACAGTAAGTCTATCTGTCACCTGCCCTGCCCCTGGCCAAACCAAACCCCTAGTGCCCCTAATAAAAGGTAGGGTCCCCCCAGTTACCCCACTATGCCTGCCTGGCCTGCCACCTACTCAGCCACCCACCAACTTACCTACCACCGACGACCGACCGACCTAGGCCTGCAATACCTGGTGCCACCCCCAACCATCACCCCCATGTGGCCTGTGCCACCCCTGATCACCCCGATGTGGCCTGCCCTATGCTATGCCACCGCCCGATTACGCCGATCACGGTGATCGGGGAAATCGGGTGGTGAGCAGGGTGGCACAGGCCACATGGGGGTGATCGGATCACCCTTATGAGGCCTGTGCCACCCCTGATCACCTCCATGTGGCCTGTGCCACCCCCGAGGCCCGATCATCACCCCGATGTGGCCTATGCTATGCCACCGCCCGATTACCCCGATCACAGTGATCGGGGTAATCGGGCGGTGAGCGGGGTTGCACAGGCCACATGGGGGTGGATGATCACCCCCATAAGGCCTGTGCCACCCCTGATCATGGCCTCCATGTGGCCTACGCGGCCACTGACCGACCGATGGCCCCGTGCCCCCCCCCCCCCTATTTATATTCTATTTTTAGAAGTAACAGGCACATGCATGTGCCTGTCACTTTTAAAGATAAAATAAAAATAAGGTAAGGGAAAAACAATAATAGAAATACAGTAAACAGCACACATACTAAACAAACAATAATAAAAATAAAGTAAAAAGCACATACATACTAAACAAACAATAATAAAAATAAAATAAACAACAGCACATACTTACCTGTCAAATTGACCCCTCCAGCGTTGGCCTTCTGCCCTCAGTGACCTGGATAGTCATATTAATCCAATGTTGATTGAAGCCCATGTCAAATAAATAATCCAATGTTGATTGAAGCCCATGTCAAATAAATAATCCAATGTTGATTGAATCCCATGTCAAATAAATAATCCAATGTTGATTGAAGCCCATGTCAAATAAATAATCCAATGTTGATTGAAGCCCATGTCAAATAAATAATCCAATGTTGATTGAATCCCATGTCAAATAAATAATCCAATGTTGATTGAAGCCCATGTCAAATAAATAATCCAATCTTGATTGCAGCCCATGTCAAAAAATAATCCAATCTTGATTGAAGCCATTGTCCATCTATTCTGGCCCATTGAAAGAGGCCTCCACCAAAAAAAAAAAACGACGCCCTAAAAAACAAAAAAACCACAAACTAACAGAACTCCTCACACAAGGATGTATATTTTTTTTGTGTGTGTGTGTGATATATATATATATATATATATATATATATATATATATATTTATATATATATATATATATATTTATATATATATATATATATATATATATATATTGATATATATATATATATATATTTATATATATTGATATATATATATTGATATATATATATATATATATATTGATATATATGTTGATTGATTGATAGACATATTGATTGATATATATATATATATATATATATATATATATATATATATATATATTGAGATATACATATATATATATATATATTTATATATTGATTGATTTATATATTAATTATTGATTGATATATATATATATATATTGATGTATATATATATTGAGATATATTTATATATTGATTGATTTATATATTGATTATTGATTGATATATCTATATATATTGAGATAAATATATATATATATATGTATATATTGATTGATTTATATATTGATTATTGATTGACATATATATATATATATATATATATATATATATATATATATATATTGAGATATATTGATATCAATTGATATATATCGTTTTTTTGTTTTTTGGGGGGGGTTTTCATGTACAGTTTGGGCCTATATGGTCACACTTGGTCTTTTAAGGTTTTTAAGGTGCGGTTGGGGCCTATATGGTCCCAATTTGTTATTTAGGGTTTTTAAGGTGCGGTTGGGGCCTATGTGGTCCCAATTTGTTATTTAAGTTTTTTAAGGTGCGGTTGGGGCCTATATGGTACCACTTTGTTATTTAGGGTTTTTAAGGTGCGGTTGGGGCCTATATGGTCCCACTTTGTTATTTAGGGTTTTTAAGGTGCGGTTGGGGCCTATATGGTCCCACTTTGTTATTTAGGGTTTTTAAGGTGCGGTTGGGGCCTATATGGTCCCAATTTGTTATTTAGGATTTTTAAGGTGCGGTTGGGGCCTATATGGTCACACTTGGTCTTTTAAGGTTTTAAAAGTTACGGTTTGGGTCTTGAACTTTCTAATGTTTTGTTGTTGTTTTCTATCACCCCCCAGGTGCAAACTATCTGTGGAAGCAGATTTGTTTGGACTCGTTGGTTGACTTACTGGACGTGAATACCCCGAGAAGGAGAGTCAACTGTAGGTGAGTATATGGTCACACTTGGACTTTTAAGGTTTTTAAGGTGTGGTTGGGGCCTATATGGTCACACTTGGTCTTTTAAGGTTTTAAAAGTTACGGTTTGGGTCTTGAACTTTCTAATGTTTTTTTTGTTGTTTTCTATCACCCCCCAGGTGCAAACTATCTGTGGAAGCAGATTTGTTTGGACTCGTTGGTTGACTTACTGGACGTGAATACCCCGAGAAGGAGAGTCAACTGTAGGTGAGTATCATTGCTTTTCATTTTCTGTCCATGCGTATAGGTGCAAATTTGATGTTGATGTAGTCTTGTCACATGAGGGTTTGCAATCTGTAATGTATACCAATGAATTCAACACACTGTTATTTTAAAGTAATTTTGTGACATAATATAAATTAATATACCGTGATCTCTTTCTTCTATTGGTATCAGGAATGAATACTATTGACTCTCTACTTGTGAAGCCTTTCGGCACCCTAACCTATGAGGAGAAGGTGGAAGTAAAACGGTTAGGACCTGACCAACCAGAGATAAATCTGCAGCAAATCGCAAGAGATAGAGGGAAGCAATATATCCGTACTTTCAATACTGAATGGTACAAGAAGAACGACTGGCTTTGTGGAAGCGTTTCTAGGAAGGCCTTATATTGTTTCCCATGCATCCTATTTGGTGGTGACGCTGCTTGGACCAAAACTGGAGTGACTGACGTAAAACATCTAGCTGATAAATTGGCGAAACACAAAAGTTCTAAAGCTCACTTGGATAACAGAATCAAGTTTGAGATGCTTGGACAGGCGAACATTGCAGTTCAACTGGACCAAGGATACCAAGTCAGTATTCAAAAACACAACAAAGAACTGGTACATCCTTTCCAAGATAATTGATTGTGTTCGCTTTTGTGGCGCTTTTGAACTGGCATTAAGAGGACACGACGAGAGTGAAACATCGCTAAATCCAGGAGTGTTTCGAGGCCTGGTGGATTTGGTTGGCAGTATCGATAGTGCAATGGAACAGCATTTGAAGACTGCAACTGTGTTTAAGGGCACGTCCAAAACCGTGCAGAATGAGCTACTGGACTGCATGCATGAAGTTATTAAGGAAGTGATTCACCAAGAGCTTAAGGAAGCCCAGTTTGTGGCAATCCAAGCGGATGAAACAACCGATATTTCCGCTAGGACACAGTGCGTTGTAGTCTATCGCTACATTGACAAGAAGCATCAAGTGGTGGAAAGATTTGATGGCTTCACGGAAATTAAATCAACGGATGCAGACTCGATTGCTGCTGTTGTGCTGGAAAGTCTGAATACTGTTCTCCCAGAGCCAGAAGACAAGAAGAAACTCATAGCTCAAAGCTACGATGGTGCCAGTGTGATGCGTGGAGATCAAGGAGGAGTTCAAAGAAAAATAAAAGACGTGTACCCGAACTCACACTACGTCTATTGCTATGCTCACCAACTGAACCTAATAATGGAGAAAGCAGTTTCAAGGATTGGAAGAGTTCGAGTTTTTTTTTCCAACATAGGCGGCATACCATCTTTTTTTTCACGCTCTCCAAAATTGACTGGAGTTCTGTATGAGGTAGTTGGTAGAAGACTTCCAAGAGGTGCACCGACACGATGGAACTTCAACGTTAGGACCGTGAACGTCATCTACGAGAACAGAGATGCGCTACTTGAGTGTTTCCAGACAATTGAAGCATGTCTAAACTTTGATCCAACATCTATACGTGAAGCCGCCGGTTTCATTGGAATGCTGGAAGACAGGGAGTTCCTTTACTTCCTTAAATTATTTCATTTAATAATTCCACATGTTGACATCCTCTATAGTCAGCTTCAGAAGCGAGACACGGATACTGTTTATATCAAAAAAGTCACAGAAGACTTTGTCGCCAGCATCCAGAAAATCCGTAATTCTGTTGACGAGATAGAAGCAAGTTTGCCGAGCGATGTAACAGTCCACAGACGGAGTGCGGAGATCTCAACCTTGAGACAACTTTCAAGAGGGGTATGTGACATAGTGGTGGTTCATGCAAAAGAACGTTTTTCATTTTCAAATCAACTAGTCAGTGCCAAACTTGTTCAAAGTGACTTGTATAAAACCCATGACACTTGCTTTCCAACCCAAGCTCTGGAAGACACCGTGCAAGCATATCCAATACTGAAGAAGGAACAATTACCCACTGAGCTGTCACTTCTGTATGGGAAGACAGATTTTCATGCTTGTACAAGTGCTGTTGCTCTGCACAAACTTTTAAATCAATTGAATCTGCAGAATGATTTCACAGAGACAGTGAAATTATTAAGAATCCTGATTACAACACCGATGACCACTGCAAAATCAGAAAGATCCTTCTCCACATTGAAGAGGATAAAAACCTTTTTAAGAAGCACCATGGCCCTGGAGCGGTTGAATGCATTGGTTTGAAGGAATTGGAGGCACTTCCAAGGGTAGCTGTCACTTCTGTATGGGAAGCCAGAATTTCATGTCTGTACAAGTGCTGTTGCTCTGCACCAACTTTACTATCAATTTAATCTGCATAATAATTTCACAGAGACAGTGAAGCTATAAGGAATCCTCCTTTCAACACCGAAGACTACTGCAGAATCAGAAAGATGCTTCTCCACATTGAAGAGGATAAAAAGGTATTTAAGAAGCACCATGGCCCTGCAGCGGTTGAATGCATTGGTTTGAAGGAATTGGAGGCACCTTCAAGGGTAAGTAAAGTTCTCAGAAATGGCACCAACGAACTACCAAAAATAACTAGTGGTAAGTAAAGTATGAATGGTGTGTGGGTGTGCATATGGAAGGAGCTTTGAAAGGTGTGTGAATGGTCAGTAACAATTGTTGAAGCCTTGGCGTGGCGTTACTGCTCATATGGTTATCCATATGCTAATTCAACGTGTTTGTTTGGCATTGTGTTTGTTTGACAATGTTGTTGTTTTCTTGATTCCCAAGATCCACTGGTTTGGGCCTATACAGTGCTGATTGGTCTTCTAAGGTATGTTTGGGGCCTATGGTCACACTTGGTCTTCTAAGGTATGTTTGGGCCCTATACGGTCACACTTGGTCTTCTAAGGTATGTTTGGGGCCTATGGTCACACTTGGTCTTCTAAGGTATGTTTGGGGCCTATATGGTCACACTTGGTCTTCTAAGGTATGTTTGGGGCCTATATGGTTCCACTTGGTCTTTTAATGTTTTTTAAGTATGGTTTTGTTCTTGAATGGTCTGATTGATTTTCTTGTTTTCTTTCAACCCCAGGTGCAAACCCTATGTGGCAGCAGATTTGTTTGTACTCGTTGGTCAACTTACTGAACGTGAATACCCTGAGAAGAAGAGCCGACTAATGGTAGGTGTCACTGCTTTAATTTTTCTGTTAATGCATATAGGTGCAATTATGACATTGCTGTAGTCTTGTCACATGAGTTTTTTCAATCTATATTGTATACCAATGAATTTAACACATTGTTACTTTACTTCTTGACATTTCTGCATTGCTGATCATGTATTTCAATGGGCTTTACAAGTATAAGGTCATTGGGCGGGGCTTGTAAAGGTCATTATGACGTCAGGGGGAGGAGTTATAAAAATGGGTGTGGTTTGAAAAAAAGGGGAGTGGTTATGTTTCGCCCTGGCGCCCCTCCAACTTGAAAAGTCACCAGCCGCCACTGTGTATTTGATAAATCATCAGTATTATTGGTTTAAACATCACATATTATTTTATTTTCATGTTTAAGTGTCAATTATATATATATCTAAGTACATCTAAGTATATCTGTGTATATCATGTATGTACAGCTCATAAAAGATAGTAACACAATAACAAGGTTATAAAATATTCATCTGACTAATCATCAGTATTTTTGGTTCCAATATCACACATTGTCATATTATTATCTACATTCAGATGTGTATCATTTTTGTATTTTTTTTAGTACATGTTGTGGGTCTTATGACTGTGTATATCATGTAACCATGTATATATAATGTAAAATAACTGTAATGACTACAGCTTTATCTTTTATAGGGCTTACCACAACTGATGTTTGTAGAGATATATGCATATTTTCATTGATATACCTATATTTATAACATATATGTGGATACTAGACTATCATGTTTAAGACAAAAATAGCTCTAGTGTATAACCATATGATCTTACATGTGTGTGCATTTTTATATATAAGATATTTTTTAAGAATATATATATTTTTTAAAAAGCACAATTTTTAAATATATGTGTGTGTAAATCTATACATATACATATACATATGTATATTTTTTGTATGTATTTGTAGGATATTTCTAACTAAAGAATCTGCATCAGGAGCAGCGAAATGCGTTTTAGTACTTACATTTATCCTTTTTTATATCATCATTGTATTTTTTATATTTATCCTGTGTTTTATAGATATCATTATTAATTGAAATCAGTACATAATAAAATATTTTCAAAAAAACATTTTTTGACCATATTAAGCCTCAAGTGGAGTTACTGTGTAATACACCATATATACAGCACTCATTGTCAGATCCTCTAGGCTATTCATCATACCCATCCCATTAATAATTTTCTAGATATACTTTACCACATTATGTTATTCTCCATTTTTTTATGTATAGTGTATACACTTTAATTAATGTACACTAGCAAAATGGAGACTGGGATATATTTGCAGGAGATGAAGAAGATTGACATTTCACAGTGAGATTATATTGAATGTGATCTCTGTACCTCATAACATTTGAGGTCTCTCCAGGTGAGAGTCATAAACAGTTGAAAGTAAAAACCACAGCAGTTTTTCTAATGACCAGCACTAGGAGTTTGTGCGTCCTCTCTCTCCCTTCCCTCTTGTTTTTATACATATTCTAGACACCTACGTGAACGGTATGCCAATTGAGGAAGCAGCACAACCCCGGCACGTAACACACTTTTTAACAATAAATAGAACAATTGTTCTTGCAAGAGTTGAGAAACTTCAAGTGAGCCAGCACTACATCACGCCATTCTATAGCGCTAACTATACCCACTGGGACCAACCAGCCCCAGTATCTAACATGCATTGATGTTATGTTTGCTAATTCTAAGTTGTATATAAAATCAAACATTTTCAAATTTCAATTGCTTTTCTGTATTTTTTTTCCCATGAGTTCCCCTATCCCTATCTACCCTATGTTAAAATGTTTATATATATATATATATATATATATATATATATATATATATATATACACAAACATATATAGTGTGCAGGTTTTCAGTCTTGTAAAGTGCATTGGAAAGAAGCACTTTGTACGTTTGATTTTAAGCTCAATGACAGAGCACTCTATTCTTTTTCAATTTGTTAATTTTGTTTATTCCCTGTACTTAGCCCCTGTATAGAGCTACAGAATATGTTGTTGCATTACATATAAAGGATAATAACAAATAAAGGATAATAATATATATGTGTATACATAAAAAATATATAATACAATATATGAATATATATATATATATATATATATATATATATATATACTAGCGACTTGCCTGTCAAAAAATGATGGCAATAAAATTGTAAGGCAGGTAATGCTGTTTGGTCGAGACATTAATTTTGTTGCTGGTCAGAGATCCTTCGGCGCTCATTGCGAAGCTGTTGTATTTTTTTTTTCTGATAGGCCCTTTTGCTGTTATTGTTTTGTCGGCGATGATCGGTTTTTTGCGCTTATTTCAAGGCTTTGTGTGCTATGAGCAGCGTTGACCCTCATTGTGTGTCGCGCAGTGAATGGGTTTTGTGTTTATTGTGAGTGTTTTTTTTTGTTTTTGTGTATATTTGTTTTTGTATGCTAATGAAATAATTAATACATTAATAAATGAATATACTTTACCTATTTGGAAATAATATATGCAGGAAGCATTGTGCTGAAGAGCTGACAATCTGTTTTGATATTCCTGCAGCATACAATGTCGGTTTGCACTGTTGTGGAGCTGAGGTGTAAGTGTCAGCAATGTGTACAGTGTGTAGTGTAAATAGGCTGCGTGCACGAGGGGAAACAGGGTAGCTGTGTACTTCCGCATTGTGTAAGTTTGTGTTGTAAAATGGCTGCGAATGTGTATGTGGTACGCGGCTGTGGATGATGTTGCGTCCTTGGTAAGAGTGTATCTTGTACCTCGTACAGCTTTTTTGAAAAGCCGTATGTGCTTGGTGTTGCTTTGCGTCTTTAGGGTCCTGTAGCCTCGTTTTCGTTTTTTCGGCGGTCATTTTTTCTCTCGCTTAGTGGATTTTCGTGTGTTTAAACTCGTGAATTTGGACTTAAATTGAGGTGTAACTTCACTTGCAGAGGACCTGAGTGCCCCCCCCCCCCCCCCCCCCTCTGCTGTGGGTACGCTTTTTATTATATTTTGTGTGTGTATTTATTGTGTTTTTAATGTTTTCAGGTGCGCGCGATTCGGCCATTAAGGTCCTATTTTCGAGAAGCCTTAATGGGTTTTTTTCTAAGTCCCGCGTCTCGTATTTTGTTATGCTCGCTTCGGTTGCGGCGAGCCCGCAAGCGTTAGCAACAATCCGCATTGCTGCCAACTATATATGTGAAATATATATATATATATATATAAACTAGTGACTTGCCCGTCAAAATGGAGTTCAATATTTTTTTCCCCTGTGTCTCTTCCCCCCTTTCCCTCCCCTGTGTCTCTGTACCCTGTGTCTCTCCCTCTCTCTCCCGTCTCTCTTTCCCCCCTCTCCCTTCCCCTGTGTCTCTTCCACCCTCCCCTGTCCCCCTTCCCCCATCTCCCTCCCCTGTGTCTCTTCCCCGCTCGCCCTCCCCAGTGTATCATACCCCCGCTCGCCCTCCCCTGTGTCTCATACCCCCCTTGCCCTCCACCATGTCTCATACCCCCCTCACCCTCTCCTGTGTGTCTCCCCCCTCGCCCTCCCCTGTTTATCCCCCCTCTCCCTCCCCTGTCTCTCCCCCTTCTCCCTCCCCTGTCTCTCTTTCCCCCTGCCTTCTCCTGTGTCTCTTTCCCCTCTCTCCCTTCCCCTGTGCCTCTTTCCCCTCTCTCCCTTCCCCTGTGTATCTCCCCCCTCTCTCCCTCCCTATCTCTCTTTCCCCCCACTCCCTTCCCCTGTGTCTCTTCCCCCCTCCACTGTGTCCCTTCCCCCCTCCCCAGTGTCTCTTCTCCCCTCCCCTGTGTCTCTTCGTCCCCTCCCGTGTCTCTTCCCCCTCTACCTCCTCTGTGTCTCATACCCCCACTCGCCCTCCCCTGTGTCCTTACCTCACCCCTTTCCCCCAGATGCTCCCTCTGTCCCCCCCAGATGCTCCCTTTATCCCCCCTTGCCTGCTGTTTCATTGGTGGTTCAGTCGAGTCCCCCCCGTCCTGTCTCCTGCCTGGCGCCTTAGGTCTGATGTCATTCCGGAGTCCCCCTATGCTGTAGACCGGACGACCTCGCAGGAACTCCACTGAACCACCAAAGAAACTGCAGGTAAGGGGGGACAGAGGGAGCATCTGGGGGACAGAGGGAGCATCTAGGGGACAGAGGGAGCATCTAGGGGACAGAGGGAGCATCTGGTGGGCGGTAAGGGCAACTGAGGGGGGATATGGGACACAAGGGAGGGCGAGGGAAAAGGAGACACCGGGCCATTTTTTTTATCGCTTAGGGGATTTTCGTGTGTGTAAACTCTGAAATTTGGACTTAAACTGAGGTGTACCTTCACTTGCAAAGGCCCTGGGTGACCCAGAAGCCCCCCCCCCCCCCCCCCCCCCCTCGCTGTGGTTAAGGTTTTTATGTATTTTTTGTGTGTATTTATTGTGTTTTTAATGTTTAATGGTGCGCGCGGTTCGGCCGTTAAGGTCTTAATTTTGGGAGTTCTTTATGGTTTTAGGGTTCGTTGTATTCTTTTTTGGCTAAGTCCGTAAATTTTGCGTTCTAAGACCCGCAGTTTGTATTTTTTTGTATAAGTTCGTATTTATTGATTGCTTGTTAGATCTATTTTTTGGTGGCGCCTGTGTGTGTGTTTTTTAACCGCTTGTGAGGAGCCGTAGAGCCTCCACGTCCGGTTGCATATTTCTACTGTGCATTTCCAGAGGGAGATGCCAAATAGAAAGCCACTCTCTGAAAATCCCTTTAGTAGCAATAAACAGTGTAACCTGAGCAGCTTTCCATGTACAAACACACTTTCAAGACATCAACCACTCTCATACTGCTGTTGTGGTGTGCCAAGTTTACATAGCCCTCCCACCGGAGGGGGGCTCCACTCTACACACAATATTTAATTCAGGGTGTAGAGAGCTAATATGGTCCAGGGGCATAATTGGAAAATAGCAATTACTTGTTTAAGTGCACAGTAAAAGACCACTAAACTTCAGGCTGAGCTCTCAACTACTATGAGGTCAATAGGGGGAGGTAGGTTTGTCTAGCATTCACTGCTAACTTTTCAGGTACAAAGTTATATAAAAAAAATGTTCTTCGATGGCTGGAGACTTGCTATTTTAAATCGGTTTCCCTTGGCAATAAGCGTGTTCTATGCATGACTATTTCCTCAGTGATGCTTGAAAGTCTGTGGGGTATAAAAATATGTTGGGGTCCAGAAAAAATTCTGTTTTGTTGTTTTATATACAATTTGCTTTAAACTTAATGTTCAAACTAAAGTTCATACCATATCACATAAAATGTTTTAAAACAACTGGATATAACATTTCTGATTAATAATAGAGCCTCAATTCTAAAGTGACAAATACATATGGCCATTGACAACGTGTAACACATTCAAAGTTTTTAATCTTAAAGAATGCAGTCCAGTTTATGAACTGATGTTCAAGTAGATTAATGATTAACAGCTGACAAGTCCATGTGCACTTCAATTTAGACTTTTTATTATCTGTGTGTGCGGACAGAGCAATATTCCAGTACAGCTGTGTGTGGGAGTATCCCTATAATCCTTCTGCTTTGTAGGATAAAAGTATTTAACGAATGAAGGATCCAGACAAGTAGAAAAGTATTAATCAAAAAGTAATTAACTCATTTGACTCATGGATGCACTTTGTGCAAACATTTTGTATTTCTATAAAAACTGAAATCATAATTTCCAAAACGTCTAATCTACAATATGCATGCTAATTAGTGGATTGTGTAAAATATAGTTTAACATCATGTTTGTTTTTATCAAATAAAAAAGCAATACTCGATAATATTAAAAACACACATTTTTGTTGCCACTCTCAGTTTTCACCACGTGTTTTTTTTTGTATCTACCAATCAGATAATGAGGGTGATACTATTGTGCATCATTTTAAAAAGTGTTCGGTTTTGTATTTTGTAGTTATATTAAACTAGCGACTTGCCCGTCAAAAATGACGGCAATAAAAAGTGAAGCCTGGCAATGCTGTTTGCCACACAATGAAAGGCTCTCCGCCTCTACTTTACTGCCCTCTCCATGAGCGCCTTTGGCACTCATCACGGGCCTCGCAATAAGCGCTTTCATCGCTCATCATGGGCCTCGCAACAAGTGCCTTCGGCGCTCATCACGGGCCTCGCAATCAGCTGCCCCGTCAACTTCCTCCCTTGCGTCTCATTTCCCCCCTCCTCTCCCTTCCTTGTGTCTTTTTTCCCCCTCCTCTCCCTCCCTTGTATCTCCTCCCCTTCCCTTGTGTTTTTACCTCCCTCTTGTGTCTCTAACCCCCTCTCTGTGTCTCTTTCCCTCCTGTTTCTTTTTCCCCCTCTCCCTTCCATGCGTCTCTTTCCCCTCCCCTGTGTCTCCTTCCCCCCTCTCCCTCCCCTGTGTCTCTTCCCCCCTCCTCTCCCCTGTGTCTCTTTCCCCCTCTCCCTCCTTTGTCTCTTCCCCCCCCTCTCTCTGTGTCTCTTTCCCCCCTGTTTCCCTCCCGCCGTGTCTCTTTCCGCCCTCCCCACTGTGTCTCTTTCCCTCCTCCCCACCTGAGTCTCTTCCCACTCCTCTCCCCCGTGTGTCTCTTTCCCCCTCTCCACCCCTGTCTCTTTCCCCCCTCCCATGTGTCTCTTTCCCCTCCCCTGTGTCTCTTTCTCCCTCTCTCCCTCTGTGTTTCTTCCCACCCCTCTCCCCCCTGTGTCTCTTTCCCCCTCTCCACCCCTATCACTTTCCCCCTCCCATGTGTCTCTTTACCCCTCCCCTGTGTCTCTTTCTCCCTCTCTCCCTCTGTGTCTCTTTCCCCCCTCTCAACTCTGTGTCTCTTTCCCCCTCTCTCTCTGTGTCTTTCCCCCCTTGTGTCTCCCCCCTCCCTCTGTGTCCTTTCCCCCCTCTCTCTCTGTGTCTCTTCCCCCCCTCTCCCTCTGTGCCTCCTCCCCCCTCTCCCTCTGTGTCTATCCCCCTCTCCCACTGTGTCTCTTCCCCCCTCTCTCTCTGTGTCTCTACCTACCGTCTCCCTCTGTGTCTCTTCCCCTCCTCTCCCTCTGTGTCTCTTCCCCTCCTCTCCCTCTGTGCCTCTCCCCCCTCCCTCTGTGTCTCTTCCCCCCTCTGTGTCTCTTCCCCCCTCTCCATCTGTGTCTTTCCCCCCCTCTCCCCCCATATTTCTTCCTGTGTCTCTTTCCCCCCCTCTCCCTGTGTCTCTTTCCCCCCTCTCCCTGTGCCGCTTTCCCCCCTCTCCCCTGTCTCTTTCCCCCCTCCCCATGTCTCTTTCCCCCTCTCCCCCATTTCTCTTTCCCCTCCTCTCCCTCCCATGCATCTCACCTCTGTGTTTCTTCCCACCCCTCTCCCCCCTGTGTCTCTTTCCCCCTCTCCACCCCTGTCACTTTCCCCCTCCCATGTGTCTCTTTCCCCCTCCCCTGTATCTCTTTCTCCCCCTCTCCCTCTGTGTCTCTTTCCCCCTGTTTCCCTCCCCTGTGTCTCTTTCCCCCCTCTCCCCCGTGTCTCTTTACACCCTCTCTCTGTGTCTTTTCCCCCCTCTCCCCCTGTCTCTTTCCCCCCTCTCCCCCATGTATCTTTCCCCCCTCTCCCCCATTTCTCTTTCCCCCCTCTCCCTCCCATGCGTCTCTTTCCCCCTCCCCTGTATCTCTTTCTCCCCCTCTCCCTCTGTGTCTCTTTCACCCCCTATCCCTCTGTTTCTCTTCCCCCCTCCCTCTGTGTCTCTTTACCCCCTCTCCCTCTGTGTCTCTTTCCCCCCTCTCCCTCTGTGTTTCTACCCCATCTCTCTCTGTGTCTCTTCCTCGCTGTGTCTCTCCACCCTCCCTCTGTGTCTCTTCCCCTCCTCTCCCTCTGTGCCTCTTTTCCCCCCTCTCTCTCTGTGTCTCTCCTCCCGCCCCTCTGTGTCTCTTCCCCCCCCCCCCTCCCTCTGTGTCTTCCCTCTTCTTATGGGCATATGCCGTGCAATGCGCATGCACATGATCCGATTGCCTTTGCAAGCGTGACAATGAATCGCAGTTTGACAATTATAATATGTGATGTATATCTAAGTTTTCCTGATTTTACTTTTTCTAATCTAACACATGCTGTTTATATCAGAATCACACATTGCAAGGAGTCATTCTCTACACACACAGATTTATTTTATCACATATAATAGTTATGGTAATTGCGAGTTGTCGTCACGCAATGTTAAAAGTTATGACAAACTGTCTAGCGACTTGCCTGTCAAAAACGACGGGGCAATAAAATGTTAAGCCATGGCAATGCTGTTTGCCACACAATGTAAAGTTTTTTGTACCTTGGCGCTCATTGCGAGCCTCTCCTCTTGTGTACTATTGCTCCTCTCACAAAGACAGATATATATATATTTTTTTTTCCTATCTTAGATTTTTTTTCCTAAGTCCGGCATCGCGTATTTTTTCTTTTCTTAGTCCCATGTCTTGTAATTCTTTTTTTTCTAAGTCCTGCGTTTGTCAACTGCTTGCAGGCTAAGGCGATCCCGTGTTTCCTAAGTGTTTGGTGGCTAAGTGCTGCGTGTTTCATTGCCTTGACAGCTCACCTCTCTTTGCGAGGCTCGCAGGCAATGAGCACCTTCAGAGCTTATCGCCTAAGTGCTGCAAGTTTTAGTGCCAACAGCTCGTCTCGCATGCAATGAGCGACAATGACTCATAGTTTGACAACTATTATATGTGATTGTGCCATGAGACACTCATGCACAATGCATGCGTAAGCTGTACATGCGCATTGCGAAGCGGGATGTGCATTCCACTGCGGACGCCGCATTGAGAGCTGGGAGCGGGAGGAAGAGGAAGTAAGGAGACACAGGGGAGAGAGAAAGGAGACACTTAGGAGGGAGAGGGGGAGAAAGTAGGCACAGGGGAGGGAGAGGGGGAGAAGGAGACACAGGGGAGGGAGAGGGGGGAGAAATGAGACACATGGGAGGGAGAGGAGGAGAAAGGAGACACAGGGGAGGGAGAGGGGGGCGGAAGAGACACAGGGGATGGAGAGAGGGGTGGAAGAGACACAGGGGAGGGAGAGGGAGGAGAGACATGGGAGGGAGAGGAGAGACACAGGGTAGGGAGGGGGGAGACACAGGGGAGGGAAAGGGGGAAAGAGACACAGGGGAGGGAGAGGGGGAAAGAGACACAGGGTAGGGAGAGGGGGGAAAAGACACAGGGTAGGGAGAGGGGGGAAATAGAAGGAGGGGGGGAATAAAAAATAAAATATGATACCGTCATTTGTGACAGGCAAGTGACTAGATAAAAAATATATCTTGTTTTCCACATCCCCAGAGCTGCTTATATAGACACAGTACACCTCCCTATAGAAACATTGCATTTTATTTTAATCCTTTACTAACCTTCAAGCCAACAGTAGCACAGTGCAGAGATCTACAGAGCAATGTCTGGGCTCCTCCTTGCTTCCTTGTTCACGGGACTACACATCCCCTGATGCCTTCCTGCACAAACTGCCATCATAGATTGATACAACGTATTAGTTGCCTGTGACAATGTTTAATAATGTTTATTTTGGTATTTTTTCATGCAAAACAATGTTTTCATACACTGCTGATTCTCCTCTATCAGATGCATTAACACCTGTTATGCTCAAAAGGTAAATTATGGTGTATGAGTATTTCTCTAACTTATTAGCGACTGGAAGCTCAATATTTTCAGCTCACACTGTGCTAGGAGTAAGGTTTCCAGAGAAACCTTGTGTCACAGTTATCTTGAAGAATTATCCTGGCCATACAAAATGGAACCTTAGGATATCAGGGAACACAGTTGTGTAATACTAGTTTATACAAATGTAGATGACTTGGTCACTCGTGCCATGCCTGTACGACCTCACACCCTGCCTACAAACAATTAGGGCAGGTTATTGTATGACATCATTGCAAAATGGAAAAAACACGGAGACAAAGAAAACCTGTACTTCAAGATATAAAAGAATGCATTCTTAGCAAAAGTAGGAGCATTCAAATGTAAAATATTAGGCAATATATTCCTATTGATACATTTATTTTAAATAGTCTTATATTCAATGTGTCAGTGCATATTGGGCTTCAGGTATCCAACTATATGAAGACGTTGTGTGTGTGAGGGCTTTTATGGATGGCTGTATTTTTGAGAAGTTATTTATGAATCTTCTGCAGAATGCATTAAATCCAACAAGAGATGCCTTGTCATTCAAAAATGTATTTTATATAACGTATAGTTGATAAAGTGTTGCTAGATTTTGTACAATTGGATTCAAATGATATTACGATTTATTTATTGTATTTGATAAAAATTTTGAGCTAGAAAAATATTTATCTCTAAAATTATAAATAGAAATACAGTGATAGTAATGTTAGTAATAATATTGGCAATAATGACGAACCATCTTCCATTGTCCAATATCAACATTTAGGTGCAAGCCACTTATGTATGTGATTCCCAGGACTGGAGAGAGCAGACTTCACATTTTAAAATGCTCCTCTATGTGCAGTGCAGTGTTCAAATCAGTTATGCATGTGATCCCTAGGACTGTAGAGACAAAGCATCTCTTAGAAAAGGCTTTACTAGATATTCATAATGGCCATATCTTGTTTGATATACTGTCTTCAATTATCTACACTTCTGATGCAAAGGAGATTCGGGCGAATACGGGAGAGATAGGATTGTAGAGACAGTGGTGAAATGTCAATGTAATTGTATCAGATCTTCAGTCTGTTAGGAGATTGTATGGCAACCATAGAATTAATGAAAATAATGAGGAGGAAATAATGTCAAAATATATGTTTTTCATAATGAATTTGAATAATAACAAATTGAAGAGGAGATGTTGCACTTATGACAGAATTGTGTTTCATTGGAAGTACAAGTTGTATTTGCATGGGATTGTTTTGAAGTTGACTTGTGGTATTCTAGACTTGAACCAATACACTGTATATGAAGTTGGAACTGTATATGAAGTTGTATATGAAAGTCATGAAGAGCTACATAAGCTGGGGCAGGTGGTTGAGACGGTACTGGTGGCTATGTTGGTAAAGATACCTAGAAATCATGTGAGCTTGTAAGTATCTGCAATAACCCTGCCTAAAGATTTGTCACATGTAAAGAAAGAGTGCCTTTTAATGAACTTGATCAATATTTACTATAAATCCCCTTAAGCAGTCCTAAAACTCCCTGGCGTAAGCAGGGCATTATTCGCTATTCAAAGGGGTGCCAGACGGAACTGCCCTTTATACTCTTTGCTCTTTGCTCTAGCCGTTAAACCTTTAGCCCAGGCCATTAGATCAAACTTAGACATCAAAGGCATAAATATAGGCCACCACCACTTCAAGTGTGCCTTATTTGCGGATGATGTCCTCTGCACTTTGACAGATCCCAGCACCTAGGTCCCTGCCCTCTTTCACTTATTAGGATCATTTCACAAATTCTGTGGGCTCCATATCAATATGGACAAAAAACGAAAGCCCTAAATATCTCCTTACCTCCCTCCGACTTACAGCCTTATTAAATTGCAATTCGGCCAGTTGAATAGGGCTCTATTTAAGCACATAGCATATTATTTTTACAGAGGTTTTTAGTTAGTGAACTTCTATCCAAAAGCTAGGTCTTCACTAACTAAAAACTTTTGTAAAAGAAAATATGCTTTGTGCTTAAATAGAGCCCTATTCAATTGGCCGAATTAGTATCCGGGTGTGAATCTCACCGGTAACACCACAAACCCGCACAAATCCAACTCTACAAAACATTTACCCAAAATCTATTGTCATGGGCAAAATACCATATCTCCTGGGTAGGACTTATCCACTCTTTTAAAATAAACCTCCTTCCCGCCTTATTTATTTATTTCGCTCCCTCCCGATCGCCCTGAATTACACGACTTGGATAAATTACAATGCCAAATCTTCAAATTTATATGGCAGAATAAATCACACCACATCTCTAAATCAATTATGTTTATCCATAAATCAAAAGGAGGTCTTTCCTGCCCCAACCTAAAATTATATTTTAAGGTGGCACAATTGGCTTTTATCCCAATTGCGCACTCCCCTACTCACCAACCCCTTTGGATATTTATCAAGAAATTTATGATGGCCCCATACACGTGGGATTCCATCCTGTGGATCCCGAACCCACTGACATGCTTGGGCAAAGTGGGCAGCCCATATATAAAGAATCCTTATCTATTTGGTCATGGGCTATCCGTAAATTTAATTTGATTTCGACACCTCCATTAAAGTTCTTGATAGGACGTATATCACCCTGGATAAACTATTTAGATGGAAGCGCTCTACTAATCCTAATTGCTTTAGAGCTTGCCAGGTCCCTGGAAACTTTTCCACAATTGGTGGTCCTGCCCCCAGGTACAACGCATTTGGAACAAAGTTTTCCATCTAGCCTCAGCTATATTTGACCTGCCTAACATGGCTAAAGCAGACATAAGCCTTTTAGGGCACTTTGTCCTTTGACTAGGAAAATGTCAAAATAGACTCCTCCAGTACTTAATGCTAGCTACAAAGTGCCACATAGCCAGGCAATGAAAATGTCTCACTCTTATTCTACAATCGGTTATCAGTAAGATGAATTACATCACTTTAAATAAAAGGCTAACCCCTTTAGTGGAGGACATTATGCCTAAATTCTTCCAGATCTGGAATCCCTGTATTAATTTCCCTTATAGTCCTCCTATAACATGAAACCTTCTTATTTAACACTATGCATTTTTTTTCTAATCTCTACACTGGAGATGCGGACCGGAGACTGAAGGCGGCACGAACAGGACAGGATCCAAACTGATAACCTACAGGAACTTGGACACCTTTGGGACAAAATTTTGATTGTTAATTGAATTTTATTCTTGTGTGTTCAACAGTGTTTTATTGAAATGCTTTAACTCATTTAGAGTTATATTATATTCTTACGGCATAGTTTTTACTTAGGCTCCTGATGTTTTTCACATTGAGACTGTTAATCCGTTTTATTTATGGTAGTCTTTTTTCCTAGAAAATCGAAAAACTTAGGTAACTTAGATTTACTTGGACCTTCCCATTTAGGGGATAGGCCTTTTTGTTTGTATTTATTTCAACTTTAATACTGTACCATTATATTTTACAGTATAATGTTAGTCTTATTCTGTTTTCTCTTGATATGGTGATATTGTGCTCCAATTATGCCAAAGCTGCTATTTGGCTTTTATGTCAATTTTTTTATTCTGTTACCTAATAAAAACCTTTTGAGAAAAAAAAAAATCAGTTAAAATCAGTTGAACATTTTTTTTTGTTTTCAATTATTTCAACAACAAAAAGACACACAGTGGTGCATTATGAATTGTAACAAAATAAAATTGTCTATTGTTCCTTAAACTTGATGATTTACAGGCTTTCAGTTGTGAGGATTTGAAGAAGCTGGGGGTAAACTCATGAAACGTTTTTAGTAGGTGAGTTAAAAAAGACAGTTTCCAATGTTATTATACTATCGAAGTGCCTAAATAGGAAGCTGTTATTTAGATCATGTGAGATGTGTGGACCTTTGATCAATATACCTCAAACAAGCACTTTGCCCTAGACACACTAAGCTTCAATGGGGCTCAAAAGGCAGATTGCTGACAGCTGTGGTGTGTATTTCCAATGGGGAAAATTGCTAGTGGGGCCTCAAAGAAGCACCTCACCGCACATACGAAGCTTAGCGAATCTACCCCATTTAATTGTTTTCACTAAATTATTTTGAGTGACCTTTTGTTTGGATATTTTCCTTTCATTATTAATACTGTATTTTATATAATTAACATAGCTCCTTCCATAACTTGTAACTAAGCCAAAATAAAAAAGGAAACACTTTAAAGAGACTCTAAAAATCAACATTATATGTATGTTCATTAAAAGTAGTTTTCTTTGTTTGTTTATTTGCTGTTTTTGAAAGATGAATAATATGCATTAAGGGAACACTGTAATGCCCTTACAAGAGGGGCTTGTTGTTTTAATTATGCATTAATACAATTCCTATTAAATGTTTTTTTAATAGCAATATTGAATATTAAATTCAATTTCAAAGGTTAGCATTTTAGCCTCTAATTCAGCTGTTTGACTCCACCTTGATGAGGTAATCAAGACAAGAAGAGGATTAGCCAAAGATACAGGTCTAAAAAGCTTTAAGAACAATAGGGCTCTTTGGTGGTCCAGTGGTTAGGATGCAGTGCTTTCATCACCGAGACCTGGATTTGATTCCAGTCAGGGAACCAAGAGGTCACATCAAACTGAAGCAGAGCAGGGTTGGCCCTGGTCAGTACTTGGATGGGAGACCATCTAGGAATACCAGGGGCTGCATGCTGACCAAGAACATAATATATGTGCCTTGTGTGTGTTACAGTCCATGAGGTCAGACACAACTGAACAGCAAAACAAAATCTGATAAGACTTCAAACAAAATCTGATAAGACTTTCATATGCTTCCCCCAGCAGAAAAGTTTTTTTTTTTTTACCAAGGAAGTCTTAAGCCAAAGAATATCACTTTGTTGGATACACTTGGTGCCTGAAAATGTATCACTGCTTCCTAATCAAAGCTGCCTCCTCATATTGACTTTATAATGGGTATCTATTTGAATACATTATAAAGAAAAAGAGAGAATGGAGAAAAATACTTTGAAGCATGTCCTATTAGGAATATTGTTGTATGTTAACAACAGATTGTTAAAAAGCCAACATGTCAAAATATGTACTGGTGTATACCAGCAGCAGTTTAGTCTGATATTTGAAAACAAGTTTAATATTGGAAATTGCTTTTTTACATCATCAAATATGAGTTGTATTAATAATCAATGCCTAATTAAAATATCTAGCTACTCTTATTAGGACATTACAGTGGTTTATTAAATTACTTTAGAGGCAATTACAGTGGCAGCTGGGAAATTTTAAGCTGGTGAGGCGGAAGTCTCTGGCCTGGCCCCTTACTTGCATTGACTCCTCCTAATCGTACTGGCTACAATACAAACCTGTATATTGACCCCTATATTGACCCTTTTATGGCCCTGCCCACTGACACTATATAGTCCTTGTCCACTGACACTGACTCTACTACCTATAGGCCTGGCGGAGCCCCCAGGTATCCCCTAAATCCCACCGTGCTGGCGGCATCCACAGGAGACCCTTTTAAACCTGCGGTTGTCATAGTAAAAACCAGGGTCCACATTAGGCCCACAGGTCCCATCAAGGCCCATCAATCAACCGCAATATAATACAAACATTTTTTTTTTAAAACACAATTTTTAATGTTTATAAGTACAGGAATCATTTTGGTGTTTGTTACATCACTTCTGAAGGGCTATATCATGATGGTGTGGTTCTTTATTTTTGATTAGTCAGAGTATACTGATGTTTAGTACTAAATGGTCAAGTTTAATTTCACATCCTGTTTTTCACACAATCAATTGTTATTTTGTTTATTTTTTCTTTTTAAACTGAGGTTTATATTGATATTAATTTTCATCAGCCCTGTACTTGGGGAAAATAAATGCAAATTAAAACTATTGTGTTCTTTTCCATATTTTTTTAAATAAGGAAAAGACAACACAATGTATTCTCTTACAAATGGATGTGTTATTTTTATATATACATGGCTTAGTTACTTATACGTTCTTCCTTTGGTAGGTATGCTGCAGCAGTTTTGTAGATGTTTCTTACCTCTAGCACTTCCGGCTGGTATGGAGCTTGAGAGGCTTTTATACTTCTCTCAGGAGCAGGGGTTGTGGTCCCTTGAAATTATTCAGATCTTACCTATTCCCCTACACTACAAGTGAACAAAAGCAAGTAATTGCTGCTAACAGACAGCGTCATTAAATTAGAGACCAGTAAGTGCAACACGAGGCCCGCATGGCTACAGGCTCAAAACTCCCCTGTGTTACGGGGCTTTTAAATGGGTAGGGGCTGCGAGCTAGGGTCCGAAGACGTAAAACCGTAACCCAGTTTGCTGCATGTTGCATGTGCGGCCGTGAACAGGATCAATTAGTCTAACCCGTAGAAACGGGTTAGACAGAGCTAATGGCAATGGAGATTGCCATCCTGACTGATTAAAGCCTGCGTTAAACCCCACAGGCTCCCGACACCAGCCCCTGCTGCGGGGGTCCCAATTGGGACCCCCGCAGCAGTTAAACACAGAACCCCTGTCGCAGGGGGTATTTCAAGTACCCCCCCGGCACCTAAAATTAACCCCCTATGCTGGGGGTCCCCATTGGGACCCCCGCAGTGTCCCTATACTACCCCTTGCCGACAGTTCTAAGACATGATCTAATATATGTTATTTTCTTTTATGGGACTTATTTACACAATTATCACTTTGAATACATCATACCATACTACCATCATATTGCATGTAATATTCTGTGTAAAAATTGATTGAACCAGATTGATTTACATTATTTCTCATCCTTGTTAATTACACTCTTTATTATGGACCATACACTCTCCAACTTGTTCAAGTGACATTAATGCAGCTTACTCTATATATATTCCTGTATGCATCAGTGTTGTTTGATTTTTCCATGTTACACTATTGTCTGCTACAAATGTGTGTTTTATACCATGGTCTCAAAAGGTTTTCAGTTGTGTACTTCCCCCTTCGGCAGGTCCCACTCTAAAGAAAATATATCATTCAGAGGGTGGAACTTATGCAGCATAGGGCAGAAAAAAAATAATTCACATATTTAACTGATCTGTGGACTTGCCCCTGCCAGCCAATAAGCAGAAATATAAATGCATTTGACATGCCTATGAAATCTACATATGTACCTATGATTTCTGGTTTCAATTAAGTTTAAAACGCGGTTTTATTTAATACTAGCGACTTGCCCGTCAAAAAATGACGGCAATGTGATGTATATGTTTGTCAAGTTGTTTAGTTATTTATATATATATTTGACTCTTGTAGGTATTGTGATATGATTTTTGTAAAATGTTGATGTAATGTTTTTTTTAACATGAAATTTGTATCTGAATAATTGTTCACTTTAATATACATTGAATCCAGAGGAAAGCAAAAATGAAAAAGCCTTGTTGAAACGTCCCTAATTTTAAAATGAATTTTAAAATATATGTAAACAATAACGTTCAAAGTATATATTTTTAAACTTGATCTTTATTTTTTATGTAACTTTGGAAGTTGACAAAACATTGGTATAATTTTGAACATTATAAACAGGAACACAGTGAATACATTTTGTAACTTAATTTTGTATTAAAAGTATTAAGATTTGAATGTAAAAACAGTTGAACTTTAAATTAATAAGTATTAACATGCAATTTGTATCAGAATAATTGTTAATTTGAATATACATTGAATGTATAGGAAGGCATACAGTAAAAACTCTCATTAAAACGTACCAAATGAAAGTAATAACTTACTGATCACATAAACTGTCGATAAACATTAATGTAGGTAGTAATCTTAAGATAACAGACAATATTTACATTGTGACTTAAAAGGTGCTTGAGCTCTTAACATGAATTTTATAATCTGTTTGATGAAATAACTTATAAATATTGTTTTTAAACTTGTAACATTAGAAACATTAACACAGTGAGTTAACATTGTAACATAATTTTTCTTAAAAATGCAAGGCAAGTATTTTGTGAGGCGAATTATCCATAAACATTACTTCCATTAATTATGACTGAATTAAACAACAAATTGTTATGTATTTTTGAATGCTTTTCAAAAATGTTTTCATGGCTTTAGTTTGTATCCTGCAAAGTTATAGTACTTCATAGTAGACAATGTTTTTAGTAAAAATACGTCCATCTTCTAATAAATCACCTTGACTTTCATTGTTTTCAATGTAAACTTTAATAGCCTGTGGATTTTTGCATCGTGACAATGCAACGTACAATTGACCATGTGCAAATACTGGTTCTTCCAAAAAAATACCCACAGATTTGAAAGTTTGACCTTGTGATTTATTAATGGTCATGGCAAATGCCATAATAATGGGAAATTGTCTTCTTTGAAGTATAAAAGGGAGACTACTTTCACTTGGTGCTAAATCTATTCTTGGTATGAAAACTCTCTTTCCTTTATGGGTCCCAGTTAAAATTTCAGCATCTATAAAAAGGTCCCTTAATTGTTGAACAATTAATCTTGTGCCATTGCATAGGCCTTTTTTGGGGTTTATATTTCGCAGTAACATGATAATTGCACCTTTCTTTAGCTGCAAAATATGTGGTGGCATTCCAGAAGGAGTTAGAGAGTTTATGAATTCAGTCGAAAAGTTAGCCTGACTTTCATTGTCATCAGCAAGTACAGAATCAGCACTGTGATAATTTCTTTGTGGTGCATTAATTTTTTTAAAGATTTCATTATTGAGGATTAATGCATCTTTATTTTTACACGTCAGTATGACTTGGTTGGCAAGCTCGGAATATTCTTCGTTATTGATGCTCCCTTCAAATATAGCCGATATAATATCTTGTTGACAAATCATCTGAGGTGGGATCTCTACAGTGTCGTCAGCTAAATGTAGTATTTTTTCTGTTCTGCCTTCTCCAATTTTAATAAGCCAATCATTGAAATCATTTTGTCCTTCTGATCTCATATTTTGTTGCAGTTGAAGATGGGTAAAATGTTTCCATACTGTGCTTGACTTGATACAGGTTTCGATAATGTCAGTTTGATTTCCATGTACAACAACAGGTAATGTTTGTCTAAAATCGCCACCCAACAACATTACCTTTCCACCAAATGGAAAAATATTATCCATGACTTCACGAAGCAAACGGTCAATACATTGGAGGGCATAGCATGACATCATTGTGGCCTCATCTATTATAATTAATTTACATTTCTTAAATTTCTTTGCTTGTAAGGATGTCATGCGAATATCTGACACAGAATTTTCTAAAATAGGCACTGGCAGTTTAAATCCACTATGAACAGTTCTTCCACCTTCTAATAAAAGTGCAGCAATTCCAGTAGTGGCAAACGCCATTGCTATTTGTCCTTGTGTTCGACTGAACTCATTAATAAATTGTACAAATAGGTTTTTCCTGATCCGCCAGGTCCATCAAGATAGAAATAACGCTCTGTCACCATGTCATCATCTATTGCATTTTTAATGGCATGAAATGCTTGCAATTGTAGTGTATTTAAAGTTGCAAGTCTTTTTTGTGTTCTTTCTGCTTGTAGTTGAATGTCATAGTCTTCAAAGTTTATGTCATCTATAAGACCTGGATCAGGCAAATTAAAACTTGCACAACTTAATCCATGAGTTAAAAAGACTTCTTGGATTTCCATTAACGCTTTTAAGTGTGCAATGGGTTCATTGTATCGTCGCATAAAGTCTTCAGCCATATTACTTTTAAAAGTCTCCCACAAAGCTAATGCATTGGAGCATTTGAGAAGATACAAATAAAAGCAAATTGTTCTCTCATCTGTCGTGGCATTTGACATTGTGGTGCTTCTTCTAAACATCTTTCCCACTCTGTATCATCAGCGAGTAAGTTTCTATGTCTTGCAGCTAAATGGAAGGATTCATATACAATGTCATTAACAGTTCTTAATTGTTCAAAACTTTGTGCTCCTGGAACATTTAAAAGTAATATCCGTAAGCAAAAACGTTCAACATCTCTTGGACTGACTGTGTAAATTTGTGGAATTATTTTATTGCCTCTGGTTTTTCTTGGTCTCCATAATCCATTCACAAAAACATAGTGATATGGAATTTCAATATATAAGTATTGTGTTGCTTGAGCATCATTTGAATTTAATGCAAACCATGCAGTTAGTGTAGTGTGACGATCTTCACTTTGGGCCAATGCATTCATTTCATTTCCAGCATGGAAATAGACTAAATGTCGTTGTGGCAAATGTACTGCTAATCTATATACTGCATGTGATCTATCATGCATTTCAAATTTTAAAAGCCGCCACATAGCTTCTGGTGCACTGACATAGCGAGCATCTACATGAGATGCAAGTTCATCATGTACTAACTCACTACATTCAGGGTTGTCTGCACTTTTCACGACTACAGTAGCTGCATCATAGCCTTTGTAAATATATTTGTAGACATATTTAATGGATTTGATGGAAGTGCAGGCTTCTACGTTGATGTGGGCGTTGTACTTCATGAGTAAATGTGGATTGTAGGGTACTACATATCTATTGTCCACTTTTTTTCCATGAATAATGGCACTATCTCCTTCTCTTCTTTTATAAAGTGGATATCCATTACAATTTGCATATGTTTTGTCTCTATAATCTTTTGGAAAATCTTTTGAACATTTATTATTTTCCATACATGGTGATTGTGGATTAAGGTCTCCACAGGGTCCATGAATCATGCGATGAGTAACAATCTCATATAGTCTACCATATAGTTCTGGATCTGGTAGTTCAGCAACTATGACTGCATCCACTTTGTCCGAAGTATCTAATTTATCTTTCTCTTGAAGTATTATGAGAAGATGTGCATGTGGAAGGCCTCTTTTTTGAAATTCAATGGTATATACATAAGCAAGACATTTGCCAAATAACTGATTTATAGTGAAGTCACGTATTAATTCATTTAATTTGATCTTAAAAACTCTGGCTATTAAATCTGGTCGATCTGAAGCACTTTGTCCAAGAAGTAGATTTTGATTAATTTCTGGCCATTGTGGATTACATGTAAATGTCACAAATAAATCTGGTTTTCCAAATTTTGTCACAATAGCCATAGCATCATTGTATCTTTCTCTCATATTTTGAGGAGATCCTTGAAAGGAAGATGGTAAAATGATGGCTTTGCCAGCTGTCATGTCTCTGCTTGTAGCCACGTCAGCAACATAGTCCATGAGTCCACAATATTGTTCTACACGTAGTTTATCTTGTTGATATTTTATAAAGTTTAAATTATTTGCCTCAACTTGCAAATATGAATCAATAATCCATTGTTGTGTTAGTTTTCCACCACATAAAATTGGATTAAATTCATCTCGAATGGCAATTTGAGCTACTTTAAATTCAAGCATAGAAACATTATTTCGGATTCTGGCTTTAGCATTTGGGTAACTGGGAAGGGTTCATTTTGGTTGCCAACCTGCTTCTCCATGTGGGAAAAAGATGGGATATGTCATTGGATCTAAATTTGGACTTAAGATATTAATATTAATAAATGGTTGCTCCTCATTTCTGGGATATACTCTAATGTCTCTTTGAAATGGCGGTCCTCCTTCATCATTCTGAAAGACCATTGCAACTTCATTTGATGTTTGCAAGTTATAACGACGTTTATCAGTATGTCTGTCTCTTTTAAGCACCATATTAACCTTTGGCATGGGTAATTGATGTCTTTGTGCATGAAGTTGTTGTTCATTTTCTACTTCTGCCAATTTTTTGTATGCTTTACTGTAGGGATTGTTGTCCATAATGTTATTTAGCTCTATGAAAACACTGGGTAAGCATTTTTTATTTTCTTCCATCTGCATACGTTGGTTAACAGCTTCCATTGTATCTAGGACATATAGTTGAGCGAATTTTCTTTGCTCTCCTTGCTCTGGATGTAAATGTGAAGTCCGATGATAAATTTGTCCTTGGACTTTAAAACAGTAAGGACCATGTCCTGGTACATTAGCAGCCAATGTTGCCCCCATGGATGCAAATGATATGGCACTATTGTAGGATCTTATGTTTGTCTTAAAATTTTTGTAATTTGGAAAAGTAGGTTCAGTTATAATATTTTGTAAATAGCTTGGAAATTGTTTCCTTTCTGGAAGTTTGAACTTGCCTTTTTGACAACAACTAATAAATTGTCCATCTCTGGGTCTCTCCTGTTTAAAATAATAAGCCTCACAAAATTGACATTGAGTACTCATGTCCCCACAACTATGAACCTCTACTGCTAAAGACTTGAGTAAAGGACAATTTGCAAAGCATATCGGATGTTGACTTTCATATTCATCAGGTGAAAAGTCATGAAATGTTTCAACAACAGGTTCTAAATGTTTAGTTTTCTTCGTGGCTTTTCTTGGTATATGTTGTCATTGTTTTGTTGAAATGTCCTGTAAGTTTTTAGTAAGAGTTTGTAAATGCTTTGTTTTTGTATTTGCTTTTTTTGGTCTGTCTTGACTGGTATCTTGTAAAATGTCATCTGATGTTTGAGGAACAGTTTGTAAATGCTTTATTATTTTTTTTTGTTGTTGTTGTATCTTTCATTTTTGCAGCTGATAGTCTTTTATTTGCAAGTATTTTGCGTTCTTTTTCTCGTCGAATTTCTTTCTCCTCAGGTGTCTGCTGGGCGGCCCATCTCTCTTGTCTTTCTCTAGTTTGACGTCTTTTCTTCTCTTCTTTGGTCTCGTTATCAGCCATATTAATCTGTAAAGGAAAAAAAGAAATGTAATTGTGTATATTTAAATTTGTAATTCCTGTTAAAGATTCTTGTGCACAATTGGTGAAATAAAAGGCAAATCATTAATGTATCAGTTATATTTAGTTAAAATTATAATTCCTGTCCTCACTGACTAAGTATTTTTGTAATACTGCTGTAAATAAGCATGTAACATATTTTTTTTAAATAATGTTTTTATTTATTAAAAACGTTGTTTGTGGATAGATATTTACCACTGCAAAACTTCTTTGCTAAAAAAAAACATTGATGTGGTTATTGAGCTATGTATTGCATAGTGGCAATTTAAATAGAATAAGGGAGGGGGGCGGAGCTTGCGTCTGCTGGTTCAGGACGTGTTTACTGGTAGCTCCTGATAGAGTGCTAGTAAATGGGCTTATAATTTGCCCAGGTGACAGCAATTTTTATTCTGAGTACCCTCAGAACATCGAGGGGAAGAGGAGAAGGCGACCCATACCCCGTGGGGCCCGTCAGGGAGAGAGCTGCAGGCACATTTGGAGACAGGCCTCTCCCCAGCAGGCAAACCTGGAGTGCTGCCTCCCTGGAAGACCCTACCTTGTGGGGAAGGCCCCGGAGGCCCTGGGACCTCATCTGGATCGAGCAGGCTGCAGCTGGACCATCACAGAAGCCCCAGGGTGACGTGGACGGCAGCAGCAGAGGTGGCAGGTGCAGGAAGGGCCTGGTGATCAGGGGGCGGATATTTTGGAGCACCACGAGGCAGGCACTGCAGGAGGAGACCCACGCTCTGTGAGTACTGCAGGAAACCTCAGAGGTTCCCTAGAGACACTTGTCTGTGGCTGATTCCTCAGGATATCTCTGGCCTGTACTGCCTGGCAGCTTCTGGAGCAGCAAGGTGAAGGTAAAAGGCCCATGAACGGGTGGCGGCCATTTTGTTTTTCTGGCCTATGAAGGGCACTCAGTTTCTCCCTACCCTACCACTCCTGAGGCCCAGAAATTGAGCTAATACTAAGACTCCTCTGCCACACAGTCTACTGGCTGCCACTGCCACAGAAGTATATACTGGGGTGAGTCTGACCCACCTACAGCCCTTTTACCTTCAGTTTCAAAGGCAGTGATTTTACTGCTGACAAAAACATTGCATCTTTACTAACCTCAGGGGTCTGGCAGCCCCACTCCTACTATACTGGAGGCTGAATCCACTGTACCTTGCCACAGAAGTCCCAGCTGGTATCTTGGCTGAGTTTTAGAGTAAAAAAATCTGCTTCCAGCTACTGCCATACATCTGGTGTATAATATCTGACAATCTTGTATCATGCTGCCATCGTGTGGTCATTCAGGATAAGTGCAACTGCTATTTTTCTGTCTTTTTTTTATCATCAAACATTGTGAGCTTAGATCTCATTTCAGCACCTGCACTGAAAAGTTGGCACTGACTACTCCTGGTGGGACGCTGAAAAATACACAATCCAGATCTGCTGGGGGCACAGAAACGCGGAGCATATCAGCCTAAGGAGATGTAGTTGACGGGGCTGTGCACAGTTCCCGCCGGCAGGGTCTGAGAGATGCTAAGACTTCACTACAGAATCTAGATATGAACAGACAAGACAGACCACAATAGACCTAAATACTTGAGAGGAAAAAGCTAATACGGAGTGACCCCCCCAGTGGAATCCACCTGACGTCTGGACATTCAATGGCTACCCCGGGAAGAAGCAGCTCCATAAAAATGGTGAAGAACAAAAAATCTTTAACTTCCAAGAAAATTGACCAACATTTCAAGGCCTCGGAAACACAGGCGGCACTGCTGAAGGATCTTGTCTCAGAGCAATCTGATACCTCAGACTTGGATCCCCTGGAGGGGGCCCCACAGCCTGAGGTCTCCATCAACAGCAATTCAATGGCAAGAATTGAGGCTCTCCTGGCCTCCCACATTGATAGGGCGGTCACATCTTTGCAGAAGGACATACATGAGATTGGCCAAAGGACCCATCAACTTGAAGACACCGTTGACCAGGTGGTGGGGGCCCAGGAGAGAGACAGGGCCATCATCGCTGACAACACCTCCCGTATCTGTGGCATAGAAGATAAACTGGAGGATTTGGAGAATAGATCCAGACGATTCAACCTGAGGATCAGAGGCGTGCCTACGGCAATAGTCGACCTCCCTCGTTACCTTAAGGCCGCGATCGACGAGATCCTCTCAGGTCATCCAGACCACGAATGGGAAGTGGAGCGTGCACATAGAGCCCTTGGGGGAAGTCGTAATCTAGACCTTCCCAAAGACATCATAGTCAGGCTTCTACGCCAACAGTCTAGGGACCTGATCCTGGCAACTACCCGCAAAAAACTTCAATTTTTTGCGGATCTCTCCCCTTCCACGCTTCAAAAACGGAGGCTGATGAAGCCTGCCCTGGAAGTCCTTCTCCGCCATGACATCAGGTACCGTTGGGGATTCCCATTTGCCCTAATTTTCTCAGTGGGGAGCACCCAGTATACAACGCGTTCTCTAGAAGACTGCCAAGAGCTTCTAAAGAGTCTGGATCTTACTGGGGGGGACCCGACTTCAACATCACCTGCATCGGCAGCTTTATCTCTCCCGAAAAGACAATGGTCGGAAGTGACCAGGCAAAAGAGGCCCACTGACCAAGCCTCAAAAATCACTCATAGGCGTCCCACCCAGATCATGGACTCGTAAATGCAATAACTCAGTTAATGCCATCTCCAGAGACTTTCAATTAGGCTGGTCCGCTTGAAAAGGCAACAGGCTACCAAAGACTTATTTCGGCATCCACAGGAGTTACAAGGGCTTAAAAACACCATACCAAAATTCCTTGGTAGAGACTAACATGGAAGTCTCCTGGAACTGACCTAGCCTTTTCTCAGGACATTTTATTTTTCTTACTTTTTTACTTAGGTCCTCTAAGGAGCCTGGGGCCCTAAGCGGGGCCATGTCAACCAAAGACTTTTGAAATGTTGCTAACCCATGTTTTGTTTTCCTTCCTTTTTTAGCAGGTTTTAGCTGACTGATAAAGTTATAAGTTTTAATTTACATGCAGATAGTATAGTCAGTCCGTCAGGATCCTTCCTCACTGGACCGGGTCTAAAGGTTTACTCTGCTTTTAGTTCAGATAGAAAATTAGGTTGTTAATGCTTAAATAAGCTATTCAAGGTTCTGGCTTTATTCTGTTTCCTTAATGCTTCTCTAGATTACTTTTGCCTGTCCTTGCTGGCGGGAATTGGAGCAGGGGCCCTAGTGTTCTGAGAGGGTAGAATGCTTAAGACAGGGCGGGTGGTCTTGGGACAGCAAGACCTCTTGACAACAATTGTACTTTCTTCCCTTTGTGTTCTCTTCACTGCTGCTCTTCTCTTTGTCACCTATCAGCTTGGGTTCTCTTGCCCCTATACTCCCCTTTACTGTCTAACTGGAACCTGCCACTTAGTGCTTCCTCATACTTGTTATCTCTCCCTCTATGGCTGTCTAGGGGATTTAGAACCAAATCAGGGTTCACTCTACATAGCTGGGGTAGAGGCGGCGGCCTGTCTGCTGGACAGTGGGCCAAGCTGCCTGGCCTCAGAGAGTGGAGGACCTCTGGTACTATTGGAACGGATCTCTTTTCAGCCTAGTGAGTTGGGTTCTAACAGCTCTGAGACACTACCAGACTTGTCTGGTACTATCTTGCCTCCTGTAGATCTCTTGGGACCGCACCTGTACTACTTATACTCATGCCTCTTTTACCCCCACAGAGCTAAACATACTGGACCTCTTCTTGGCCGGGCTCAACCACTCCTATCCCCAAGAGGGGGAAATCCGCTCTGCACTCTCTCCTTGGCGCTCCTCCGGAAGGGTAAGGCTACGCTAATGCATCAGATATATACACCTCTAGTTTACCCATGACCACACCGATGACAATACTTACCCATAATGTGAAGGGTTTCAACTCCCCCTTCAAGCGAAGGAAGGCTTTCCTTTATTATAAGACCCTTAACCCCATGGTGATCTTCTTACAGGAGACACATTTTGCCAGGAATAAAGTCCCAACCTACCTTGACAAAAATTATCCTCATTTTTATTACTCTACCCAGGTCTCCAAAAAAGAAGGAGTTGCAGTTTTGCTCCATAAGAGCCTCCAGTTTCAATTAACAACTAATATAGTGGACCGGGAGGGCTACTACATCATTTTAAGGGGGACGATTTTGGGTTCTCCAGTTTCACTGGCCTCCTTCTATGCCCCTACGAAAACACCACATAAGACCCTGATCAGATTCCTAAGGGTTCTGGAGGGGGGAGAATGGGGCAAACTAATTATAGGAGGGGACTTTAATCTGGTATTAGACCCAGTGGCAGATAAATCTAAACCTCCACAAGAAGATCGCTACTCCAAAAAGAACAGGCAAATCTTAAAACTTCTTCACTCCTTAGACCTAGTTGACGCCTGGAGAGGTCTGCACCCAAGAGGGAGGGATTTCACTTTTTATTCCCCCACTCACGGGACTTATTCGCGTATAGACACAATATACATATGTAATTCGCTTCTAGATAGCTCAAACAAAGCGGATATAGTTCCGTGCACTTGGTCGGATCACGCGGCGGTCATACTTGAGGTAGACCTGGGAGTTCAATCTCGGATGCCCTATACCTGGAGACTTAATGAATACCGGGTATCGCAATCCGGATTCCAGGAACAAACTGAGAGGGAGTTGGCAGAATTTTTCGAGTCCAATGCGGGTGGGGAGACAGGGGCGGGATGGGTTTGGATGGCGCACAAAGCCTACATCAGGGGGGTGTTTATCAAGCTAGCCTCCCAACATAGGAAACAGAACAGGCTAAAAGAAAAGGAGCTAACAGAGAAACTAACTTAGTTAGAGCTGCAACATCAGCTTTCTCCCTCGATAGCTTTAAGGAAACAGATAGATAGAACCAGGCTAGAGCTGGATAGTATACTGACCATAAAAACGGATAAGGCATTAAGGAGGACTCAACATTTGTTTTATGCCAAGGCGAATAAACCTGACAAGCTACTAGCAAGGAGTTTAAAAACTAAATATGCCCAAGCCAGGGTATCCCAAATCAGAAATAGGAAGGGGGATCTCACCTACAGCCAAAGCGAAATTCAGGAGGTCTTTAGGGATTTCTATCAAAATATTTACTCCACTCAGAAATTGGCCCCAGAGAATGTTATTCATTCCTATCTAAACTCCCTTGATTTGCCCCAGATTTCACCTTTGGACTTACAAAACTTGAATAAAGATGTTACTGTCAAAGAAATTCTAGATGCCATTAAAGAACTGAAGCTAGGGAAGTCCCCCGGCCCGGATGGGTTCACTAACATCTATTACAAAAAGTTCTCAGAAATTCTGGCCCCACATTTATGTAGTCTATTCAATTCAATTCTAAGAGGAGAGACGACTCCCCCTGAGCTGAACCATGCGGACCTGACGCTCTTCCCTAAGGAAGGCCGAGATCCAAAGGAAGCTAAAAATTATAGACCAATCTCGCTTCTTAATGGCGACGTTAAACTGCTGGCCAAAATTTTCTCCCAGAGGATCTCAATTTTCCTACCCGCCTTAATACATAAGGACCAATCAGGCTTTATTCCAAACAGGCAGACTAGTGACAACATTAGGAGGACTCTAAATGTTATTCATTTGGCTAGGTCTAGAGGTCTCCCTGTGTGCCTGCTCGCATTGGACATCGAAAAGGCGTTTGATACCCTGGAATGGCCCTTCCTATTCGCCACTTTGGCAAAGTATGGGTTCAGAGGAAACTTCCTAAACCTATTGCGTACATATTATACACTTCCCAGGGCCACACTAAACCTGCCTGGCTCCCATACGGCCAGCATTAAAATCGAGAGAGGTACGAGACAGGGCTGCCCTCTGTCTCCTCTTCTTTTTGCTCTGGCCATTGAGCCTTTGGCTCAAGCGATCAGAGCTAACTCCTCTATAGAGGGGGTGCGGGTGGGGCACCAGCATCTAAAGTGTTCCTTGTTTGCTGATGACCTTCTCTGCACTCTATCGAATCCTAGCTCCTCCGTAGGCGCCCTGATGGACACGATAGGGGTCTATGGCAACTTGTCAATCTTGAGGCTAAACCAGGACAAGACAGAAGCTTTGAGTGTTGGGATCCCTTTGGATATTCTGAACCATCTGAAGGGAATTCATAAATTTCTATGGCCCCCCTCACACATCAAATATCTAGGGATTAACTTGACCAACTCATTAACTAATATGTATAAGGCTAACTATCCACCTCTCTACAGGACTCTGCGGAGAGACCTGGAAAACTGGAATAAACGGCATATCTCATGGACGGGTAGAGTAGTCACGGTTAAAATGAACATATTGCCGAGGCTGCTCTATCTTGCCAGGACGCTGCCAATCCAGGTAAATAATACAGAATTGGCCCGCTTCCAGACACAAGTATTTCGGTTTATATGGAGAAATAGACCCCCTAAGATAGCGAGAAAAACGATGTATGTACATAAATCCAAGGGGGGCCTATCTTGTCCTAATTTCCTGAATTACTTCAGAGCAGCCCAGCTTGCCTCTGTCCCCCTAGCTCACTCCATTCCACTCCAACCAAACTGGGTCTTTGTAGAGGAGTTGCAGATGGCCCCGCTTACGTGGGGTATTATCCTGTGGGCTCCAGGTGCAAGCGCTTTCTACTCTAGAATACAGAATCCCATAACTAAATTTACACTAAGAGTTTGGATCTGGGCTAGGAGGAAATACAAACTAATTCACCCGGTATCTCCCCTCACATCAATCTTTACATCACCCTCCTTATCAACCACCATCACTGCAGAGTCCAAGTAATATTGGACTTCGCATGGTCTAGATAAACTGGGGGCTTGGTTTGAGGGAGGTTTGATGAGAACTTCAGAATCTATGATTAGGAACTTTGAGGTACCACACCGGGAACTTTTCAACTACATTAAAATAAGAAGCTGGATTGAAGAGATACAAAGAACCCATGGGCCCCCGAGGGACTCTTGGATGTCGGTAGTGTGTAAAAGTGAGGTCCTGTCCAAAGGAATTTTAGGGTCAATATACAAAATCTTCAATAGTCCACCAAGCACTTGGAGGCCTTCCTTTGTTTCGAAGTGGGAGTGGGACCTAGGACAAAATTGGGATGGGAATAAATGGGCTGAATCCTTATCGAACCTATCTAAGGGTTCATTTAATTATAGTTTGTTAGAAACCTCTCTTAAGATTTTACACCGGACATACACAACTCCAGTTCGACTAAATAAGATATCCCAAACAATCCCAGATAGATGTTTTAGGGGGTGCCAAGGTAGGGGAGACTTTATACACACCTGGTGGAGCTGCCCTAAGGTATTTAAAATTTGGTCAGAAACGACCAGTCTAATCTCAAGAACACTCAAAACCCCACTCCAACCATCAATAGCAGTCTGTCTCCTGGGAGCTCGCTTCTCAAAACTGGGAAGGGAGGGGAATAAATTGGCCCAATTGATATTTCTAGCAGCTAAGAATACCATCACAAGATGATGGAAGAGCAGGGACATTAATTTCCAGGAAGTAACAAACAAAATAAATTGTATTTGCATCAATGAGAGGATGACCCACATCATATCAGATACACATCACTGCTTCTTGGAGGTTTGGGAACCCTGGATCTTATTCACAAATAGTAATATATAACAACTAAGTTAAGGGAACACATTAAAGAAGCCATTCCTGTTGAGCGGCTGAGGAGTGGAGTGTGGAGCGGACGGGAAGAAATGGTGAGAGGACCCTGAGAGATATCTCTTCAGTATTCCAGAGGTACAGGGGGGGAGGAAGGTTACCTTAAGATTGGTTGAACGGGGAATTGCTGGGGGAAGACACTCCACCATATGTTTTGTACAATGCTACTTGTTTTCTCTCTACTTTATTTTTCTTTTATCATATTTCTTGCTGCTCTGGTTCATCTATGGAAATGTGAATTTCTGCAATTTGAACAATGTGACCTTATAAGCTGTATATATTGCTGAATCTAAAGAAACTAATGTGAATATATTTGGACAGAATCACCAAAAATACGAAAAAAGAGTTGTAATGGAGTTTTTATTTAAATGGAATGGTTTCAACATGTTAGCAATACGATGTTAGTTATAAGACAACTTTTGGTCTATGTTTTTCATCATTCTTTTTTGTCTTGTCTTTGCAATTCCAGAACTTCTCAATAAAATTTATGTTATAAATAGAATAAGGGAGATAGTAAATTTATTTTTTTATTTTTCTGTTGACACAGATGCAACTGAAAGCTGTTTCTTTAGTTTTCTCCTTTTGTACTTATTATACTGTACCTTGGTTGAAGTGTGATTTAAATCCGAATGTTTGTTGGTCCTCGGTTGAAAATCGTTGTCCAATGGTGTGGTCCTCTGTTGGAAGTCCTCGTCCGATGGTGTGGTCCTCTGTGTAAAATCCTGGTCCTATGGTCTGGTCCTCTGTTGAAAGTCCTGGTCCGATGGTGTGGTCCTGTGGCGATAGCCCTCGTCCGATGTTGTGGTCCTGTGGCGATTGCCCTCGTCCGATGTTGTGGTCCTTTGGTGAAAGTCCTCGTCCGATGGTCTGGTCCTGTGTTGAAATTCCTCGTCCGCTGGTCTGGTCCTGTGTTGAAAGTCCTCGTCCGATGGTCTGGTCCTGTGGAGAAAGTCCTCGTCCGATTGTCTTCACGCAGTATCTGTTGTAATATAAAATAGAAAATGTTGTTTGAGTGAAATGTCTTTTAAATAAGTAAAAAATGTATGAATTTGGCTGTATTGTATCAGTTATGGTTATTTTTTTCTATTTTTTTTTTTTTAACTTTCTGTACAATCCCACGACTTTTGTTATTCTTATTTAAGGTTCTTAGTAAGGCTTGTGGGTTGTGATATATTAAATAAGAATATGAATTTATTTTGCTATGTGTTTATGTTAGTTTTTGTACAATCCTGTTTTGTGCGCACCACTTGTGGTATACTTATTTAGCCTTTATTGGGATGGTTATAGTTTGTGAAACATGAAATAATATAATTAATGTAGTTTGCTATGTGTTTGTGTTAGTTTTTTACAATCCTGTTTTGTGCGCACCACTTGTGCTAAAGTTATTTATTCTTGATTGTACTGGTTATAGGTTGTTAAACATTAAAGAAGAATGTTAATGTAGTTTCCTATGTGTTTGTGTGATTTTTTGTACAATCCTATTAGGTGCGCAACACTTTTGTTATTCTTATTTAGGCTTCTTTGTAAGGCTTATAGGTTGTTAAACATTGAATAAGAAAGTTAATTTATTTTGCTATGTGTTTGTGTGAGTTTGTTCCAATTCTGTTTTGTGTGTAGCACTTTGGGTCTCATTCAATTGCGATTTGGCTAATTGAAGAGGGCTCTATATAAGCACATAACATATTTATTGAGCGAAGTTTTTAGTTATTGAAGACCTTGATTGTGGTTAGAAGTTCAGTAACTAAAAAGTTCTGTATAAAAAATATGTTATGTGCTTATATAGAGCCCAATTCAATTGAGCAACTCGCAATTGAATGAGGCTCATGGTTCTTTCTTTTTTATACTTAATACTTTACCTTGATTGAAGTGTCGAATGACAGAGGGTCCCCTCCTGGCAATCTTAATCCGCCGGTCTTCTTGTAGTGTCTGTTTGAAAAAGAAAGTTAAATAGTTATTTGTATATTTATAATTTTTCATCTAGCAAAGCATAGCCTTTTGAGCATGTAATGTCTTGTTGTATCTTACCTGTTGTTCTTTGTTGGTGTTCTTTAAAAGGGATTGTGCTTCACAATGCACGGTGCAAATTGTTGAGTGACGCTGTTGATGCAGAGTCTGTTTGAATATTAAAAGAAATAGAAAGATTCAGCTTTATATGATCTATTGAATTGCAGTAAATTAATGTCATTTAAATATACTTCTGTAATTATTTTCAATTGACCTTATTTTTTGGTGGGGGCTACACACATATGTCACATACATGAAGCACATTCCATAGTTTAATGTAATTATTTTGTGTGCGTGTGACATATCACTATACATGAATCATATTTAAATTGTTAAATTAACCTTATATTTTTTTTTTCCAACACACATAAATGTCTGTGTGTGAGATGTAACTATAGATGATACACATATATGTGCGTGTCACATATCAGTATACATGACATATAATGTCATTTAAATGTAGTTGTTTAATGATTTTGTTTTAAGCTAATTTTGTTGCAGTGGCAGCAATACACATAAATGTGCGTGTCACATGTCACTATGCAGGGGCAATACACATAGATGTGTGTGTCACATGTCAATATACATGATACACATATATGTCCGTGTCACATGTCACTATGCAGGGGCAATACACATAAATGTGAGTGTCACATGTCACTATACATTCTATACATATATGTGCGTGTCACATGTCACTATACATTATAGACATATATGTGCATGTCAGATGTCACTATACATTATAGACATATATGTGCGTGTCACATGTCACTATACATTATAGACATATATGTGCGTGTCACATGTCACTATACATAAACCTCTGCTTAATATTGAATTATGTTTTTTTGTTGTTTTGTTAAATGAACCGTATTTTTTTTGTGGGCCTATACACATAAATGTGCCATATATGTCACTACATAAATCCTAGTTTATTTTTATTTTTTTTGACCTGTCCTGATAATAAAATGTAATATATTATAGCTTACCTCTCAGTTGTAATTTGCACAATGTAAAGTAGTAAATTAGGAAAGAATTGTCTTCTCAAGTAAAAGCAGCAGTTATCTCTGAAGTCACTCCGTTCATCACCTGAGGAGAAATGTATTTTTTTGTGTAAAATAGGCAGTATTTATAAACTTGTAGAAAGTTCTGGAAAGTGAGACCGTTATAACGCAATACGCATGCGCTATTTGCGTTCCAGCTTACAATTTGCGTTCCATCCGCCATTTTGTGCGTAGTACTGTTCAAAATGGTGTTTAATATGATTGTGATATGTTCCGCATAGTATGTGTTTCATTATTGCGAGTAAGTGTAGTATAGTTACGTCTGAACCCTCGTTTTCGTTTTGTTCGTCGGCCATTTTTTCTCTCGCTTAGCGATGGTATTAGTGTCTAAAGTGTTTTATTTTGATTTAAATGTAGATGTAACTTGTTTTTTTGAGGTGCTGGATGGTTCCTCTTGCTGTAGGTAAGCTTATTATGTGTTTGTTGTGTGTATTTCTTAAGTTTTAAATGTTTGTATGTCGGCGTGTTGCGTCCGATGTTTGCGAGGTCGTAATGTGTGGTAACGTGTCTCGTATGGTGTTTGCGTGTGTAGCCTCGTTTTCGTTTTATTCGTCGGCCATTTTTTGTGTTGCTTAGCAAATTATTTAGTGTCTAAACTTTTTTATTTTGAGTGCAATTAAGTTGTAAGTTGCATTTTTGAAGTCGTGGGTGCTCCCTCTTGGTGTAGGTAAGCTTTTTATGTATGTGCTGTGTGTATGTATTGTGTTTTTAATTTTGTAATGTTCGCGAGTTGCGTCCGAGTGTTGCGAGGCCGTAATGTGTGTGTCGTGCTCTTTGGGTTGCGACGTGAACTTTGCGTGAATTTTGCAAGGGTCGCAGTTGCTGCAACTGAGGCCCTCGCTTCGCGAGGGTCCTCAGTTGCTGGCAAGGAGCGCCTTCGGCGCTCCATGCCAGCAACTGAGAACCTGGCGCAGTGCCCTCGCTTTGCGTTAGCAACAACTCGTACGCTCACAACTATATATGTGACTAGAGAATTGCCCATCAATGCAATGAAATTGTAAGTGAGCTACTGCTGTTTGGTGTGTAATAATGAAATATATAATACATTAATAAATGAATATACTTTACCTATTTTGAAGCATTGTGTTGAAGAGCTGGCAATCTGTTTTGATGTTGCTGCAGCATTAGTGGTGTGGAGCTGCTGTGTAAGCGTGATGAATGTGTGCAGTTTAATAGTGTGCGTCCGCGAGACCAAACCGTTAGCGTAGTTGTGTACTTCCGCATTGTCGTAAAATGGCGGGTAATGTGTGGTATGCGTCTGTATCGGAATATCCGTAGGTCTTTTGTGGTGTTTTGCGAGTTTCTTGTGGTGTTTCCGTGTTCAGAGTGCTGTAGCCTCGTTTCCGTTTTGTTCGGAGGCCATTTTTTCTCATTTTTTTAAACTCTTTTATTTTGAGTTAAATGAAGGTGTAAGTTGCTTTTTTGAGGTCCTGAATGCTCCCTCTTGCTGTAGGTAAGCTTTTTATGTATGTGCTGTGTGTATTTATTGTGTTTTAAATGTTTTCATGCTCGTGGGTTGCGGCCGTTTTTTGCAAGGTCGTAATGAGTGGTAACGTGTCTCGTATGTTGTTTGCGTTGCGACGTAAAGTTTGCGAGGGTCACAGTTGTTGTGTCGTGTTGTTTGCGTTATGACGTAAAGTTTGCGAGGGTCGCAGTTGCTGGCAAGAAGCGCCGAAGCCCGCAAGCGTTAGCAACAACTCGTATGCTCACAACTATATATGTGACTAGCGACTTGCCTGTCAAAAAATTACGGCAATAAGATTGTAAGGTAAGTAATGCTGTTTGGTTGAGAGATGAATTTTGTTGGTGTTCCGAGATCCTTTGGCGCTCATTGCGAGCCTCGCGCTGAGCGCCTTCGGCGCTCATTGCGAGGCTGTTGGTTGTTGTATTGTTTTTTCTGATAGCCGCTTTTGGTGTTATTGTTTGGTCAGCGGTGATGTGTTTTTTGTGCTTCTTGCGATCGTTGTGAGTGGCGCAGTGAATGGCTTTTATGTGTATTGTGCGATTTTTTTTTTGTGTATATGTACTTTTGTATGCTAATGAAATAATTAATAAATTAATAAATGAATATACTTTACCTATTTTGAAGTCATATATGCAGTAAGCATTCTGTTGAAGAGCTGACAATATGTTTTGATGTTCCTGCAGCATACAATGTCGGTTTGCACTGTTGTGGAGCTGATGTGTAAGTGTCAGCAATGTGTGCAGTGTGTAGTGTAAATAGGATGCGTGCGCAAGGAAAATCCGTTAGGGTAGCTGTGTACTTCCGCATTGTGTTGTAAAATGGTGGCTAATGTGTATGTGGTACGCAGCTGTGGATGATTTAATAGTGTTAATAGTGTATCTTGGAGCTTGTACGGCTTTTTCTGAAAATCCTTGAATTTGGACTTAAATTGATGTGTAACTTCACTTGCAGGGGTCCTGGGTGCCCTCCTTTGTTGTGGGTAAGCTTTTTATGTGTTTGTTGTGTGTATTTATTGTAATTTTGCGGTGTAAATCCCGCCTGCGGCTCATTGCAGCCGACATGGGAGCCTCCACCTCCCTGCTTCGCGAGGGTCCGCATTTGCGGGCCTAAAGTCGTAGGGGGTCGTAGGGATGAGCGCCTATGGCGAGGGCCGCAATTGCTGCGGGCTCGCTATGTGAGCCCGCAGCATTAGCAACAAGCTTTGGCAAGCCCACACTGCTGACAACTATATATGTGATTTGTCATATAAAACACAATTCTGGTAATGTTTAAATGCATAAAATTGTGTTTCATGTGCCTTTAACTCAATATTTTATTCTCATTTTTCCTAGATTTTACTCTGTTTGATAAATACTACCAATTCGGATTTAAAGTGTAGTGTGTAGGTTTATTTTTAATGTTGCGTTTTGAACTGTTTTAGCCACTCTTTCACTTCTACTGACAAATAACCCCATTTGTGTTTCCACATCTATCTAACTATTTGAGCTGTAAATTTACACTTGAAGGCTCACTAGTACTGTTATGGATCAGGATCTACAAGAAAATGCATTTTATGTTTGCCCTACTCATACATTTTCTCTTTTCAGTATTATGTAATCTTATTAACAATGTTGATTATTGGAGACTCTAAGATGGAGGATTTGCCACTTCCGCATACAAGATGTAGGCAGCACTATTTCCGGTCTGCTAAGGGTGATGATGACTACCACACCTTAAACACAAGAAGGAGAACGCCATCTTCCCTTTGTCTTAACCTTCTGACCAATGAGAGAAAGACTCATCCCACTGTGGGATGACACCTAGAGACTTCTTAATGCACTAACCCAATGCCTTGTTGAGCTTCCATGAAAGCGGACATCTCAGAACCAATGAATTACCGAATAAACCTGATGTTTTGCTTAGTTGCAACATTTATCTGATTGTTAAATGTTATATATAGCGGCTGATTCAATAAACAGTAGGCGAGAGAAAGCTTTATACCAGAACTCTGTGTTGGTGTATTATTTCTCTAAGGTGTGCACACTATATGTATATTGGTTATTTGGCCAGGGACAGATATCTCCGAGAACTACTTTAGTTCTATCCAAAACAAAATTGGCGCCTCGAACAGGGACTTGAGGTTTAACTGAGCCGACAGCGGACGCAAGGGATCCGGACGGAGCCTGCAGGAACGGGCGGAGCCTGATCACCTCCGGTACACGGTAAGGACACAGTTAGCACCTTGACCGTGTAAACCTGTTCCTGGGACTCAGCCCGCCATCCAGACCCGCTGTTGGGGAAGTTGTCAAAAGTACAGGTAATAACTTGCCTCAAGTCCATTACGAATCCTGTACCAGTGATATCTGTTGCCTGTGTATGACTGTTGAGAGTGTGGGTCGAGTGATTGTGATTTCTTAGATATTGTGGTCCGGGACATACATGTGTGCGTGCAGCAGACTCCGGGGACGGATGGCAGTGCCCTGGTAGCACACAAACTGGAGAGAGCTGTACGTACAGACGTGCATACACGTACTTTGGGGATCGGTGTCATTTGACATACCTTTCCTAAGGAGGGTCTATGCATGTTGGATAGCCGAATATCTTTCGGGGGTCATGATGTTCGTGCCCTGGTAGCGTGATAACCCAGAGAGACGTCTATCACACACTAAGGTGTAAAAGCATGTATGTGGGATGCAGACTTCAGTGGTCAGACTGGTAGTGCCCTGGTAGCACAATAGCCCTAAGGGCGTCAATTTTAGCATACGACGGTGTGAGACCCCGGACTAAAATATCTTAGAGTTAGAAATTTTCTGCAGAAATTGTGTAAATGTTACTATGGTCTGTTATTGCTGGTTGTGATGCATGTTTTGGTGAGAAATGTGGCTTAGAATTTCTCCCCCTGTACTTGTGAAGCTGAGAAGCTGAATTTGCTGTGGCTGTGTGACAGGCAAGGTCAGAGCACACACAGTTAAGAATGCTCCCCCTCCAATCTCGTTTAACTCTTTCAAGGACGTATCTTAGTTAAGAGAATTCTTTCTATGCCAATGCTTAAGGTCGTATGAATTTGTGCAGTAAGTGAAATAACTGTCATGTTTCATGTTTCTGTTCATGTTTTCATGCTGTTGTTAAATTTGTTCAAGGGTAATTACAGTATGTGAAGTAAATGTTTGTGTGATTATTGTGTGAAAGTAGGTGTGTCCCGGAAGGAGATTGATTTAAAAAGTAAATAATTGATACTGTATGTTGTGATACTGCCGGCTAAGATATATGTTTAATAATGAAATGTGAGGTTATTCTCTTCCGTAATCTTATGCCTATCTTATTCACCTCTTGCTATACACTACGCTCTTTGCTATCCCTTTGCCAGTAGTGCATGGTTACACACTACAACCTAGTGGTCCCCCGGAGGGCAGTAACTACAGTCTGAGTTTAGGGAAGACGTGCGAAGATATTCTTTTCTTCGCAGCAGTCGAGCATATCAGACACTCTTTTCAAACAACTGGTCTGTTTGTTTCTCTCTCTCTCCCTCCTCTTGTCTGCCTCCTAAAACCAGCTTGTGCTATACTCAGGACAGAAAGATGGGGCAGAATCAGACTAAATTAAGTGAGGGCATGTTGGCCCGAGATATAGTAAAGAAAAGAGAGGGAGAAGCAGTGGTAAATAAATCTAAGAAGATGATTAAAGTGTGTGGATTCGCAAATATTGCGGTTTGTTGCCGAGTGCAGAAGCATGGTACAGGGTAGCTAAGGCGTTTGAGAAAGAGGGGTGGACAGAGAGAGAGGTTGAAGTAGGTGGACAGAAGAAGTATGCATACTATGCACCATGTGAGACAGTCAGTACCCTACTTCCAGCCGTTGTCCCCCCTGTAATACAAGCACCCTGTAACCCCAACACCACACAAACTCCCTCCGCAGAACAAAGACATTCCACCCAGCCACAGCCCCAAAATGGCGCCCACACACAATCTAAGGAGGGGTCCTGTCACGCTCTGAACCCTCCCATTAAGATGATAGCGGCGCCCACTCAGGAAGGTCCACCTGTCATACTGAGCGCCCCTATGGTGTATACGCCCCTTTATCCTCTATTGACTGCTAACGGAACTATGTATACTCCATACTCGATGTTCCCAGTCGCGCCACTCCCACATAACAGGTCACCATGGGCCGCCCCACAGACAAGGGCACCGGCGACAGACACTTCCACTCCTCCCCTTTCTCAGAGACAGTCGGACATAAACGATATCTCATTACTCCCTACTCCCGCAGGCCGTCCTAAAAGTGACAGTGAAGATGGGGAGGATGAGATAAAAATAGGAGAGAGTGCAAAGGAGTGGAGGAGCAAGACCCTGGGCTCAGGAACGAGCCAATGTAGAGGGCGTAAAAGAAATAGTAGAGCGAGTCTAATGTATGTTGCATTCACACCGACACAAGCCACCTCCCTCATAATCACACTACCTGACCCTGAGAAGCAGCCCATGCCTTTCTATAGAAAGATATCACAAATACAGAAGACATATGCTGCAGCCTGGAGAGACTTGGTTAGTTTGTGTGAAATCAGAGCAGGAGATTCATACTGGCCCATAATGCAAAAGACAATAGGCCCGTATGATATGCCACGTGAGACAACTGACTATGAATCAGGTGAAATATTCTGTGAACTATTAAGAGACTGGGCGAAGGATAAATTGGCAGACCCCGCTGTTAGTCTGCAGGATATTAAACAAGACAGAGACGAGTCAGTAGAAAAGTTTCACTCACGGCTCACACAGGTGTTCACAGACCTCGGCTTCAGCCCACACAATAAGACACACACACAGATGCTAAGCACAGCTTTTGTGATAGGGCTAAAGGAATCTATAAAGAAAGGTGTACTGACTTCCAGACCAGAATATAGAGTGTTACCATTAGATACGCTGCTACTCGTTGCAAAAGGGCTGGAGTCTGTAGAAAACACACACCCTACATCATCAACGTCCAAAAAGACTGCCGCTCTCCTGGTAACCTCCTTTTGAGCCGGCATATAAAGGGGAGAAGAAGGAAACACAGCGGTGTTTCAATTGTAACAAGTTTGGGCACATCAGCAAGAATTGTATGATGCCTAGGAAACCGAGGACAAAGCAGCAGGGGGTGGCACTAAGGAGGTGCAGGGGGGCCAAAATACAGCATAGGACAGTGGTGAGCCTGTGTCACTATCTCCTGTTATTGCAGTATCTTCAGGGGATAGCAGATTAGGACCTCAAGCTATTGTAACATTACCAATAGAAGGGATCCCTACCACCTTCCTAGTAGACACAGGTGCAGCCAGAAGTGTCCTAAGACAACAAGATCTGCCCGACTCATCTTACCTGTCTGACATTGATGTTTCTTTTGTAGGAGTTGACGGTATCGCCTCATCCAGCCACTACAAATAGGCCCATTCCCAGACCTGCTTGCTAGATTTGTAGTGTCCTCCACATGCCCAATGAACTTGATAGGTGCAGACGTGCTCTCCCGCTTACAAGCATCCATCTTGTTTACCCCGGATGGGACTATACAAGTGTCCTCGCCTTTAACAATTACCGACACGTCAGCACTCTGTTCACTACCAATATTACTCCACTTAGATGCGAAAAGTGACAATAGACAAGGATAAGATTGGATAAGATTCCGGCAACCCTCTGGTCACGTGGTCCGGAAGATATTGGGCATTTAAAGGTGCCTCCAGTCATAGTAAAGTTGAAGCCTGGAGCCGAATTACCCTGAAAATGCCAATATCCTCTGAAGCCAGCGCAGATTGATGCAAACTCACAGCAGATAGAGAGCCTGTTGAAACAGGGGGCGTTAGTCCGGTGTACGTCACCATGTAACACGCCCCTCTTCCCAGTGAAAAAGAAATCCAGGAAAGGAGAGCCAGTAAAATACTGTATGGTACAAGATTTGCGAGCAGTAAATGAAGCAACCATATTAGACACTCCCATAGTACCTAACCCACACACTCTCCTCTCTGTAATACCTCTAACAGCAGCATACTTTACTGTAGTGGATCTGGCAAATGCCTTCTTTAGCATTCCTCTTGATCCTTCATGTCAGTATCTCTTTGCATTTACACATGATCATAATCAATTTACGTGGACTGTCATGCCCCAAGGAGCACAGAATTCTCCTAGTCAGTTTGCTAGGGCCATGGGTCTAATCCTTGATCCTTGGCAACAGGAAAACCCTGATGTTGTACTTCTGCAATATGTTGATGACCTCTTACTTTGTGCTGAAGACCTTCCTACAGCTACACGGACATCAGAGCGTTTACTGAGACATCTGGCAGAACAAGGGTGCAAGGCATCCAGAGAAAAATTACAGTGGTGTCAGGAGTGCGCCATCTCACACGCAGCCGTGTTAGAGCAATAGAAGAAATGTCTGTACCAGAAGGACACAGACCCCTCAACGCTTTCCTAGGTCTCATATCCTATTGCAGAGCATGGATCCCAGAAGCCTCTCTCCTGATGCAGCCCTTGTATGATGTCCTGAAGATTGAACCTTTTAAGATGACTCAGATAGCCCTAAATAACTTTTACGCTCTGAAACAGGCTATCTCCTCAGCCCCTGCATTAGGGCTACCCAACTATGACCTACCGTTCAAACTGTTTATATCAGAAAAAGAAGGACATGCAATGGGAGTCTTGACACAGTCCCATGGAAACAGACAACGCCCCATTGGCTACTTCTCACGTGATCTGGATGCTGTAGCAAAAGGAGGCCCTTTTTGCCTTAGGGCAGTATTTGCAGCTCATGCCTTACTGGATAAGACAAGTGACATAGTCCTTGGGTATCCCTTGACAGTTCTTGCTCCACATGACATTGCTGCTATCATAAGTCAGACGCAGCCAAAACACCTGACAGCAGCCAGACACCTCCGTCTCCAATGTTCACTGCTCCTGCCAGATAATGTCACCTAACAGAGGTGTTATGTGCTTAATCCAGCCACTCTCTTGCCATTTCCTTAGGGTGGAGATGAGGAAGAAGGACATTTCTGGTATAGTTTGAACTTGGATCAGGAGTAAAACATAAGCTCGGATGTAAAAAATAATTTACTGGGACGCCTAGTCAAGAGGACAGAAACAGATGAAACACAAGACTCTCTACATTGTACGCTGTGGAACAAACAAACACCGGGACGGGACCTTCAATATGAAGTAAAGCTTATGAAATTGAAGCAAGTCACGTTAAAACTGATGACATTGTATAATGATACAATAGGGGATAGCGCACTCACAGTAGAGCTTCCTTTTGAAGCAGAATTGCTCTATAAACATTGGGATACAGCTGTCCCACACATAGCACTAACAAAGTCTGCACAGAGTACATGGAGCTCATTGGGAACTGCGCTGAAATGGTGGGAGTCTGCAGATGAAGATGAACAAGAAGCAGAAGGAATAACAAAACAAACCCTCAACTGGCATGTGAATAGTTTTCCAAAAGTACAGGCTGAAGACCCATATGCTGTTCCAGGATCAGTAAACCCACCTCATGACTGTCTTCAGCAAATGGAAATGGAGACCTCACACCTTGCGAATGTAAAATAACTTGCCCTGACAGACCCAGATATCACCCTATATGTGGATGGATCAAGGTATGCTGATGAGAATGGAAAATATCACACAGGTTATGCTGTGACTACGGAAAAAGATGTGATACTACCTCCCTCCATGTCAGCACAAGAAGCAAAGTTAATTGCATTGACTAAGGCCTGTGAAATTGCGACAGGAGTCCAAGCTAACATCTATACAGACTCAAGATATGCTCTAGGAGTGACTCAAGATTTTGGGATAATTTGGAAAGCCAGATGATTCATGACAGCTGCAGGCACCCCAGTAAAGCATGATAAAGCCATTCATGAACTACTAGATGCTTTAGCACTCCCAAAGGAGGTGGCCATACTGAAAGTGAAGGCACATGGGAAGCTAAATTCAGATGAAGCACGAGGAAACCATCTAGCAGACCAGATGGCTAAGAAGGCAGCAATGATATCACAGGAAATGGACAAGAAAGAGGAGAAGGAATACATAAATATCTACACAATGCAGACTTTACCTACAGATTTGAAACTACTCAAAGAATTGCAGAAGACTGCAGACCCAGAAGAAGTAAACAAGTGGAAAGCAAAGGGAGCAATCCTTAAAGATGGATTGTATGTTGATAATCTGAGATTGTGTTTACCAAAGAATCTCTATCCAGCAACAGTACAGTGGGCCCACGGACCGGCACATTTGTCAAAGACCCTCATGAACGCTCTGATAGATAAGTACTATATGTCCCCAGGCATAACTACACTTACGAGCAACTATTGCAAGTCCTGTAGCATCTGTGCTAAATGTAATAGAGGCCGAACTGAAACCCCCCCACAGAAGCATTTAGCAAAATCTCTGTATCCATTCCAGAGGATACAGATTGATCACATACAAATGCCAAGGAGTGGTCGATTTGAATACGCTCTGGTCATTGTGGATATGTTCTCAGGATGGCCAGAGGCCTATCCAGTTGTAAACATGACAGCCAAAACCACTGTAAAGAGACTGCTAACAGAGGTCATTTGTAGATATAGGGTCCCTGAAGTAATCGAGAGTGACCAAGGACCAGCCTTTACTGCAGTACTGGCCAAGGAAATTTGGGCAGCCTTGGGAGTAACTCTGTCCTTCCATACACCCTATCATCCCCAGAGTAGCGAGAAGGTAGAACGTATGACTTAAATGTCCAGGATGTTAAAAATGTCACAAGAAACTGGTATGCCATGGCCTGAAAGTCTCCCCATAGCCTTGTTCAGTGTCAGGTATACCCCTAGGGGGAAACATGTACTATCCCCTCGTGAAATCCTGTTTGGGTCTGCTCCTAGATTATGGTGCTACTTTCCTCAGCAGCTGCAACTAAAATCTAATGTACTTGTTGACTATGTGATTGCACTGGCCGCCGCATTCACTAAAATCCATGCACAAGTGTTCTCTTCTATTCCAGATTCGGAAGTGATCACTGGTACTCATCAACTACTTCCTGGAGATTGGGTCCTGGTCAAGAAATTTGTGAGGAAAACTCCTTTGGAACCCAGATACAAAGACCCATTCCAAGTACTACTGATCACAGCTACATCAGTTAAGTTAGAAGGGAAAGCTACTTGTTTTCACGCATCACATTGCAAAAAGGTTCCTCCCCCTGATGACCAGGAAACAATACAATGAGCACAGCCCAGTGGTTTATTCTGTTTCTTGCAGTATACATAAGCAAGGCTCAACATGTAACCATTACAAAATGTGAGGATGGTATCACCTTTTGGTATAATTCCCAAACTACACATGTAGCTACATACACCTTTGATTTTGACTTGTACCAGACCTCCTCCAATAAGGCTATATATATATGTGTCATTGACGAGACCTTTGGAAAAGATTGCTCCACATGGGGAGCGGTAGGGTGGAATACTGGGGAACACTGGGAATCTAGACGTAAGGGCGCTGCAGATAAGAAAGATGACCAGGGCAGATACCTCCCCGACCGAATGACTCTACTAAAGACTGGTAGATGCCTTAATAGTGGGGTGACCGGTTCTAGTATGCAACTAACCCTGACCATACAGAGTCCTAGTCCAGCAGATGCTGACACATATCGGATGGGAGCTTGGGTGAGCGGGAAAACTACGAGGTTTTCAGGGAAATTTAAGTTAACAGACTTGTATATCCTGATTTACCTCCCGTACTACAGGCATTAAAATCCGGCCCACAGACTATAGGAACAATGACTGCCACTGGTGACCCAACATATGAGGACACGTTAGCTACTGAGACTGGATTTTCAGATCTTAATGTATGGTTGGAGTGGATGAAATACAATGTACAAGAAAGTAATAAGAAGTAATAAGACCAACTGTTATGTATGCGGCCATGCTAGGCCTCATTTAGGTACTGTTCCACTTACTATACCTTTGCAGGAAGAGAAATGTTTTCTGAGGTTGTTCAAATATAGACATAATTATATAGATAAGTGCGAACAATGGGGAAAGACGTACCCTGTGATAACTAATAATCCTCATCCAGGGAGAGGTATAACTATATACCCCGGAAATTATACGTGTTACAGGAGAAATGTTTCTCATGGGTTTAATTTGCAGAAGTTCCCAAGTGGATTTTGTCACACATATAGAGATGGTTCATCCACACTGCTAATCAATCAGACACAAGCTTTAGGGGACATATATTGGTTATGTGGGGATATGAAACTCAGGGTAAGACTGTCAGGATTATGGCGTGAGGAATGTACCTTGGCTAAAGCCCTAATGCCGTTACACATTGTCCCAACTTATTATGATGACAATCTACCTAATGCCCCCCAAGCAAGGTCCAGAAAGAGAAGACAAACTTCATCATCTGAACATCGGGAAAGTTTTGACCCACATGTGTATATTGATGCTATTGGAGTCCCAAGGGGGGTGCCCGACCAATTTAAGGCCCGAAATCAGATAGCAGCAGGATTTGAATCACTGATACCAATGATTGGTGTAAATAAAAATGTCGCCTGGATTAATTATATCTATGATAATCAGCAGCGATTTGTTAACTACACTAAGGATGCCTTAAAAGGCATTGCAGAACAATTAGAGGCTACATCACACATGGCCTTCCAGAATCGTATGGCATTAGACATGATCCTTGCAGAGAAGGGTGGAGTTTGTAAAATGCTTCCTGACACTAGCACATGTTGTACGTATATTCCTGATAACACAGGTCCAAATGGCAAGATCACACTGGCTATTCGGAGATTGGCTAATCTTGGTCAAGAATTAAAAGAAAATTCTGGTACCATGGACTATTGGGATTCCTGGTTCGGATGGATGAATGGTTGGCAAAAGGATTTATTACAAGTTGGAATGGCTATTCTTGCCGTTATAATCCTACTTGCCTTCCTTCTGTGTTGTATTATCCCCTGCATACGTACTTATCTACAGGATGCAATGGTCAAGGCTTCACCCACCTTTGTTCACCAGAACCTAGAACTAGATTTCGGTGACCAGGATGATACCTATAAGACATCTCATATGCTAAAGCAGATGACCACAGGCTCGAAGGAGAGTGTCTTATGAACACCATGGTTCCTGATCTGAGTTAGTTACACTATTAGCTGATAGAGGCTTCTAGGTTTTCCCATGCCGCATAGGACATAGGGTAGGTGTGACGTTAGGTCATGGCAAGCCCGATCAAACGAAGATATGTACCTATGTCATACTCACACGCAATGCTTACAACATCCGGACATAGAATCCACAGAAGAATAGTGTTCCCGGAGGAACCATAGCTTAAAAGACATGTACTCTTAACTTGTATTATCCAATACGCAGCAGTTACTAACCTTTACAATGAACTAGTATGAGTGGGTTGGATGATGCGAAAACATAATATGACATTTTAGGGGGGACTGTTATGGATCAGGATCTACAAGAAAATGCATTTTATGTTTGCCCTACTCATACATTTTCTCTTTTCAGTATTACGTAATCTTATTAACAATGTTGATTATTGGAGACTCTAAGATGGAGGATTTGCCACTTCCGCAAACAAGATGTAGGCAGCACTATTTCCGGTCTGCTAAGGGTGATGATGACTACCACACCTTGGACACAAGAAGGAGAATGCCATCTTCCCTTTGTCTTAACCTTCTGACCAATGAGAGAAAGACTCATCCCACTGTGGGATGACACCTAGAGACTCCTTAATGCACTAACCCAATGCCTTGTTGAGCTTCCATAAAAGCGGACATCTCAGAACCAATGAATTACCGAATAAACCTGATGTTTTGCTTAGTTGCAACATTTATCTGATTGTTAAATGTTATTTATAGCGGCTGATTCAATAAACAGTAGGAGAGAGAAAGCTTTATACCAGAACTCTGTGTTGGTGTATTATTTCTCTAAGGTGTGCACACATATGTATATTGGTAATTTGGCCAGGGACAGATATCTCCGAGAACTACTTTAGTTCTATCCAAAACAGTACATGTTATAACATGTTGGCTTTTTAACAATCTGTTGTGCTATTTGTTATTAATTCGCCATTGGATATAATGGTCAGATATTAACATAGAACAATATTCATAGTGGGACATGCTCCAAATAATTTTTGTCCATTCTCTCTTTTTCTTTATAATTTATTGAAATCTATTTATCCACATTTGTTGAAATCCTGATCTAACATATGGAAATAATATCCTCTAACTAGGAATAGATTTCCTCTAGTTATCTTCCTGCTCTAAATAAGATGCTTGGATACAGTTCCTTCCAATTCTCAAGGAAAATTACTTTTTTTCATAAGTCACAAAAATGATAAATATAATCGTGCAAGGAACACTTTAGTTTTACGAGATTTATTAATGTTTAATAACAGTCTCATGGGTTACTACACAAACTTCCATATATAAATCTTAAAATTCTATTTATAGGCCATTGTTTCATATGAAGCTTCCAAATATTATAGTTAGTAAAATCACTAAAGCATTTGAGGATACATTTTTCTCTATGTTAAATGATGAACGTAGCATCCATTTAACAATTTTTAAAACATGACTAAACTGAGATATAGGCTATGCTTATTGTAATGTTTTCTTCCCATCTATCTATAAATACAATTATATAGGTGTGGACACATTTTGTTATTATGCCATACTATAAAAAAAAAAATCCTTAAAGATTCCTTATATTTATAACTAAACTCTTAAAGGGAAGTCAAATAGCATGGATGATTGATGAGATTTGCTTGAGATTGGTATATTTAATCACAACCTTGGTGTGCTTGAACATGCTGTGCTTCCTTGGCTCTTAGAGACGCAGGATACATTGAAGCCTGGTGTTCCTGGATGTGATGATGGAGCATATGTTATAGTGAAAAAGTCATGAGGCTTCCATGTCAGGGTCTTCTGGGCCTGACGTGCTTGCCTGTACAAGTGTTCCTGTCATCTATATACATCATGCACCAGCTTGCTACCTGTGTCAATGATACAATTCTCCTGTCATACTGAGATACTGTGCACCTACTTGCTATGCATGCAAGTGTAGCTGACCTCCTGTCGAGTTACCAGTTACCTGCATCAGTATTGCTATTGCCTTCTTGTACCTGTGATACAGTTCATCTGCTACCTATCTCTACCAGTGTTTCTGGTATCTGCTTATCCCTGGCCTCCCGTGCACCAGTCATCTACAGTGCCTACCTGCCTAATCTTCCATTGCCGAACCTTTAGCTGAGTCACCTTGCATGAACTCGGCATGCCTTGACTGCTTGATTCTCTGCTTCTGGCCCTTTGTACTGTGTATGGACTGAAGTCCGATATCTCAGGTGATCTATGGCTAATGGTCAGATCATTAATTGAGAAAGACAGTGTGGGAAAGATGTTAAACTGATTGAAATAGAGTTAAAACGAAATATCTCCACTTCTTATGTTTTCTGTGGAGCCTATTCGCCAAACAGGATTAAACTTTAACTTTGTTTGTTAAATAGCTCCTATAGAAAACATATGTAACTCAACTTTAATAAATATTCCTCAATAAGAGGCGAAGATTAGAAAGAGAGATATTACAAGAAGAAGGAGAGATGTAAAGGGATGGACGCAGGTAAAGGGTTGAAATAAAAAAGAATGTAGAAGGATATAGAGAGTTTAGGAGAAAACAGAGTGGAATGAATGGAAAGAGAGAGTGGGTAAATAACAGAAAGAAAGAAGGGAAAGTTCAAAAGACTGATTGGAAGAGGGGAGGAATAGAATAATCATAGAAGTTTGAAATGCGGGAAGGAGAGAAATATAGTGTGTAAAGGTTGAAAATAGTGAATGGAAATGGTAGAGTAATTATTTATGGCCAGTTATTTCTTGCTGCTCTAAAATTGGGTCTAGCTGGCACTTTGGAAATATAAACTTGAATATTGATTTTTACAACAGAACAATAACCATACTGATTATAACTAAATTATGGTTTGATTTGTTATCTAAAATTATCTGTAATGAAATAGAATGCATTAGTTCATACAAATGCATCACATATATAGTTGTAAGTGTTGGTGACATTTGCAATGTTGGTAATGCAGTTGCAAGGTCGCAACCTCGAGACTCATGAAGCGAGATGAGCCAGCGGCACGGTCACACATGCAAGCCTCAAGAAGCAAGGCGAAGCAGCCCGCAGCACTTAGGCTGCAATGAGCTCTAATTTCTAAAATTAAGGTTAACACCCCCTCCAAACCCAGGCTAAAATAGCATAATTTGTTTTGGACAATCAAGTTAGCTGAAAGATTTGAAACACAGCACTATGTTGGGTGCTATGGCAACAGCACACAGCAGAGTCAGGAAGCAGGAATTAGTCATATCCCAGCAGTGACTGGGGGGCTGACATCACAGTTCTCCTATTGGCTGAGGAAGCAAAAGCAGGTAAATAGTGGTGATGGCTTGCTGATTGGGGGGGGGGGGGGGGTCAGATGCCTGATTAGACTCATCTGAAGGTGTCAACATAATCATTAGAGGGATGTTTAGATATGAATAAAAATAAAATGTTTTATGAGATGTGCTGTATACATATAGGCTGCTTTTTGCCTAAGGAGTGTAGAAAGTATTCAGCTCACTTAGATATAAATTTAACGTATCTAACTATTACGTGGTCCAAAATAACCCGGACTAATCCAATAGTAAGTGTAATCATATAATTCACAAAAAAAGATAAAAGAGCACCAATTCAACTACTGAATGTAACCCTTTAGAGAGAATCATCAACTAGGCAGAAAGAAACATAATACGAAAACTTCACTTTTATTTATAACTCCAAAGATAAAATAAAAATAACAATGTTTCAAAACATCACTGTCCCACTTGACAAGAAGACATCATTTATCAACATATTATGTATAACCTAATAGTATTTAAACAAAAATCACAATAAAAATTGTGATAAAGTGCCCATGTGCAAAAATAGATTTTTTTTTAATTCAATTCATAAAAAAATACATTGTATATATCACCAATCTTATTTTAACCAACCAAATCACAGTTATCCACAAGTGTTAATGCATCAAAAAATAAAGGGCATATCACATATTAGTTGTCATAATTGCAGGCTTGCCAAAAGTTGTTGGTAACGCAACGTTAAAATTGCGGGTTTGCACAACGAGCCCTGCAATTACGGCCCTTGAGAGCCCTGCAACTGCGGCCCGGCAATGAAAGCCAAAGGTGCTCATTGCGCTGGTGGAGATGAGCACCACAGGCACTCATCCTGACGATCCGTGGGACTTAGGCAATTAGCGCCAAAGGTGCTCATTGCGCTGGTGGAGATGAGCGCCACAGGTGCTCATCCCGACAACCCGCCGGACGTACACAAAATGACAGCCCGTACTACTTAGTACCCCGAAGCACGTAGATGGACTGTGGGGTTCGCAAAAATACAACTTTAACGGCCGAAAGTTCAAACGGCCAGACTAGAAAGACCTGCAAAAATATACAAATATGACTCAAATTAACTTACACACTCACACACAGCACAGGGGGAGAGCCAGGGAGCTTGTGAGAGAGGTTGCAAATTAATTTGAGGCATAATTTGCCTTTTTTCATCGAAAATCGCTGAAGCGAGAAAAAAAATGTTGGCCAAAAAAAGTTAAACAAGACAAAAAACGAGGCCCAAGGACATAAAACTCCGCCGGAGGATGTAAAAAGAGGACGTAGGACGTAAATACAACCCCTAAGCACTAAGACTTAATGCAAACCAGTAACACTTAATACAAGGCAGTAACACTTAACCCAAGGCAGTAGGCCCCTAAACTACACAGACCTATAAAATACACAGGGGGAGAGGCTCGCAATGAGCACCAAAGGGGAGCATTGCAAAGCATGAAAGGTGCAGCTTGCCAAAAACAGCAATGAGCGGCTTCGGGGGAAAGTAGATGTGGGAAGAGGCTTGCAATGAGCGCCGAAGGTGCTCAGAGGAGCAAAAGCCTAACATTGTATGGCAAACAGCATTGCCACCCTTACAATTTTATTCCCGGCATTTTTGACGGGCAAGTAGCTAATATCACATATATAGTTGTCAGCAATCACAAAGCTGGTGGAGATGAGCACCGTAGGCGCTCATCCCTACAACCCCGTACAACAGGCAGTGAGCAACTGCGGCCCTCGCGAAGCTGGTGGAGATGAGCGCCATAGGCGCTCATCCCTATGTCCTGCGGGACAGGCAGTACAGGCCACAACTGCAATGTCAGCTGTTTGCGGCCTGTAACCATGAGGCCTGCGGCACTACCTAGTTCCTGCCAGGGGAGAACTCGCAATGAGTGCCGGAGGTGCTCATCGCGAGGCCCCCCAGCCTTGCAGCACACACAGTGCCTCCCCTCTCCTTCCCCTCAACCCCCCTCTCCCCTCACTTACCTTCATTGCGCTGCTTCTGCTGCTGTCCATAGCGTCTTCTGTGTCGGGAACCGGCATATGCTAATGATGTGACGTCACATGAGCGTCATGTCATTAGCATTTGCCAGGTCCCAATGACCCGATGGACAGCAGCAGGAGTCCCAGGACTCACATCACCCCCTCCTCCCTCCACTCATCCTCTCCCCCTCCTCATTCTCTCCCTCCCCTCATCCTCTCCCTCCCCTTTCGGGAAATTCGTAGCTGTTTGGTGGTGTTTTGCATGTTTAGGCTCCTTTAGCCTCGTTTTTGTTTTTTTCGCCAGCCATTTTTTCTCTCGCTTAGAGAATTTTTCAGTGTCTAAACTCTTTTATTTTGAGTTAAATTAAATTTGAGTTAAAATTTTGATCCTGACATTCTATACCCAGCTCAATTATATTGTGAGGAAAGATTGACTGTTTTCAGCTATACAACACATATTCTTTTGCTAGCAACTTGCCCGTCAAAATGACGTCAATACAATTTTAAGGCTGTCAATGCTGTTTGCAACACAATGCAAGGCTCTCCCCCCTCTAAGTTGCGAGCCTCTCCCACAGTCTTCTTTACGGGCCTCACGACGAGCGCCTTCGGGGGCCAAAGGCGCTCATCGCGAGTCCGCAATGAGTGGCCTCGGCCACCTTCATGCCTCGCAATGAGCACCTTCGGCAATCATCGCCAGGGCCCGCAATGAGCGCCTTTGGCGCTCATTGCAAGCGTCTCCTCCGTCTACTTTCCGTGTCTGCAATGACTGCCTTTGTGTAAGGTTGTAAGTTCATTTGTTTTTTAATTGGCGCCTTTTTGCCGGTCTTCCGACAGCTTTGGAATTACGGGCTTGAAAAAAATATTGCCATAATAAATCCATAATTTTTTCTAAGTCTTGTGTGCCAAAGGCCTTCGGCGCTCATCGCGAGGCCTGCAATGAGCGCCATCAGCGAAGGCACTCATTGCAGCAAAGTCGTGTAAAACTTGCGATGAGTGCCTACGTCGCTCATCAAAGGCCTACAATAAGCGCCTTTGCCGCTCATTGCAGTTCCCGTCATTTAAAAATGTCAAAGTCTTGCAGGCCACGCAATGAGCGCCTTCTGCGCACATTGCAGCAAAGTCGTGCGGGCCTCGCAATGGGTGGCTATGGCGCTCATCGCGAGGACCGCAATGTGCGCCGTCGGCGCTCATTGTGCATGTAAGCCCATAAATTTTAACATTGCAAGACGACAACTCGCAAGTATGACAATTACAATAATGACAACTATTATATTTTGTTAAAGGGTATGATTAATAAGTGTTCCACTTCTGGATCGCTATCTTGTCGTGGTGAAGGTGCTTGTGTACTTCATTGAAGCTGTGAGCTACCATGTAGGGACACACAAGATGGGCAGGTCATAGCAGAGAAGTCAGAAAAATTGCGGTTCACTGGAGAAGGAACTGGTGACCCACTCCAGTATCTTTGCCATGAAAAACATATGGATGAGCACAAGCAGACACAAGGTGCGCCTGGCGTGATGCTGTCCATAGGGTCACTTAGAGTTTGACAAGACTGAAGACTGAACACACACACAATATGTGATATCTATTTTTTCTTCAATGTAAATTGGAAACAAGCTTATCAATTAATTTTTATTGTTATCATTTCTTAGAACCCTTTAGAACTGTATAGTTGCCAACTCCCTCCAGTTAATGATCTTATCATAATGAATGCTGCTACTCTAATCTTTGAAAATTTGTTTAATATTGAGTATTGATATTATAAATGGCAAAAATAAGAATTGTATTAATGGTCAATGCATAATTAAACTAACCGTAATGCTAGAGCACTACGGTGGTCCTTTAATCTTATTAAATTATAAACATGAATGATACGGCAGAGGGAAACCTCGTCTTTTGTATCTAGCAATGGAGTTTTCCCCTGTTCATATCAACAGAAGTTATATTAACCACTTGATGCAAATGTTTACACAGACACTGATTAATATTTTTTTTTTAGATATTTCATGTTTAATAGAATAATTTGTTTATATGATAGTGTTCACTAGCTGTACACTGAAATAATGGTAGGAACTATTTTATAATTTTTAATGTAGACTTTTTGAGTGTTTATTCCTATATTGTCACCAGTTTCCCATCATCTAAATCAGTGTCTGTCAGACAGAACATTTTGAACAGGGTGCTACTACATATGACATACTGTGAACTTGAATTACAGATAGATTCATCAATAATGGTATTTATAACTAAAGATAGTGTTGCGATTAAACTATTAGGCTCTGCTCATCCCTCTTTGTTCCAGACGACTGGTAGACAAGGTCTCACATGACTGGTTCCAGTCCTAGGATTGGCTGTTAGAACCACTGATCTAGGTGGTGGTAAGGTACCAAAGGCCAAAGCAGTTCACATATAAAAACAAGGTATTAACATTTAATTTTACTTTTTTTATCTTTTTTAATTCTCTGTTTTTCCTAAGCATCCACAATTCATATTTTTTTTATCAAGTATTTGTCTCCTTCAAATAGTATACCATTTTGACTTTTATTCAAATTTAAAGAGCACTGACTTGAAATGTAATTTACCTGTTTTTCTTTCTCCACGGTCACTGGAAACAATGCTATTCATGAACTTTTACTTTCCTTTACTCGGGGTCACTGCAGTGAATGGTTTACCACTTATTCCCATTGATGTTTTAATTGCTTCCTCCACAGATGTTGTTAAGCTACACAGGGAGAAAAATACATTGCAGAATTGGCAATGAAGATACGATATCCAGAAACTAAAGAATGTAGAATATTAGATTTATATGTAAAAATGATTTTTAACAGGCTCATTGTTGGACTAGTATTGTCATACAGTTTGATATGACACAAATATTACAATATTTGCATATGATAAGTTCCTTGAGTTTGTTCAGAATGATGTTTATTGGGATGATAGTAAAATCGAGAATATCAAAAAGGTAACAGAAGGATTTTGGTAATTGTACTAATTTATCTCCATTACAAATTAGAAACAAGTTTTATACATTACCATGTATAGGATTTCAGGGTAAAACCTGTCTCATTTTAGGATACCTTCCCAAGATAGTGTGAAGTAATCCCGTTTTGTGTATTTGGTTCTTTTTTTTTAGGAAGTTTGGATAGAGTTTTGGATATAGACAGATATAGTAAAATATCTTACAGAGAATATAAGAGGGAAGTTGATGCCATAAAGTGATAGTCAGAAATTGTACACAGACAGGACCATCAGACAAACCAGCAATAGACAACCAAAGCCACAGTCAGAAAATAGAATAGAAGTACCAACAGAAAAGGAGGAAATACTTCTTCTTCCTCATCATCAAAAGGTTGTTTTCCACCAATTACAATAGGTTACTCCCTGTTTGCATGTATATGTATAATTATAAAGTGTTGATAAACATGTTGTGTATATCTGTTTCTGCCTGCCGGAGAGCAGTCTAGTTACATGTATTAAAATAAATTTATTAGAGAATATATGTGACCTTTGTCCCAGATTGTGTCTGCCAACAATTTTTGGTTAGAGACTAGGCCATTGCGCGTTTATCTACACCTGTTGTGATAACACACTAAATTAGAACAATTGGGAATTTAAGTTAAATGCATAGACTTTGGTATCTTCTATCTTGCATGTAACATTCTCAAGGTCTCTGCTAAACATCTACCATATCTAGAATTGGCTCCAATCTTGCCTTGATTTGTTTACTTTGTACAAAGATAAATGATTTAACCCCTCACATGTTAAAAGAGTATACAATAAGTGTGTCTGTATGTGTCTACAATGGTAAACAATACAACAATACCAATAGACAACCATATAATGTAATATACGTTGCAGTATACGTTGTGGTCTTTTTACAGAAAATTCTACAGAAAATGAATTAACAATATTAGAGATTATATTAGATAATACTTTTGGTAAATCTAACTTTTCCTTTCAGTAAAAAGTACAGTTGTAATGTTGGGATTCATTTACAACAAACAAAAATTTTGATTTAAGAAGTAGTTATGGAGCATGGGATACATATCAGTACATAAGAAATCCCAACACATTCAATGAGATATGGCTTGTTGGAAAGAGGATGTAAAAGGTAACATGTTGCAGCTCTGCTGGCACTGGAGATCAATTGATTGTATAACATAATTTTTTTTAAAGGGTTTAGTAGTCACACAATGTGGTTTTTGTGTTTATTTAATTGTTGATTAGCAATACAATATTTTAGTAATACTACATTTTAAGTAAAAAATGTAATGTTTCTTTTAACACTTACATTTGAAATTAGCATTACTACTTCCAGCAGATGTGTCTCTCTCTCTGCCCCCTGTTAGGTGTCCATAGGCTGAAAGAGGATCTACTCAGGAAGTTGTCCTAATTTTTTTATGACAGATGTAGATGCCTGCAATAATCACTGCAGGGAAGGAGGCAGACATGCAGTGTTATCAGGACAATATAAAACTTAAAGGACCACTGCAGTTTAAGAAATAAAACAACACTTGTTTGTCACATATATACCAAACTAGCAATATTAGCAGCCGTGTAAGCCATGAGCATAACATTTGTTTTGTTTTTAAATCTGACTTTTTGGGAGATAGGTGTTTCTAGCAGGGGCAGATCTACCAGTGGTGCAGGTGGTGCAGTGCACCAGGGCGCTCCTCTGGGGTGGCCCAGTGCTATGTAATTAAAGAAATCATTAATTGCATTTTTTTTAAAAGTCTGTAGTGTAGGGACCCCTGTGGCCGCCCACAGTCCGACCGAACATGCCACACATCCCTGGGCATCCTCTTTGCCCCCCTGTGCCTCCCTGGACCTCCCCGACTGCACACAACCGCCTCGGTCTGAAATTGGTGTGTGTCTGTTTAAATAAGAGGAAATCTACTGAAGCTCCAAGAGGTGGCAGTCTGGAGCAGTTCAGCACTTGAGTTGTGTATCAGGGAAAAGGGTAATAGAGCAAAGTGACAGCAAAGTACTTGTGGGATGGGTTCTGTGAGGGAAGAGCAAAGGAGATAGGGAATATATACAGTATATATATATATATATATATATATATATATATATATATATATATATATACAGTGGATATAAAAAGTCTACACACCCCTGTTAAAATGTCAGGTTTCTGTGCTGTAAAAAAATGAGACAAAGATACATCATTTCAGAACTTTTTCCACCTTTAATGTGACCTATAAACTGTACAACTCAATTGAAAAACAAACTGAAATCTTTTAGGTGGAGGGAAGAAAAAAAAAATAATAATAATGTGGTTGCATAAGTCTGCACACCCTCTTATAACTGGGGATGTAGCTGTGTTCAGAATTAAGCAATCATATTCCAAATTGTGTTAAATAGGAGTCAGCATATAACTGCGATCATTTAAAGTGCCTCTGATTAGCCCCAAATAAAGTTCAGCTGCTCTAGTTGGTCTTTCCTGAAATTTTCTTAGTCGCATCCCACAGCAAAAGCCATGGTCCACAGAGAGCTTCCAAAGCATCAGAGTGATCTCATTGTTAAAAGGTATCAGTCAGGAGAAGGATACAAAAGAATTTCCAAGGCATTAGATATATCATGGAACACAGTGAAGACAGTCATCATCATCACAAAATTGATGAAAAGACGAGTAGAAAAATGGTCTGGGAGGCTATCAAGAGGCCTACAGCAACATTAAAAGAGCTGCAGGAATATCTGGCAAGTACTGGCTGTGTGGTACATGTAACAACAATCTCCCGTATTCTTCATATGTCTGGGCTATGGGGTAGAGTGGCAAGACGAAAGCCTTTTCTTATGAAGAAAAACATCCAAGCCAGGCTACATTTTGCAAAAACACAACTGAAGTCTCCCAAAAGCGTGTGGGAAAAGGTGTTATGGTCTGATGAAACCAAGGTTGAACTTTTTGGCCATAATTCCAAAAGATATGTTTGGCGCAAAAACAACACTGCACATCACCAAAAGAACACCATACCCACAGTGAAGCATGGTGGTGGCAGCATCATGCTTTGGGGCTGTTTTTCTTCAGCTGGAATTGGGGCCTTAGTTAAGATAGAGGGGATTATGAACAGTTCCAAATACCAGTCAATATTGGCACAAAACCTTCAGGCTTCTGCTAGAAAGCTGAACATGAAGAGGAACTTCATCTTTCAGCATGACAACGACCCAAAGCATACATCTAAATCAACAAAGACATGGCTTCACCAGAAGAAGATGAAAGTTTTGGAATGGCCCAGCCAGAGCCCAGACCTGAATCTGATTGAAAATCTGTGGGATGATCTGAAGAGGGCTGTGCACAGGAGATGCCCTGGCAATCTGACCGATTTTTGAGTGTTTTTGCAAAGAAGAGTGGGCAAATCGTGCCAAGTCAAAATGTGCCATGCTGATAGACTCATACCCAAAAAGACTGAGTGCTATAAAAAAATCAAAAGGTGATTCAACAAAGTATTAGTTTAAGGGTGTGCATACTTATGCAACCATATTATTCTATTTTCAGTACCTAAAAGATTTCAGTTTGTTTTTCAATTGAGTTGTACAGTTTATAGGTCACATTAAAGGTGGAAAAAGTTCTGAAATTATTTATCTTTGTCTCATTTTTTTACAGCACAGAAACCTGACATTTTAACAGGGGTGTGTAGACTTTTTATATCCACTGTATATATATATATATATATATATATATATATATATATATATATATATATATATATATATATATATATATACAGTTGCAAGCAAAAGTATGTGAACCCTTTAAAATGATATGAATTTCTGCACAAATTGGTCAAAAAATGTGATCTGATCTTCATCTAAGTCACAACAATAGACAATCACAGTCTGCTTAAACAAATAACACACAAAGTATTAAATGTTGCCATGTTTTTATTCAACACACCATGTAAACATTCACAGTGCAGGTGGAAAAAGTATGTGAACCCTTGGATTTAATAAATGGTTGAACCTCCTTTGGCAGCAATAACTACAACCAAATGTTTCTTGTAGTTGCAGATCAGATGTGCACAACGGTCAGGAGTAATTCTTGACCATTTCTCTTTACAGAACTGTTTCAGTTCAGCAATATTCTTGGGATGTCTGGTGTTAATCGCTTTCTTGAGGTCATGCCACAACATCTCAATCGGGTTGAGGTCAGGACTCTGACTGGGCCACTTCAGAAGGCGTATTTTCTTCTGTTTAACCCATTCTGTTGTTGATTTACTTCTATGCTTTGGGTCGTTGTCCTGTTGTAACACTCATCTTCTGTTGAGCTTCAGCTGGTGGACAGATGGCCTTAAGTTCTCCTGCAAAATGTCTTCATAAACTTGGGAATTCATTTTTCCTTCGATGATAGCAATCCGTCAAGGCCCTGACGCAGCAAAGCATCCCCAAACCATGATGCCCCCACCACCGTACTACACAGTTGGGATGAGGTTTTGATGTTGGTGTGCTATGCCTCTTTTTCTCCACACATAGTGTTGTGTGTTTCTTCCAAACAACTCAACTTTAGTTTCATCTGTCCACAGAATATTTTGCCAGTACTGCTGTGGAACATCCAGGTGCTCTTGTGCAAACTGTAAACGTGCAGCAATGTTTTGCTTGGATAGCAGTGGCTTCCTCTGTGGTATCCTCCCATGAAATCCATTCTTATTTAGTGTTTAACATATCGTAGATTCGCTAACAGGGATGTTAGCATATGCCAGAGACTTTTGTAAGTCTTTAGCTGACACTCTAGGATTCTTCTTCACCTCATTGAGCAGTCTGCGCTGTGCTCTTGCAGTCATCTTTACAGGACGGCCACTCCTAGGGAGAGTAGCAGCAGTGCTGAACTTTCTCCATTTATAGACAATTTGTCTTACCGTGGACTGATGAACAGCAAGGCTTTTGGAGATACTTTTATAACCCTTTCCAGCTTTATGCAAGTCAACAATTCTTAATCGTAGGTCTTCTGAGAGCTCTTTTGTGTGAGGCATCATTTACATCAGGCAATGCTTCTTGTGAAAAGCAAACCCAGAACTGGTGTGTGTTTTTTATAGGACAGGGCAGCTGTAACCAACACCTCCAATCTCATCTCATTGATTGGACTCCAGTTGGCTGACACCTCACTCCAATTAGCTGTTGGAGATGTCATTAGTCTAGGGGTTCACATACTTTTTCCACCTGCACTGTGAATGTTTACATGGTGTGTTCAATAACAACATGGTAACATTTAATTCTTTGTGTGTTATTAGTTTAAGCAGAGTGTGATTGTCTATTGTTGTGACTTGGATGAAGATCAGATCACATTTTATGACCAATTTGTGCAGAAATCCATATCATTCCAAAGGGTTCACATACTTTTGCTAGCAACTGTATATATATATATATATATATATATATATATATATATATATATATATATTGCACAATGACAAATACTGGTTTTGTTGCTAAATAAACAAATAAAAAAATATTGTACAAATACTGCAGTGATCCTTTAACATCCTCAGTATAAAAATGAATGTAGCTCAAATCGTAAAATTTTATTTACGCAATTTAAAAAACGAAAAATACTCTGCATAACAAAAACTGAAGGATCACTGAAATCATTACTCTGGAGTTCAAAAAATGATCCTAGTAAAGGTCAAAATACAGGACAATAATGACCCAATTGCCAAAAATGGCTTCTGCAGTTCTTAGTGGCTCTTATATGCTATCGACTCAGGTCGTGAGCGTTGGAATTGGCGATGGTTTAAAAACTGGGGATGCCGGGTTAAGCCTGCTGTTAACTCCAGCGGAGGTGGTTTCATGAAGTGTGTGTACTGTTCCCCCAAGAGTGTTGCTGAGTTGTGGGTGTTTGGCCAGTGTCCCTCCTGTTGATTTGTGGATGGGAGGGAAGCGGATTAGTATGTTTATGTGTGAATGGTGATTGGAGGGGAGTAATAGTTTGTTTATGTTAGTATGTGAATGTGTTTTTTTGATCAGGTATGTGCAGTCATGGAACCCTCACCAATAATGTGTGAGTAGTGGATATCTACCAATCAAACTGAAGCTACTGGAGTAGTTTTTTACCAATCATGTGGAAACATTGAATTGTTACCAATCAGAGATCACCAAAGACCGAAAGCAAGGTATTTAAACCTGTATTGCCACAATATTATCTCATTCATCATTTGCCTTTGACAAAGCCGGTAATGGCAAAACAGTTCACCTAGCCTATCAGGTGTATTATATTCTGCCCTGTCTAAGCCATTTTAATGTGATTATTGTTGGGATCATTTGCATTATTATGTATGTATTTATGGTTTTTCATTTTTTCAGTGGTGCTAGCAGTGCTTTAATTCTTTTTACTACCCCTACAGGATGATCTCTTATTAGGCTTATTAGACATTGTTTTTAGCTGTGTATCTTTGGTTTTAACTTTGTCTCACTGCAGGTTCTTTAACTCTTTCAGGATTTGCTTCCCTTTAATAGGATTGTATGTATATACCTCTAATTTAGAGAACAGTCAGCTTGTGGGGCACACCATAGCCCTCCAGATAGGAGGTCTCCACGATGAGACATAGGACTGTTGGTGACCATATTTAGCCCCCCCCCCCAGCCCCCACCCCCAGCCCCCACCGCCGCCGCCGCCGCCGTCGCTGTTATTTTGAATATATGTTCATGTTGCTTTTTTTTGTGAATTAGGGTATTATAGCCTCACATATAGAACCTCTTAGGGCAATTCTTGTACTCCCGTTCAAGCAACTATGAACTTTTTTGCAATCTGGATTTATGGCAACTGGGTCATTATTGTCCTGTATTTGGAACTTAATTAGGGTAATTTTTTGTACTCTTGAGTAATTCAATTCTGTGATTCTGCAGTTTTTGTTATGCAGCATATTTTTCGTTTTTTAAATTGTGTAAATAAAATTGTTCTTTTTAAGCTTTGAGCTGAGTATTGAGAGTTAAGCACTTGAACGCATATTATCCTTTTGTTTTTTTTTAAATATGAATGTAGACAAACTGGAGTTATAACAATGTATATCAGATATTATTTCCACCTCTGTTGATGATTTCACATAACAAGGTTGTATTTGACAAAAAAGTATCAGTCAAAATATGTACAGTATCTGACAAAAGTCAGTACACCCCTCACATTTTTGTAAATATTTTATTATATCTTTTCATGTGACAACACTGAGGAAATGACCCTCTGCTACAATGTAAAGTAGTAAGTGTACAGCCTGCATTACAGTGTAAATTTGTTGTCCTCTCAAAATAACTCAACACACAGACATTAATGTCTAAACCGTTGGCAGCAAAAGTGAGTACACCCCTAAGTGGAAATGTCCGAATTGGGCCCAAAGTGTCAATATTTTGTGTGGTCACCATTATTTTTCAGCACTGCCTTAACCCTCATGGGCATGGAGTTCACCAGAGCTTTACAGGTTGCCACTGGAGTCCTCTTCCACTCCTCCATAATGACATCACAGAGCTGGTGGATGTTAGAGACCTTGCACTCCCCCACCTTCCATTTGAGGATGCCCCACAGATGCTCAATAGGGTTTAAGTCTGGTGACATGCTTGGCCAGTCCATCACCTTTACTTTCAGCTTCTTTAGCAAGGCAGTGGTTGTCTTTGAGGTGTGTTTGGGGTTGTTATAATGTTGGAATACTGCCCTGCGGCTTAGTCTCCAAAGGGAGGGGATCATGCTCTGCTTCAGTATGTCACAGTACATGTTGGCATTCATGGCTCCCTCAATGAACTGTAGCTCCCCAGTGCCGGCAGCACTCACCTTTCTTCAGGCTCCAATTTTGATGTTGTAATATACCTGAAATGTAACTCACTGTATCCCGAGTCCAATACCAACGAATAATTAACTTAAAATATATTTCGCTATATGATACATTTTTGAGAAAGTCTATCCAGTCTATTTGAATTTACTAATTCCAAGAATATCAATGTTTAAGCTTTCATCTCGTGACCAGTTTGCCTTGGTTCATAGTTCTAATGTTCCCAGTTCCTATGCTGAACTGTTGTTTGCTGTGGCAGAGTTTCCGTTCCCCTCCAGGCACATCCGCAGCTGGGTGTCCTCTCAACTTTGGCCCAACCACTTCATTAGATCTGGTTCTATTTGTACTTGCCCTCTGCTCTTCCTTAGTAATGTGGTTGGCACCTTCTGACCTGAGGGGCCCATCTATTGGAGACATATCATTATGTCTCTAGGTTGTGCTTTTCTTGGCAAAATTACAGGATTGGGCGGTCAGTTCTTTCTCCTCTCTATAAACAAAAGTTAACACAGAATGTTTGAGTAAATCCTTTTAAGAAAGCTCCCATTAAAAGGATTCTTGCTAAAACTCTTGCCAGATGAATTAAACAATGAGGAAGATGAATCTTTGCCAGTCACGGAAGCAGTATGCAAATGTGTAACCTGAAAATAATGTTTTTGTCTTGGTTGCTTTTTATACACAATAAAAAATTTGACATACAGGGTTTTTAAACAGGGATTGAAATATGTGACTGAACAAGTGTGAGCAATCCTGGGAAAATTGTGTCTGGCATCTCACCAGGAGATCATCAATGCTTGGGCCAGTTCCTTGTTTGAGAGAGGTTGGTGTATTGTGTTACTTCTACAGGGAGCTTTTCAGATGTCTCAATGTCTTTGTGTTCTGGGTGTTGTTAGCTGCTCTATCCTACACCAAGTCCAGTCTCCAATCCAGGGGCCACTGCATGTAGCTGACCCTGGAAATATCCTTCTCATCGGCAGTTGCAACTGTGAATGGGGCAAAAGGAAGTTGCCGGGTTAAGGTCTACCTCTCCATTCTGGATGCTGCTGCATGGGACTTTCCCAGGATGAATTTGGCTGGCATTGCTATACTGAATGATCATCCAAGTTTCCCCTGTTTCTATTGTGGAATCACTGCTCTAGCTGGTGAACTGCTCCTTAGAGAACTTTCAACATCTTGTATGAAAACCTGTGTTGGGAAGCATGAGCATGATCTGCCACAATGCCACATGGCTGGAGAAATGCTGCTTGCGAGGGTGAGCATCAAGCCCTTCACTTTCCTACCTAGGATTCTGTAATTTAATAATTAATCTGTCAGTTCTGGAACATTTTACAAAAGTTGTTGTTTTTTGCATGAAAATTATTAAGTAGAACCTGCTTAAAACTTCATTGAAACTATCAGGAAATTCAGAGATCATACTTTAGTCTGTAGATCTCACAAGCCTCCAAGAGCAGTTACATTTCTGAATACATTTGTGTGCTCTGAGACCTTTATTTGAAATAAAGAAAGCACACTTTGACACTTAATTTCAATTCCACCTAAGGTAACTATTTAATCTTAAAACCCAACTGTAAAACTGAATGTTACAAACTCAACATATCAGCAATGGTATTATTGTAATTAGGGAAAACTATAATAAAACAATACAAGAAGACACCCCTTCGTGAGGCCTGTCTTCTCTATGAACCAACTGTAAAACATATGAGGTGTCCAGTACAGGAAGATTTATGGATGTGCATTCCAATATGGTGACCCAGGTATGTTAGCACCACTTATCCAATCAAGTGTATTCCCAAAGCAGGAAATACATGCTAACTAACCATAATTACACAATGTAAATGGAAATACATCACTGACATGATAATACAAAACATCACAACACATAATAGATAACGGAACAGAAAAGGAGAGAGGGTCGTACAGTAAACAATGAATGTACTTTAAAAATCTGATTTGCAAAGGGAAAAATACAAAAATAGAAACATGAATAAATAAAAGGAAACAAAACAAAAAATGCATAGAAACAGAAATAAGCAACATCCCATTTATTATAATGAAAAACATCTGGAAATGTTGGTGAACAAAAACTTGAAATACTACTATTCTGTTTGGGGCAAACAAGCATACAAACCTTAACAATCCAATGTTCATTACTCTGGAAAAATTGCCATCATTTCACAAAAATCCCTTTTTATGATTCACAGATATTGTGAATACATGAAAGGACTGAACAGGGAAGAAATATATTTTGTGGAAATAAGAGTTATAACAATAGGTGATTCTCTTAAACTATAAAGTGGTGCAGAACCATTAGGGGTGCACCTATAGTACTTTTGTTAGTGGCCCGTCATTGATGGAGGCCCCATGTAGGCAGACATTTATGTAATGAGATGACATCCGGCGATGAAGTAAAAGAGCTCCAGCAGAAGGATTTTTCCTGGGAACCAAAACTCCTATATTTTCCCTTCTGGTTCCTAAATATTTTATATCTTATGTATATGAAGGGACTTCCTTCCAGACTTGTAGAAACAGCCTGTCTGTGTTACCTATGCTTGTTCACCCCTATATATATATATATATATATATATATATATATATATATATAGATAGACATATTATATATATATATATATAAATATATATATATATATATATATATATATATATATATATTTATTTATATATATTTAGTTGTTGTTCAATCATTCAGCACGCCAGGAATAACTTTCATTGTGTCTCTGATCACGCCTATCCAGAAGGTTATCTTGGTAAAAATATTGGGTGGGTTGCCAGTTTCTTCTCCAGTGGACTGACATTTGTCTGACCTCTAAGCTATGACCTGCCTATCTTGAGTAACCCTACATGGTTTAGCTCACAGCTTCATTGACATACACAAGCCAATTCACCACTACAAGTGGGGATCCAGAAAGGAATATATATATAGTTACATAGTTACATAGTAATTAAGGTTGAAAAAAGACTTTCAGTCCATCAAGTTCAAACTTTTAAGATCTCCTCTGATCTGCAATATTCGGATTAGTTATTAATTAATTTGTTGTTAATTAATTAATAATCAACTATTTAATTAATATTTTTTTATTATTAATTAATAAATTCAAAGGAAGGCAAACAAAAAAAAACTCAAGTGAAACTTAGCCAATTGTCTCAAAGGAAAAAAAAAATAATTCCTTCCTGACCCCAGATACTGGCGATCGGATTTCTCCCTAGATCAATACTCTCTCTCTAATTATCCATGATAACCCTGAATTCCCTTTTTAATTAGAAATAAATCCAATCCCCTTTTAAAGTTATCTATCGAATCCGCTGTCACCACCTCCTCTGGTAGAGAATTCCACAGATGAACCACCCTTACTGTGAAGAACCCTTTTCTTTCTTTAAGGTGGAATATTTTTACTTCTAACCTCTGAAGCTCCCTTGACAAATCTTTATACTGACCCTGGATGTATTTATATAAGGTAATCATATCTCCTCTTAGACGCCTTTTTTCTAGAGAAAATACGTTTAATTTGGTTAGTCTTTCTTCATAACTTAGCCCCTCTATTCCTCTTATTAGTCTTGTTGCCCTCCTCTGTACCTTTTCCAGCTGTAAAATGTCTTTTTTATGAAGTGGTGTCCAAAATTGTACTCCATATTCTAAATGAGGGCATACTAGAGATCTGTATAGTGGCAGAATTATATTTGCTTCCCTTGCTTCTATACCCATCTTAATACATGCTAATATTTTATTTGCCTTTGCAAATCACTCATGATACTTTTAAAATATTCTGGGAAATATTCATCTTTCAGCATGACAACGACCCAAAGCATACATCCAAATCAACAAAGGAATGGCTTCACCAGAAGAAGATTAAAGTTTTGGAATGGCCCAGCCAGAGCCCAGGCCTAAATCTTAATGAATAGGGCTGTGCACAGGAGATGCCCTCGCAATCTGACAGATTTGTAGTGGTTTGCAAAGAAGAGTAGGCAAATCTTGCCAAGTCAAAATGTGCCATGCTGATAGACTCATACCCAAAAAGATTGAGTGCTGTAAGAAAATCAAAAGGTGCTTCAACAAAGTATTAGTTTAAGGGTGTGCATACTTATGCAACCATATTATTTTATTTTTATTTTTTTCTTCCCTCTACCTAAAAGATTTCAGTTTGTTTTTCAATTGAGTTGTACAGTTTATAGGTCGCATTAAAGGTGGAAAAAGTTCTGAAATGATTTATCTTTGTCTAATTTTTTTACAGCACAGAAACCTGACATTTTAACAGTGGTGTGTAATCTTTTTATATCACTGTAGATGCCTATTCCTCAATTTTATGTAAATCCCTTTGGAGGGAAAGCACATCCTTATCTGATTTAGTTACCTTGCACAACTTTGTGTCATCAGAGAAAATGGAGACACTACTTTCCAGTCCCAACTCTAAGGCCCTCATTCAATTGCAATTTGGCCAATTGAATAGGGCCCTAAATAAGCACATAACATATATTTTTTAAAGAAGTTTTTTGTTAGCAAGCATCTATCCAAAAGAAAGGTTTTCACTAACTAAAAACATCTTTAATAAAAATATGCTATGTGCTTCTTTAGGGCCCTATTCAATTGCCGACATCGCAATTGAATGAGGCCCTAAGTCATTAATAAATATGTTAAAAAGGAGAGGACCTAATACTTACCACATTAGTCCAATCAGAGTATTTACAACAACCCTTTGCTTCCTGTCTTTTAGCCAGCTCTCAATACATAAGCAAATATTTATGGCAATTCCTGTATCTCTTAGTTTGCACAATAGTCTACCATGTGGCACTGTATCAAAAGCCTTTGCAAAATCTAAAAATACTACATCCACCGAGTTGCCTTGATCCAGGTTCCTACTAACCTCCTCATAGAAACTAATTAGATTTGTTTGACATGACCTATCCCTCATAAATCCATGCTGACTCCTATTTATAATCCTGTTCAAATAGACATATTCTTGTATATTATCTCTTATTAATCCTTCTAAAAGCTTCCCCACTACAGAAGTGAGGCTCACTGGTCTATAATTCCCCGGATTTGCTCTTGATCCCTTTTTAAATATAGGTATCACCTCTGTCGTTCTCCAGTCATCTGGTAGAGACCCTGTGTTGAGTGAATCTTGAAAAATTAAATATAATGGTTTGGCTATTACAGAACCCAGTTCCCTCAGTACCCATGGATGTATTCCATCAGGACCTGGGGCTTTATTAAAATTTATTTTTTCCAACCTCTTTTGGATTACTTCCTGCGTTAACCAATTGTTCGGCAAAGGAAGTTAAGCCCCATTATGTTGCAGTGTCACAACCACTGGTACCTCCCTTGTGTGTACCGAAGAAAATAACCTATATAGCTCATCTGCCTTTTCCTGGTCACTAATTTTTAGATGGTCTGTGTCACATTGTAATGTTCCTATAGCCTACTTCCTTGCCTTCTTCCCATTAATACACTTAAAAAATATTTTAGGGTTAGTCTTACTGTCTTTTGCAATTAATTTTTCATTTTCTGTTTTAGCCAGTCTAATAGCTCTTTTGCACACCTTGTTGATTTCCTTGTACTCCCATAAAGCAGTCTCTCTCCCCTCTTGTTTGTATAATTTAAATGCCACTTTTTTACTCTGTATCTGGATCTTTAAATCATTGTTAAGCCACATTGGATGGGATTTACTCCTTTTACTTTTATTCCCACTTGGTATATGGTGATAAGTATGTATATTTAGTAAGGATTTAAATGTTGTCTATTTATGTTCAGTGTTTTTACCTATCAGTGCTCTGTCCCAGTCTATACTGTGTATTGCTGCCCTTTTAAAATTAAGACTTTTTGTTGACCCCATAACATTTTGTTTTTTTAATTCAATCTCAAATGAGACTGTGTTGTGATCACTGTTTTTCAAGGGTTGCCCTATGTGAACATTTGATACTATATCAATATTATTTGTGATGACTAAACCTAAGATAGCTTTATTTCTAGTAGGCTTTTGTATAACCTGGGCCAGATAATGATCCCTGAGTGTACTCAAGAACCTACTCCCCTTAGCTGAACTGCTGGTCTCATTTATCCAGTTTATTTCAGGGTAATTAAAATCTCCCATTATTAGAACTTGACCATGCTTAGCTGCATTTCCAATCTGTAACAATAATTGTATTTCCTCACTTTCAGCTATATTTGGGGGTTTATAGCATACTCCTACTAATATTCTTTTGGAATTTACTGCTCCACTATTTAACTCGACCCACAAACATTCAACATTATCACTAGTTCCACCATATATATCTTCTCTGACTATAGGCTTAAATTCAGGCTTAACATACAGACAAATCCCTCCTTCTCTTTTACCATTGCCCCTATATTTCCTAAATAGGTTATAACCATCCAGATTAACAGTAAAGTCATGAGATTCATCCCACCACATTTTGGTAATGCCTATTAAATCCAATTTTTCATTAAGTGCTCATAATTCTAACTCTCACATTTTTCCTGGCAAGCTTCTGGCATTAGCAAGCATACACCTTATGTTAAGAGTCTGTAGTTCTGAAGTGCCTGCCACTATACTTGAGTTACTTTGTACTACCTCCCTATTGACTATACTACCCCTCCCCCATCTCCTCCCCTATGAGTTGTTAATTCATCCCTTATACCTTCTACACTTTCTACCCCATTACTTATATCTAGTCCCTCCCCCCCACCTAGTAGTTTAAAAACTCCTCCAGCCTTTCTACCATCCTATCCCTTAGCACAAAAGCTCCCTCATCATTAAGGTGCAATCCATCCCTTGTTGTAGAGATTGTACCGAAGTGAGAAGTCAGCCCAGTGCTCTAAAAACCCAAACCCCTCCTTAGTACACCACATCTTTATCCACGCATTAACCTCCCTAAGCTCCTTCTGCCCCCTGGGCTAGCTCGTAGCACTGGTAGTATCTCAGAAAATACTACCTAGGAGGTCCTTGCCTTCAGCTTATTACCTAGTTCACTAAAATCATTCTTAAGGACACTCCATCTTTCACTAACGTTGTCATTGGGACCAATATGTACCAAGACCGCCAGTTCATTTCCAGCCCCTCCCAATAATTTGTCTACACGATCCACAACATGACAAACCCGAGCACCCGGGAGCCAGCAAACTGTTCGATTGCTGGGATCTGGGTTACAAATCACCCTGTCTACCTTACTAATAATAGAGTCCCCTACCACTAAAACCTGTCGGTTGCTCTGCCTATTCTGCTCTCCCACTCCTCCAGTAGAACTGTTCTCCCGGCTGTTAGAGGGAACAGCTCTATCTGGCGTTGCCATTTCTAAATTGACATCCCCAACAGATTCACTCAATCTGGCAAATGTGTTTGCCAACTCAGAACTGTCCTGCTTCCTCCTGTTCCCCCTGATTCACCTTCTAACTGTAACTAAGCTACCTCCCTGGACATCCTCACTTGCCCCAGCTCCACCCTCCATGCTAGGCCCAGCTCAGCAGTGCTCAGTGAGCACTAACTCCATTTCCAGTGGAGCAATATCACTAAGTGCTGCAAGTCTCCTCTCCAGTTCTCCAATGTGAGTTTCCAGAGAGCAACATGCTCACACCTGCCACAGAGATATGGACCATGGATCATCCGTTGCAGTATTGCATACATAGTACACTGAGTGAGGTTGCCACTGGACTGACTCATAATTATTATTATTGTCTACAAAAATTCAGTGGGAAAAATAAAGAATATAAAATAATATATTTGTATAAAGTTTTGTAAAATTCATTTTTATATATATATTTATATATATATATATATATATATATACAGGGAGTGCAGAATTATTAGGCAAATGAGTATTTTGACCACATCATCCTCTTTATGCATGTTGTCTTACTCCAAGCTGTATAGGCTCGAAAGCCTACTACCAATTAAGCATATTAGGTGATGTGCATCTCTGTAATGAGAAGGGGTGTGGTCTAATGACATCAACACCCTATATCAGGTGTGCATAATTATTAGGCAACTTCCTTTCCTGTGGCAAAATGGGTCAAAAGAAGGACTTGATAGGCTCAGAAAAGTCAAAAATAGTGAGATATCTTGCAGAGGGATGCAGCACTCTTAAAATTGCAAAGCTTCTGAAGCGTGATCATCGAACAATCAAGCGTTTCATTCAAAATAGTCAACAGGGTCGCAAGAAGCGTGTGGAAAAACCAAGGCGCAAAATAACTGCCCATGAACTGAGAAAAGTCAAGCGTGCAGCTGCCACGATGCCACTTGCCACCAGTTTGGCCATATTTCAGAGCTGCAACATCACTGGAGTGCCCAAAAGCACAAGGTGTGCAATACTCAGAGACATGGCCAAGGTAAGAAAGGCTGAAAGACGACCACCACTGAACAAGACACACAAGCTGAAACGTCAAGACTGGGCCAAGAAATATCTCAAGACTGATTTTTCTAAGGTTTTACGGACTGATGAAATGAGAGTGAGTCTTGATGGGCCAGATGGATGGGCCCGTGGCTGGATTGGTAAAGGGCAGAGAGCTCCAGTCCGACTCAGACGCCAGCAAGGCGGAGGTGGAGTACTGGTTTGGGCTGGTATCATCAAAGATGAGCTTGTGGGGCCTTTTCGGGTTAAGGATGGAGTCAAGCTCAACTCCCAGTCCTACTGCCAGTTCCTGGAAGACACCTTCTTCAAGCAGTGGTACAGGAAGAAGTCTGCATCCTTCAAGAAAAACATGATTTTCATGCAGGACAATGCTCCATCACACGCGTCCCAGTACTCCACAGCGTGGCTGGCAAGAAAGGGTATAAAAGAAGAAAATCTAATGACATGGCCTCCTTGTTCACCTGATCTGAACCCCATTGAGAACCTGTGGTCCATCATCAAATGTGAGATTTACAAGGAGGGAAAACAGTACACCTCTCTGAACAGTGTCTGGGAGGCTGTGGTTGCTGCTGCATGCAATGTTGATGGTGAACAGATCAAAACACTGACAGAATCCATGGATGGCAGGCTTTTGAGTGTCCTTGCAAAGAAAGGTGGCTATATTGGTCACTGATTTGTTTTTGTTTTGTTTTTGAATGTCAGAAATGCATATTTGTGAATGTTGAGATGTTATATTGGTTTCACTGGTAAAAATAAATAATTGAAATGGGTATATATTTGTTTTTTGTTAAGTTGCCTAATAATTATGCACAGTAATAGTCACCTGCACACACAGATATCCCCCTAAAATAGCTAAAACTAAAAACAAACTAAAAACTACTTCCAAAAATATTCAGCTTTGATATTAATGAGTTTTTTGGGTTCATTGAGAACATGGTTGATGTTCAATAATAAAATTAATCCTCAAAAATACAACTTGCCTAATAATTCTGCACTCCCTGTATATATATATAAATATATATATATATATATATATATATATATATATATATATATATATATATATATATATATTTTTTATTATTCTTTCTTTTATTTAAACTCCTACTAGAAATGTTTGCAAGCTCACAAGTTTGCCCCTTCTCCTGTTTATATTAACTTCTGCCTTCTCACCTGGGCACAATTAGTGCACTCTGTAATTTATCAGCCTTTACTTGCAAAGGAAAATCCATTTGCAAACAGCCCCAAATAAATAGTACAACTGTGTTCACATGTGAATGTCTAAAGCAAGTTAAAAAACCTGCTTCCAGCTGAGAATTCTGAGAAAAACAGTTATTACACTGCATTCTGGGAAGCTATACTGGGACATGCAAATGTGCCCACAAATTTCTTGCTCTTCAATCCATAGCCATTTTTAAAAATGGCTTCCTCTATGCTTATGCCTGCTGTATTACACAGCTTTAATGCAAAGCCAAGGCTAGATTTTACACTAGCTGAGAATCCTATCCATGTACAGCTGTTTCAAGCTTACTGGCTATCATCAGCATTGAGCAGGATCTCAGCTAGTGTTATGGATCCTCTGAGTAGGTAGTTCACCACAACAATCATTTAATATATGGTAGGCAAAGGAGTGATAGAAGCCCTCCACTGTACAGTAGTACAGTAAATAAATAGTATATCTGTGTTCATATTTGAATGTCTAAAGCAAGTTAAAAAAAAACTGCTTTCAGCTCAGAATTCCAGGAAAAACAGTTATTAGACTGCATTCTGGGAAGCTGGGACATGCAAATGTGCCCACAAATGCCTCGATCTTCAATCCAGTGCAAGCAGTGTGAAATGGATGTGCAATAGTCTAGGAGGAGAAGTTGTGACTGCAGGAAGATATACATATATTTTTTAAATTATATGTTAGAGCAAGGATGTGCTGAAATTATGAAATTATAAATATATATATATGTAAATATATATATATATATATGATATGTATATGTTTGAAAACCTCTGTTTTTGTTGTTGCATATGCAAATGACTCTTAGGGCTTAGTCTCACTAAGGGTGATTGTGGGCTCCAGACGTGGATTCCTTGATCGTTGTCCCTTAGGGAGTTCAGCTCTAACCTACTGACAAGGCCCAACTAAGGCTGAAACATATGTCTGGGGTTTGCTGTTTCTCCTGTTCAGTGTAGAACTGCCTGGTATTTTGGAGCTGGGTCACTCTAATGGATGAGACCAAACTGATACACTACAAGATTTTTCTCCCAGTAAAGGGCACAAGTGAGCTAAAAGAGGCTGCCCTTAGAGTGGATTATTATGTCCATATAACTAACCTATTAAGGTTAGTTTGTTCTCTAATTGAGCACCTCAGTTTTGTATAAATGCATATATTAGCAGTGCAAGGATACTATATGTGCACCTAATGTAGAGACGGGCTATCGGATATAATTGACTACCCAGAAACTTTGGCAGCATTGGAAGTTTAACTCTATGGTAAAATAGGTCTCTAGGTGTGATGGGTCATACAAGTATACTCAGAATAATAGTTTCCTTCTAAGGCTAAATAATCTGACAAACTACCATTCTCTTCTTTACTTTGTACATGTGATTACAGCATTTTTATGAAGGAACACTTTTTGCAGGAGGCTCTAAATGCTTTTTCAAATGTTACTAAATCAGTAACTAGTTTTACGACAATAATAGGACAAATCAAATAAAAGAAAATAACATCCCTAGATCCCACCAGAGCACTACCATTTTATTTATAGTCAGTTTCCTTACTAACCAATATCACATCTAGCTAACCATGGGTGAAGCAAAAGCAAAATCAGAGCAGTTTAATATTATGTTTACTTTCACGGGTCTGTATTCTTCAGAAGCCCAGCTTTGTAATGTGCTTGCAGATCGTTCCTTGGCTCCCAAGCTGCTTTCCCTCTGTCTTTTTTTCTCCAGCTCCAAATCAACAGCACACTTCTCTTGTTTGCATGTTTTCTTCAGCTACAAATAAGCTCTACATTTATCTCTCTGTGTTTAACTTTCTTCCACTACGGCCATCTGAGAACTTAATCCAATCCAGAAGCTTCACATACGGCAGTCCATACAGCCAGACAGAGGCACAATCACAGCCTGCAAGCTTTACACACAACTTGCCTCTCACACTGGTAACAGTGCATAAACAGTCACAACAATTTCTCAGCTCCTTCTTTTGAAGGCTGTGCTCAGGTGGATCTGATTAAACTGCTCTAAGTCTTTTATACCTGCTTAATATCTCCTGGGTACAAAATTATTTTAAAAGTCTGTGGCTCAAACAAACCTCTCTATCCTTCTCAGGCTCCACCAGCATAACTTCTCCAAGAGCTGCTTCTAGCTCATCTGGGATCTGCACCTCATCTTTCTCACTCTTCATAACAGGTATGCTTTGTACCCCAGTGCTCCCCCTTATATGATGTCTGAGACTCTTTATCTCTGCTAGAAAGGACACCTCAGAAATGTTTCTGGAGTGTATTCAGCAGCTTCAGGCTCAGACTTCATACAGAGGCTAGAACCCTTGTGAGTTTTGAGTTCCTGAAAAAAATTGAGACTTTAGCTCTCAGCTTTCCCCCCGCTTTTTTCCCTCTTTTACCCACTTCTCTTCATCTGTTTTTCTTCTTGCTTTGCCTCCAAGACTTCCAGTTTTTAATATTTATTCTCTTCCTGCAGTGACAACTTCTCCTTCTTGACTGTTGCACATCTATTTCACTTGGCTTGCGCTGGATCTTATGCTGCATGTTCAACTGACTAATCTCTTCTGTCTTGCTCATTACGTCCATTAACTCTGGCTGCTCTGGTAGACTTTCTTGCTCCTTCTCTATGCTGTGCATAGCAACTTTATGCAGACATTGTTCTACACTCAGCAGAGCACTTTGTGTATGCAGGTCCTGGAGGTCAATGTCAGCTACCATGCCCCCTGAGTAAGGGTCCGCTCCCAGCATGCCACACGGTTCAGTATTTTCTTTCTAAAGTATCATCCTCCTGTTCACCAGAGCCAGATGGCTGGGTCTGTCCTTTGTTTCTTACGGAGGCCTCTTCATTGCTCTTACCCATAAGGAATCTGCTTTGTTTTAGGTTCAATTCTTCCCCAGTCTCTTGATCAACATCCTTTATACTAAGGCTGGTTTTGCACCAAGTGAGTGACAACATCTTGCCCTTTACTCATTGACCTTTTTTCACCACATCATCCACTTTTATATCATCATCATACTCCAGTGGCAAAGGTTCTTTAGCTGCTTCAGTTGTATTTTTAGCTGCTTCAGTCATCTCCTAGCTGCTCCAGCCAGCTCATTCTCATTCTCAGTGTTGAGCTTGTTGGCTTCTCCTGATTATCTTCTGCATCAGGTTCCTCCACTCCCCCTGGCAAGCATTATCTCTCCTCCTTTCCCCTCATATCTTCATGTCCTTCCTCTTCTTTTCTCACTCCTCCCTCCATAATATTTAAACAGGCACACCACTCATGACTTATCACCTAATCAGAAAAAAAGGATGTAGGTCTGTTTTATATTTAAAAAAAATAGGTTTTCTATGTGTCTCTTAAGTGTGTAAGGTGCAGGCATAATAGTACAGTATAATAGAATGGGGTAGGAAGCAAGGGTTGTATTTGATGGTAGTATGTGTCAACCCTCTGGCATACAACATGTCATGTGCTATCCCCACACCATAAACCAAAACTGCCTAACGTTCATCCTCCCTCCTCAACCCCCCCCATCCTAAACCCCCTCTTCAACCCCCCTCCTCACAGACTTAATATTCCTGGAATCCAAGATCTCTTCAGATAGTGACTGCAGGCATGAAATTAAAAGACATTTGTTTCTGGGGAGGAATGCTATTTTAAGTTCTGACAAGCTAGTAAAAAGCAAAGATATTACCTTATCAACTATGGTATTCCCAATAGTAACATACAGATGTGAGAGATGGAAAGTAAAGTAGGCTGAGCACAGTAGATTTGATGCCTTTGAAATAAATAAATATTTATTCAAATCAAGCCAAACTGTTCACTGGAAGGTATGAGCATGAAGCTGAAGCTCAAATATTTTGGTCATATCATGAGAAGACAGGATTTCTTAGAGAAGACTCTGATTCGGGGGAAAATGTAAGGCTCTAGAAGAAGGGGACAGCAAAGGCGGAGATGAATAGATGAGGCAATTGAAGTAATAAACATGAGCTTCATGGAGCTCAGAGGGACAGACGGATGTGCCTGGGATACTTTGGCCCATAGGGTTACAGAGAGTAGGACTCCACTGAACAAATAAACAACAAATTAAAACAAGCGGTGCATTGAAACAGGCCCTGCTATCTTGATGTAACAATGGCTTTTTCAGTATGAGACTCAGCATATAAATACAGATTTGTCAACAAATTCAAGATGTACCCGAAGGTACATCTAGCCTGCTCATACTATCTACCTAACAAATTAGGTGTAATAAATCCTCAGAATGGCTTATTGTTTATCCCAAGCAATCTTGATTTGATTTACTCTGTTTGTTCTTACCACTTCTGCCGGTAGGCAGTTCCACTTACCTACCCACCTTTCTGTAACATAGTACGTTGGTATATCATTCTTAAAAATACTTACCTCAAGCTTATAAAATTGCTTAAATTTATATCTAAGTTTTCTGGATTATGAATGCATCCAACAATCAGTAGTGTATGAAAATATTTTTTTTAGTAAACACCCCCTTGAAACCCAGGTTAAATTATCATAAAAGTCATAGTTCATTTTGGCCAATCAGGAGGAAGCTCAGCTAGCTGAACCATTTGTATCAATCTATGGGGTTCCTGGCTGCAAAGCAGCCTGTGATATGTAGTGTGGCACCATGTTAGAAGGTGCTATGTATTTTCATATAAGAGACTCTCTATGCAGCACATTCACACTTGATTACCACCCCTGCAGGCTGTCCATTCCCTGCATCAACTACTGCTGCTCACTCTATTTGGTGACAGCTGCTGCTCTCTCAAACACACACAGAACAGCTTTTATACAGCGCTGGATTGTGAGTCTGATTGCATATTGGACTTCTAAAAGCTAACCAACTGACGTTTAACCTCCATGTTTTACCGACGTCATGATGACGGTCTCATTTCTAAATCGGTAGTTACGGCTTTGCTTAATTGTTCATGGTCATGCTCTGAAATACAACCTTGCAAAATGTGTGCAATGTATTTATGACTACGCTGTGAACATTAGACCATGAAGAAACATAGTCCATGATCACATGCATGGATTGCTGACATTCCTACAACATTGCTCTTTGAATCCCAGTTGGAAACGTTTGCCAAAATAGAAAAATATATCACATTAGACAACATATTGTGAGGGTTAATCCACCTAAGTGCTTCATCTCTGAATGCCATATTCTGATTAGAGTCATGTCACTTCTGTTCAACTTAGACACATAGGCTCCTATTGAATTGCAACAGTTACAGATCGATTCAATTGATCAATCCCGCAGCTACCTGGCTGAAAGACTAAACCGTAAACCATGCAATCGGAAGAAGCATTGCAGAGCATGATCATGAACAATTAAGCAAAGCCGTAACTACCGATTTAGAAACAGCCAATAGTAAATGAGACCGTCATCATGACGTGAGTAAAACATGGAGGTTAAACGTCAGTCGGTTAGCTTTTAGAAGTCCAATATGCAATCAGACTCACAATCCAGCAATGCATAAAATAATAAAAATGAATGACGATACTGTTCTAGTCCATGTGGGTGGCTTGATATGTATTACCTCCTTGATTACCGAGATTGATATAATAGCGAAATAAAACGTCAAAAAAGTACAGATTTTTTTGAGTACAGATTTGTGTGCTTCTGTTGTGCAATTAGTTTGAATGTCTTTCATCGCTTTCCCCGTATTTTAAAGTGCCTTATTGATTTTTTATTTGCATTTACAGTGCTACGATCAGGTGTTTAACCCCCTTGCGACTCCTATCTGGTACTTGTAGGATTTTCTTCTACATTTGCCATTTACGGGTGTGAAAACAATTGCGGGCTTGAGGAATTGTAGCAATTCAACAGCGGTTTGCGATTGTAACACAGGCTTGAAAGTTTTAAGGCTTTGCTGGGTCGGAATTACGATTTTTACAATTGCAGGGATTTTCAGCCTGTAACACGCAAATCGTTTGCGGGTAGATAAAAGACGCCAATCAAATAGCAAATGAGTTTACGGGCTACATTACGGGCTCCAGTAACTAACAATTGCTCAATTGAATAGGGGCCAAAGTGTTTCAATCTAGAGTGGCATGACATAATACTGATATGGAACTGAGGACATGTGAGATTGACATAGCTCGTATCTCTGAGTCTTGGCAGGAATGCCACCACTTTCAAATAACATCAGTTCATCTCAGACTTGCCTGAGCCAGGTAATAGAAAGGGGATGGATATATTTTTAAATAAAAAAGGCATATCGGGTTGGGTATGATAACTAGAGAAACAAGTGTATTGACCGAGGGAGTAATCCCATAGCCAAATGTTGGGGTCAGTAATGAACTTATTTCCTTATGAGAAAACTACCAATGTTTCGGTTGATGTTTTCTTTGTCTTGCTCTGGATCAATTAACAATTCACTAATTACAAGGATCAGAGGAGATAAAAAAAGGTTGAACTTGATGGACTAAAAGTCATTTTCAACCTCAATTACTATGTATAAGTACATTGACAGTGCTAACAGAGCACATTACTGCATTTAACTTTTGGATTTCATTTTGGACCGTGACCCGTACAGTCTGACCAATTGCTTTTTGATTGGTTACTGTAAGCTTGTGACCAGCCCTGATCTTCAGTCTTGTGAATACCTTATGCCTCCAGCTCTGACCCCAGAAGAGACTTGCACCCCAGTTCAACAGGTGGATTATATTTTCTACACCTGGCTGGGGGGTTCACCTCCTGGTTGATAAGCACTGGTGTAACACAAATATTTGTTTGCAACATCTGAGCTAGTCTGCGTCTTACTACCATTACCTCTCAATTCAGGAATTCCAATTTCCTGAAAGATTGTATGGATGGGAAGATATTTGTTATCCCAAAATAATTTACATTTACCATGGGACTATGCATTTTTGTTGTATGAAAAAAATCCATGAAATACGTCTACAGAAGCTCTGAAGTGTACAGAACCTTTAGGGAACAGGAACTAGTTAAGCCCTTAGTAGTCACGTGGTGAGGCGCCACCTGTTATACATTAGGAAACTCGAGCTATAAAACAAGTGAGCAGCCAGGAAGAACGATTATGAAGGTGAAAGGATGCAGGAAAGTGGAAGCTGCTGTTTCACATGGGGTTGGCAGTAACAAAATGTAGTTTTATGTCTTTAGTTCATTTTATGAGGGTACTTCAAACAATATTGGCAGGAGTAGGTAAAGGGTTAATCAAGGCTAATAGCATGAACTTTATCTTACTATTCTAATTCAAATCATTTTTCTTTGGTCTTTTTGTCGGCTTTAATTGTCTATAAATGTAAAGGGACATCATATCCCTAGTATGTTGTAAATTAAACATTGCATTGATATGCTTAGTTGCATTTCAGCATGAATCTATTTGACATCTGCCTGTCTTGTGTAGCCACGTTTTCAATACAAATGGAAACAACATCTTTACATATTTCAGTGGAGAAGTGTTTGGGTGCAGGTCCAGTTCAAAGTTAGACACGTTTGCACTATGCAGGGCTTTTTTAATGAAAGAGCAAATCTAGATCAATATGGCTACATGGCCATTCATACTGATCCATATTTGGCTCTGGAGTTGTAGCTTGATGACCCTGGTCTAATGCAAGAGTCTTCAATCAAGTATAATAAAAGCCAAAAAATATCAACTATTGAGAATGGAAATATAAATATAAATAAATATACAAAAACAGTCTTTTATAAGGCTTTAACCTAGTAAATTGTTTATGAAATAGTGAAATGCAAATTGACACTGAACTTGCCTAGTGACAGAAGCAAACTGATATGAATTCATGCTGCTGCAAATGGGGGAGAGTATCTAAAATTGTGAGTGAGTGATGTGCCTGGTGTGCTGTGGTCCATAGAGTCACAGAGAGTCGGATACGACTGAATGACTAAACAACAACAACAATCTGAAATTGTACAGAGCAACTTTTAGCTCTAGAGTCATTATTTCCGTTCCCGAGATATAATATGTATAATAACAATTATATTATGAAGAGGATAATATTTGCTGCAAAGACAACTTTTTTTGGAAAAACATTTAAAGGGTCAGTGTAAAGACAAGATGGCTGTGAATATCTAGTAACCTCTTGTTAGTTCAAGTTATGTGAGTTAATAAAATGAACATGCAAGCCACCTGTAAATAAAATAGTTTTAAATTGATAGTTACCTGCATGATATGCTGGGTCTGTCTCCATCTCCCCCCTGTCCCATTGTTTGTCTGGAATCCATTGAAGTCACCAAGAAGCATTTTAAGTGTTCAGCAGTTGAGACTCGTCTCCCGTGACAGGTTAACATTTATTTTAAACCATTTTATTTACAAATGGCTTCATTGTTGAACTTATAAACACAAGTGATGGACATGATACTCCCTTTTTTCGGGAGCTTATGCTGGCCCTTTAATAATTTTGCTGATTACATAGCAAGTTAAGGGAAATACAGAAAAAGACAGCTAAGGAAATTGTTTTGTGGGGCAAGAGGGCATCATATGCTAGTTGTGAGGGGACAACATAGAAACAGCTTTGGGACTGCTTGGGAACCCTGGCCATTGCTCATCAATGCAATAAATAATGGAACATGAGCAAGGTAGTCAATGCATTGATACTGGACCACAACAAACCATTTTGATCTAAGTTTACTCAAATGTAGTGAATTGGACAGCACATTGTGTGATCATATTTATGGAAATATATATGGAGTTAATTGCAGCATCAGTGATTAATAAAGGATTTGGGGGTATGGTTAATTCTAAAAGCCACTAATTTGTCCCAAAATAAAACTATTCAGAGTCTCATAATGATAATCCCAAGCAATTTCCTATTTACAAAAATAAGGTTGTCCAAATCTCATAGTATCTTGGATCAGATCTGAAATAAATTCCCTTGAAAGAGAAAAAGAATCCCAAAAATCTTGATTCCCATTTCAAAGTGAAGTGCAGGCAATCCCACAAATGAAAAAAGGGTGTTAAACTCTAATAAAGTATCTGCTGTCAAGTCAGGATTTTATCAGTATTGGTGTTACAGTATAGAACATTTATTGGGCAATTAATGTCAATTACATTAATTTCTTAGTATTGTTTAGAAGCTCACATTGCCTAATTCTCAATAAAATAATGCTCTGTAGTAATAGACAAAATTTGATTAATGCAAAGCAGTTTTTCTGTCACTCAGTCCAAAAGATCCTCCCATCAGACTGGCTCCCTTATCGGTATCTAATGTCCCTTATAATTGATGAATGGCTCCCTGATTCATGGCTTTCTTTTGCACATTGTTACTGAAGTGTCAGTCTCTAGAGTTACCACAGAAGTCATATGCAAAAGAAAGCCGTTAATCCACAATAAAGGTAATTAGATACTGAAAACTAAACCACTCTGGTGTGAGGATCTTTTAAGTTTGAGTGACAGACAATTCAAAGCTGTTTTTCTCTTACTGCATTACATTTTTTTTAATTAAATCTACAAGTATTAATATTTGTTTTGGTATTTTACTATCATACCATAATTGGGATCTCTGTTGTGGCAGTTTAATGCAGTGTTTTATATTTATACTTTGAATGTACATTTCCAGCCACTATAATTGCTAACACATCTTTCCAAATCTACAATAAATTTGCAGACTGGTTGTTATATATCATGACCACATTGTGATTCCAGAACCTAGTTATTTAGACAAATATGCATTTATTTGAATAATTATAAAGAGACATAAACCAAAAAGCAGATCAACTCAACTATTTCAGTTAAATAGCATACATCATAACGCACATTTATAATCCACATATTTAAGTACACATGGATGTGACTGGAAATGTACGTTCTATTTGAATGTAAATATATATATAAATATATTACGATCTCCACGTCACTACATTATACACATTACAAAAGCTCAAAGATGTTAACTTCACTGGCTGGGAATTTTAAATGTCTGGACGAATGAGGCTGTTTTATAATTTAGTAACTGAAGATGAGTGAAGGAGAATAGACACATCACAGAATGACGCTGGTAGAGGAGCAAAGTGAATTTCCACTTTATTACTTGCCATGTAAAGTTAACTTTGTTGGAAAAACTTTTAGCAGTTTCATAGTGCCACCTAGTGGAATCATAGAATATAGACATACAGTAGTATTTTAAAGGGACACTATCACCCAAACAAGAAGTAACATTAGCTAAAAGAGCATACATTACTGGTTATGCATTCTACTTGGCCTTTTCTCTACGGTAAATGATTCTCAAGAAACACTGCATTTTTGTGGGTCTAAAGTGTGGCTCAGCATGCTAATTTGTAGCTCAGAGTACTTGATAAGGGTGGAAGAGGGGTTTTAATTGAATGTCAGACTGTGATTCTAATTAACACATCAAAGCAGCTAATTTGCATTCAAGAGCCTTTCGTTTGCATAACAATACAGCACAAATAATAGTGAATTACTTAGGTGTGGTCCATTCTAGAAACAAAATGGCTAATATAAAGTATAACCAGTTTATCATGCTCTTTAAGAATACCCTAAACAACAACTTGATTTTGGGGTGACAGTTATTGCAGGAATGAATCATACATATTAAAATAAACATATTTTCAATTAGTTGTCATTATAAATTCTGAGTGTATAGATTAACAGAAAGAGCCACACACTAAGGTAATCAATAGCAATTAATTAGGTTAGTGGGGGTAAGACAATTAAGAGCATGCCAAGGTGAAACAAATAATAATGGAGACAGAAACATTTAACAACTAAATTTAATGGTTAAATGTCACTGTCACTACATTTTTTTACCAAGTTGGCATGCTTATCTTCTTTACCACTCTCACTGCTAAGCTTAATTAATTGTTGTTGATAAAGACATTATTGCAGAGGATAGATCTTTGTACATAAAATCATTTTGAAACTTCTAAATATCTTCTACTAGCGAATTGCACCTTAAAAAATGACGACAATGAAATTGTAAGTGAGCTAAGCGTGTTTGGTGTATATAATGTGGCTAATTTAGCGTCCTTCGTTTTCTATGTCGTGCGACTTTTTCGGAATATCCGTAGCTGTTTGGTGGTGTTTTGCATGTTTAGGGACCTTTAGCCTCGTTTTCGTTTTGTTTGGCGGCCATTTTTTCTCTTGCTTAGGTGATTTTCGGGTCTCTAAATTTGTGCTTAAATGGAGGTGTAACTTCACTTGCTGAGGTCCTCGGTGCCCCCTTGCTGTGAGTAACCTTTTTATGTGTTTGTTGTGTGTATTTATTGTGTTTGTAATGTTTTTGGGTTCGTGCGGGTTGTGTCCTTGTTTTCTAATCTCGTAGGTGTTTTTCGGCAAATACGTAGGTGTTTGGTGGTGTTTTGCGTCTTTAGACTGCTGTAGATTTGTTTTCGTTTTTTTCGGCGGCCATTTTTTCTCTCGCTTAGAGAATTTTTTAGTGTCTAAACTCTTTTAATTTGAGTTAAATTGAGGTGTAACTTTAGTTTTCGAGGTCCTGGATGCTCCTTCTTCCTGTAAGTAAGCTTTTTATGTACTTGTGTGTATTTGTTGTATTTTTCATGTTTTCACGTGCGCGTGTTGCGAACGATTTTTGCGAGGTCGTAATGGGTCGTTACGTGTCTCGTATTTTCCTTGTGTAACAACGTAAATTTTACGAGGGTCGCAGTTGCTTCGGCACTCCTTGCTCCTAAACGAGCCCGCAATCGTGAGCAATGGCTCGCATGCTCACAACTATATAAGTGATATGAATTTTAAAGCAATTCCACTTAGAAATGTTAATTACAACCAACTACAATTATGTTATTTTTTATGCATATTTTTTACCTATAGATGCTGTGGGAAGAATCTGACAGAGTAAGGTAGAGAGCTCCATAGAGCAGGGGCAGCATCGGACATATTCTGTAGACAAGAGTGGGAGGTGGACATGATGGGTTAAGCTGAGGGGGGTTTAGGGATGTTGCTGATGAATGACACTAAAGCAAAGTTGAATAAAATAGTCAAAAACTGAAGGCTAAATGTATTTATTTAAGTTTTTTTTTATTTAAATATGCAAAGACCACTTTTGAGGTAAACAACTAACTTGGGTTAGTTGGGTCCACATGGAGTCCTAGTTTTGTTTCTTAGAAGCTACATTATGGGCTACAGTTTTCAATGTTGAACTAATTGAATCTGGCCCCAAGGCGGTACCTTGTTATGTTCTTTTACCGATTCTAGCACAAATTCCTACTTTAAACCTTAATACCAGAAAATGCTTTAACAAAGCTATATCTTGAGTTATTTAGTTTTTACCATAACAAAATATATGTACTGGATTGGATTATTTATATTGCCTTTACTGTCTGTTTAATCACCATACTATTTTACTATGTAAAGCTTATCATCTGCCAGTACTCTAACCATGAACCCTAACCCCCAAATCTAACACTCACCCTAAGAACAAATTGAAGAAAGTCTTGGCGAGCCACTGTCGCCCCACTTACTGGCTTCTGCACGCCACTGCTGATGGGGACGAAACAAGAAAGATCCCTAGGACACTCAGAGCCTAATCCTCTCCTGTTTTGACCACTGCAACCTCTTACTCCCCTATTTCTCAACTGTCTACCCTGCAATCCCTAAGGAGGTAAATTGTGAAACTTTCCCTGCTTCAGAACTAGTGAAAAGTAATCACTTCATTTTTAAGCAAATAGTTCTCCTAAGTAAGGCCAGAGGTCAACAGGGAGGAAATAGGCAACAGGTGGAAGAGAGGCGGAGACGTATAGAAGTACCAAGAGCATTGAGGAACGAGAAAAGCAGTACAGTCTAATAGTTGCTGCAAACTAAGAGCAGGAAACAAACCAATGTTTGAGGAGCCAGAAATTAGAAGAAATTGGAGAGCCAAAGCCAGGATCAGAACCAGAAAAGACAATTTGAAATAAAGAGGAACAAACTGAGTTGCAGCACAGAGCAAAACACCTGAGCACTGAGGTCTCTTGCTATCGTAAAAAATAACCATAGGAGGAAACATCAGGTGTGTGAAATCAGTTACATAATTAGTAACCCGATGCTCAGTTGAATTTGCAGCCCAGTATTGAGAAATAGAATTAGTTCATACTAAACGCAGGTCATCCGTGTTATGTGTTTTTCACTACATTTCAAATGCACAGTCCTAGGTTCAAGTCCGACTGAAGCCCTGGCAGTAGCAAGACACCCGCCTACCTTCTTGTCTTTGTTATAGTTCAGATCTAATGTCCCTAGGTGACAAAGGGGAACGGCATCAGGGAGGTAAGCAGACACCGACTCACATTTCTGCAATTTACTACCACCACTGATGAAAACATTTCTGGCTTTAAATTATCACTGAGGCCCCCAGAGCAGGTAAGAAGCTAGGGTCAGGGATAAACTGAATAAAAAAAAAATTGAAGGTGGGTGTGGCTAGCAGCAAACAGAGAGGAAGCAAAACAACATAGCTCACAGCAATAATGCTTTAAAAAGCATGAAAATGATATATAAAGTAACTTATCCATCGCCAAATTAACATATTTAACCAGGATTGCACACAGGAGGACCCAGCTGGCTTTAAAAATCAAGTTTGGCAACTTTTTTCCTGAGATTTGCTGCTGAACCAGAACAAAGGATACTCTAAACAACATGACTACTTAAGGTTGGTAATGACTCATATTGCCTGTCTGTTTCAAACCTATACAATTCTTTGCCTTATACTACTGGAGATCTAGTCTGTGTAATAATCTAAAGATATGGTACACAATAAGCTGCATTACTTTTTAAGAGAAGACCCAGCAGCTTATCTCTCAAAGCTATAATATATGAAAGAGGATGTGTGTTTCTGCTGAAAAAACATGTAAGACCATATATAAAGTGACTTGTCTATCACCAAATTGATATATATGACCAGGATTGTGCACAGGAGGACCCAGCTGGTTTTAAAAATCAAGTTTGGAAACTTTTTCTTCTGAGATTTGATGCTGAACCAGAACAAAAGAGACTCTGATAAACACCATCCATACTTAAGGTTGGTAAACACCAAAATTGCTTGTCTGGATCAAACCTATACAGTTCTAATCTAGATGCCTTACACTATTGGAGATCTTTTCTGTGTAACAATTTGTAGATATAGAATAAAATCTGGATTGTACTCACAATAAACTGTATAATTGTGAATTATGTAAATAAATAAAAACGACCCAGCAGCTTATATCTCATATAATATGGATATAACCTTTTATGTGGGAGACTGTGAAAAATTAATGCAGACTATTTCTGCTTTATAAGGTCCCAGATTATCACCCCCTTATCAGACCTTCCAATCCAGGGGCCCCATACACCTCCCACGCCTCCAATTCTAGAGTGAAGCCTAAAGGGCTTGGAGTCAAAGTCTGCACACACTCATATTGACAAAGTATAACAAAGGCAAGAAACAAAAGCTAACATGTTTACAAAGATACCCTCTAATCTGGGGATGCAAAGAGCTAAAGTGATGAACAACTAAGGAGTTCCTAACACTTTCAACCACAGTGCCTACACAGTGTTAAAGGCATAGAAGCAGGGGACAGAGAGCTGTTACACAACAAGCCACACCCCCAGGTGTTAAAGGAAAGCCCTAATCTATTGTATCTGGTGATTTACAGCATTCCAGGACTATAAGCCCTAAAGAAAATCCATTGTGATTTGTTATCTCTACAGTACATTCTTGCCAGAACTGTCTTTTATCAAACATAGTGGCTGGGAATTACTCCAAGGGCTGGAAGACTTGCTCTGGAGTGGACGGCACAACCTAGGGTGGCATGCCCAACATGTTTTGGACAAAGGTCTGAACACAACAACCTGATAGAAATAGCTCACTTAATAAATCTGCACAGCTCCATCTAGTGGGCAAATTTCAGGCCTGCAAATTCAGACCTGCAACAATAAAACTATACCACACTGCCATCTGGTGGGCCTACAAAGTATTTGCAGCTCCATGCAACATTGACTGAGAGCTATAAGGCCTTTCAGTTAACCACTCCCTGCACCCCTTATCATTATCTGCTCCTCTCAGCTATCTCATGGGACAAGATTTTTTTCTCCCCACGCTTTCTCACCAGCCAAGTCTTCCTATCATAATGCCTGAATAGCACTATAAGTGTACCTGAAGGAGCCAGGCCCAATGACTTGAGGTCCAATGACCTGAGACCTCTTACACCCGGCCTACTGGTGTGTTATGACTGGGACGGGAGCTAAGCTGATATAATCCCTACTTGTTAACAGAAAGAAAGCCTATCCCTGTACCTCCCAATTGTCAGCCTAGACAGTGTCCTCTCACATTTTCATGCCTCAGCTTTACCCGCTGAAAACACTATCTTCCTATCCATCATGGGGAAATCTAGCAAGAAAACCCAGCAATCTAGAGGAATTAAGGATCACTTTCAAACACAAGCCCTTCCACCGGCTCCATCTCCACAGCCAGACCCCACCTCTTCAGACAGCTCTGACTTCAAGGATACCCCGGATTGCCCTCCACATGTGGACTTGACAGATGCGACAGTGGCAAGAATAGATGCTCTCTTACAAGCTCGCCTATACACTGCAGTCAGGAAAATCAAGCAGGAAATCCAAGACTTGGGTCAACGCACCAACTACCTGGAAAACCTAACAGATCAAATCCTTGAGTCACAATCTTCTGATAGGCAGGTGATTGACCAACACTCACTGCAAATTTCCACCCTTAAAGCCAAGCTAGAAGATCTGGAGAACCGCTCGAGACGATTCAATGTTCGCTTCCGTGGCATCCCTAAAGCGGTAACTAATCTTTTGCAGTACCTGCAACCAATTATTCAGTCCTTCTTACCGATGCGCCCAGAGTCAGCTTGGGAAATCGAGAGAGCTCATAGAGCCTTAGGAGGTCCCCTGAACTCTGATCAACCAAAGGACGTTTTGGTCCACTTTCTCCGCCAGAATGCAAGAGACCTTCTTCTACAGGAAGCCAGAAAGTCCCCCGCCATTGTGGGTCCAGACGGCTCCACTCTGCAGATTTATGCGGATCTAGCACCATCTACGCTCTGGAAACGTAAACTCATGAAGCCCGCAACTGCAATCCTCATTCACAACAAAATTAAATATAGATGGGGCTTCCCATTCAGCCTCTCCTTTCAAGTGGGCTCATCCGCTTATACAGCTTTCTCACTGGAAGAATGTATAGCTTTCCTGGCTCAACTCAATCTAGCCCCAGATCCTGGACTGTCGGAACCCCCAAACCCTCTGGACCCCAGCTCGGTGGAATCTGCAAAAATGCTGCCTTCTCAACGCCCGACTATGCAATGGGTGACAGCCTCGAAACCTAAGCGACCCTGGAGACCTTCCCGAATAGAGGTCACACCAAACAATCCGGAGTCATTACTCTAGGCTTGCACTTCCCAGTAGGATATGCTGAACTCCTACATACTTTCCAAGGCAACTTTGGAACTTTAGATTACTTGGTTCTCTTACCCACACCAAGTCGACTTTCCCCTGGACCAGGTTTGGTATGCCCCCTATGTTGATTGTCCCTGGGAGTCAGATCTTAAACTGTATCCACTATATGCTTGAGAAAGGGCTTTAACCCCCTTCCCATTCTCCTGTACAAGGCAACATCAAGCCTATTTGGATCTTTCCATATAATTTAGACCCGTGGTGGATCCACTAACCTTCCCAGAAAGGCCCCCGCCCTAGTCTCCACTCACCCCCGGCATTGGGCTGGCCTAAACCGGGGTCTTTCAGGCCCCTCAATTTAAATCCAATCTTAGACTCAAAAAAACTCCTACACGGGCCCCCGCAGGTTCATTAATTTAACCCTTATACACGCTTGGACCTATACTTTGTCCTCGGCACTTCGTGTGCCTTAAGTTATTTAGTGAGGATTTACCTCCACTAAACTTTTATATTGTTTTTTATATTGTTTGATAAAATGTTGATTTTATGGATATTTTCTGAATGTTTTAAACTGTTCTTTTTGTCTCTATTCTCCCCTGCATCCTGGGCTGTCTGGCTCCGGTCCTTCGCTCCTCCTCCGCCTCTGGTCCTCGGCCACCATGAGCTTAGCGCCGGTCTCAACATCTTCCTGAGCATTCATTACTCCCACAGGTACAATGACTGACACTTCTTTCATCTTTCTCACTCACAATGTTAAAGGGTTTAATTCCCCATTTAAAAGGCGTAAAGCGTTTATCTCATATAAATCACTTTGACCCTCAGTAATATTTATGCAGGAAACTAATTTTTGCTAAAGAAACCCCCCCCCCCCTTACTTACACAAATCATACCCCTACTTCATAACCTCAACTTGTCCCACTAAGAAGGCAGGCCTGGCTATACTACTCCATAAAGACTTCCCTTTCACCATGGAGAGTAAAAGAATTGACCCAGAGGGCAACTACATTTTACTAACAGGATTCCTTTTGAATACTAGGATCTCTCTTATAGCTCTGTACTCCCCCACTACCGCCCCCCATAATACTCTCATTACACTTCTTGCTCATTTCAAATCAATAGATACAGGCAAAATCATTCTAGGGGGATATCAACTTAGCTCTAGACCCTAGCATGGATAGGCCCTCTAAGTCCCGGGGAGCTAAATTCTCCAAAAAAACTTAATCACATCCAGAGACTGCTCGAGGAGACTGAAACATCAGGGAGAAAGGGAGTACGCGTTTTACTCCCCAGTGCATGGCTCACTCCTTCAGTACTTAATGCTAGCAACAAAGAGTCATATAGCCAGGCAATGGAAATCTCCCACTCTTACTTTACAATCAGTCATCAATAAGATGAAGTACATTGCTATAAATGAAAGGCTAACCCATTTACTGGAGGACCGTATGCCTATTTTTCTCCAGATATGGAATCCCTGGATTCATTCTCCCTATAGACCCCCTATCAAGTGAAGTCTTCTTAATTAACATTGTGCTATATTTTGCTAATTCTTACATTGGAGCTGCGGACCGGGGACTGGAGGAGGCGGGACGGGTGGTGGATCCGAGCTGGTAACCAACAGGACTTATACTTCAGTACCCTTGAGACGAAAATCTGTTTTTGAATTTAAATTTCATGTGTAGTCAACAATGCTTTTTATTTTTCTCTTTTAATATACTGTTTTAGCTAAATTAGAGTTATATTGTGTATATACAACATAGTTTGTTTCTTACTTAGGCTCTGGATGTTTGCTCTGCTAGACCGAGCCTACCAAACTGTTTTATTTTAGGTGAACTTTTTCCTTAGAAAATTGGAAAAACGTAGGTAACCTGGCTACCCTTAGACCTTCCCACAATTGGGGATAGATCTTTTTGGCTAACTTGATTTCACCTATTTTATGGTATTTTCTTATGGTGTAATGTAATGCTAACCTGAAAAAAAAAATAATTGAAGTCATTGCCCTATAAGGCAAAAAAAGTATTTAACATGTAGCCCCCTCCCCAAAATATAACATGGACTGTGATTATTTGATTTTTTTTTTTTACTATAAATAGGAGATACAAGGATGCCACCTGTGAGCTACGCATATCTCACATTTACATAGTAAGCAGCCAGGATGTTAAACCTTTTATGATCATCTTAAACACTTTGTGGTCAACTTAGTCAGGTAAATGAGGCATATTGTACAGATGCCATTGTAAGATGCAGTTTACATTAATAAAGATTGTAAAAGAAAATGTCATATATACTACAGTTTCTGTAATTCAGATATTCAATTGTTTTTTGGTTATGCAGTTCTCCCTATCCCTGCCCATAGGCAAATTCTTCCTAAATCATGAGATTTTAAAGCATAATCAACTTGTATTCATGGACCTTAAAATTAAAGGAGATATGGAGGGTGTGGCTAGCAGCAAACAGAGAGGAAGCAAAACAACCAGCTCCCAGCAATAAGGCTTTAAAAAGCATGAAAATTATATATAAAGTAACTTCTCTATCACCAAATCAACAAATTTGCACACAGGAGGACCCAGCTGGCTTTAAAAATCAAGTTTGGCAACTTTTTTCCTGAGATTTGCAGCTGAACCAGAACAAAGGAGTCTCTGAAACACTGATAAACAACATGCCTACTTAAGCCGTGGCCTGTGCTCAGTATTGGTACAACATCAAACCAAACATCCTATTATCACTGGAGGGAGCAGCACTGCCACCTACTGGTGCTCAGAAAATAGTGTAGTCCAGTACTCAACAAGATATATCACCCGTACCAGACAGAGCATTGATGCCATCTAGTGGGACATTGATGAAAGCAGCTTGGGCCTACTGAGAACACATGATTGACAGAGCTCAACAATACATTGAGATGTAACTACAGCGGCCCTACATGGCTCTAGCCGGCAAGGACCAAAAAAAACACCAAGACAACATTACAGGAACTGGGTATATCCCGACAGCACCAAACACAGCAGATCTAATTACCTGAGTGGATATAGCTGAAGCGGAGGGTTCACATCAGAGCAACTGGCTAAATGCCTAGGCATCCAACAGCCAACCCGGAGACAATCAGCAGCGCAGAAATGGGGAAAAATAAAAAATCCTTACCGTCAAAAAAAATTGACAAGCATTTTAAAACTCTGGAAGCATTGGAAACACCGGCACAAGACCTCACCTCAGAGCAATCGGACATCTCAGATTTAGACTCTCAGGAGGTAACCTTACAGCCGGAGGTATCCATCAATAGTGCCTCAATGGCAAGAATTGAAGCGCTCCTGGCCTCCCATATCAACGGAGCAGTCACGGCACTGCAAAAAGACATACAAGAGATCGGACAGAGGACCCATCAACTTGAGGAAACCATGGACCAAGTGGTAGAGGCGCAGGAGAAGGACAGGGCCAACATTGCTGGCAATTCCTCCCGTATCTCGGATATAGAAGATAAGTTGGAGGACTTGGAGAATAGATCCAGAAGATTTAATTTGAGGATTAGAGGCGTCCCCACGGCTATAGTCGATCTACCACGCTACCTTAAGGGCACGATAGATGAGATCCTCTCAGGATACCCGGACCACGAGTGGGAGGTAGAGCGAGCGCACAGAGCCCTTGGGGGGAGCCGCAATCAAGACCTCCCTAAAGACATCATTGTCAGGCTTCTGCACCAACAATCCAGAGACCTGATCCTCGCAGCTACCCGCAACAAGACCTCGATCAGTGGTTCTGACAGGGCTAAGCTCCAGTTTTTTGCGGATCTTTCTCCAACTACGCTACAAAGACGGAGGCTGATGAAGCCGGCCCTGGAAGTGCTACTACGCCATGGCATCAGATATCGCTGGGGATTCCCCTTTGCCCTGATCTTTTCTGTGGGAGGTATCCAATATACAACACGCTCCCTAGATGACTGCCAAGAGCTTCTTAAGTGTCTAGAACTAAATGGGGGGGACCCAGCCCCTATGGCATCTGCTTCAGCAACTTTGCCTCTTCCAAAGAGACAATGGTCTGAAGTGACCAGACAAAAGAGGCCTGCTGATCACGTCTCAAAAACTGCCAACAGACGCCCCAGCCAAAACATGGACACGCTGACACACTAGCACAATTGTCTTTATCCTCAGGACTGTTCAAAACGAGGGTTCGACTAAAGAGGCACCATGCTATCAAAAAGTCCTGTTTCCTTTTTGCTTTTTTTGATTGCTTTTTTGCTGCTACCTAGGGGAGACTCTCAGGAAGGTTGCTCAGAACTGAGCTAACTGTTCTGTACTACCTTTCCCCCCTACTTCTTGCCTTTTGGGCTGGCTCCCGGAGGAACTCAGGACTTTTGCTAGGAGTTGTACCCAGTTGACAAAAGACTTTTGAACTGTTATTAACCCATGCTTTGCTTTTCCTCCCTACCTAGCAGGTTGTAGTAGATTGTTAAAGAAACACCTACTGTTGCTAATTGAGGGAATAATACTTAGCCTGGCGAGACCCCTCTGGCTGGTCTAGGTTTAGCTGTTTCTACTGTTTATAATTTATGTAAAGAGTTTTGTTATTAATGTTAGCACAAATTATTTATAGATCTGGCTACTCTATTACGGTAACACTCCTTTTTATCTTATTTATAATTGTCCTTGCCGGCAGGACCTGAAGCGGAACCTGCTAGTACTTTAACGGATTGACAGGAATAGGTTAGGGCTAGAGGTCCTAAGAATGCTTGATTTTTCAATAACCACTCTATTTGTTCTTCTCACAACTTTCTGTATTTGTGCTCACCTACCATTTACTTACCAACCGGTGCTCAACCACCCTCTACTGGGTCCGGAACTAAGCAATTCACTCTCTGATTACTGTGTCCCTGCCAAAGCATACATTTTTAGAGTATATCTAAGCTGGGATCAGCTAATTACGCTGCTTACCCGACCTCCTAATGTCAATCACCATCCAAATAATTTAAACTACTCACATCCTTTGCCTACTCGCCCCCTGCGCCCCTTTAGCATTCACGGGGTCTCAGGGCATAAGCGTAATGATCCTTATTTGGTGGAGGCTCTAGTGGCTGCCTGTTTGCAGGTCAACGGGCACAATCTAATCCCATTCATAATTACATTATCCGAGCCAAAATTAAGCCAACTGTTTTTTATGATAAGGCACCAGGGGGTGGTATCTAAACTCACGCACTTTTGCTTTTATATTCTAACTAGAATCAAGCCTGCTAAAACTCGCTCACCCAGGGCTCAGCCACTTCCACACCTCCAGAAGGAGGAGCCGCTCCTCACTCCCTCCTCGACAGCTCGCCGGAAAGGTAAAGCTAATTCAGCATATCTGACAGACACCTTATTAATTTACCCATGCCCATAACAGTACTCACTCACAACGTGAAGGGCTTTAACTCTCCTTTCAAGCGGAGGAAGGCCTTTTTATACTATAAGACTTACAAACCATCTGTAATATTCCTACAGGAGACCCACTTCGCTAGGCATAAGACCCCTACATATCTTAATAAAGATTACCCCCAATTCTTCCATTCCACCCACACTTCAAAAAAAGAGGGAGTAGCAATATTGCTACATAGGAACCTCCAATTCCAGTTAAAATCCAAACTGGTAGACCGTGAAGGGTACTTTATCATTATAAAAGGTACAATCTTGGGAAACACGATTTCTCTGGCTTCCTTTTATGCCCCCACAACGGCACCACATAAGGCCCTAATAAGATTTTTAAGGGCACTGGAAGGGGGGGACTGGGGGAACTTAGTGGTAGGAGGGGATTTCAATTTAGTCTTAGATCCAAAGGCGGACAAATCTAGGGCTCCAGTGAGTGACCGATTCTCCAACAAAATTAGACAAATTAAGAAACTCCTGCACTCTGTTAGCCTGGTAGATGCCTGGAGGGGACTTCACCCGAGAGGGAAAGAGTTTACTTTTTATTCACCCACACATGGCTCCTACTCGCGCATCGACACTATTTACATTAGCAGCTCACTTCTTGACAGCTCACACAGAGCGACTATAGTGCCTTGCACTTGGTCCGACCATTCAGCAGTTTTATTGGAAGTGGACCTGGGAAGTCAATTCAGCATGCCTTACACCTGGAGGCTGAATGAATACCAAATCTCACTGCCTTCAACTCAGGAGCAGATAGAAAGAGAGTTGCTAGACTTCTTTGGGTCCAATGCGGGCAGGGAGACGGGAGCGGGATGGGTTTGGATGGCACATAAAGCCTTTATAAGAGGAGTGTGCATAAAATTGGCTTCTCAGTTCAAAAAACAGAATCTACAAAGGGAGAGAGATCTTGCGAGCAAATTGGCACGACTGGAGCTTCGAAATCAGCTCTCCCCCTCCTCCTCCCTGAGAACAGAGATAGACAAGACGAGGCTGGAGCTAGATAGCGTATTGTCCATAAAAACGGACAAAGCACTGAGACGGACGCAGCATTTGTTTTACAATAAGGCGAATAAACCGGATAAATTGTTAGCCAGAAGCCTGAGAGCAAAGTACGCCCAATCCAGGATTTCCCAAATCAGGAATAAAGAGGGCGACCTCATATATAGCCAAAATGAAGTACAAAAAGTTTTTAGGGAATATTACCAAAATATATACTCTACTAAACAGGTGGCCATGGAAAATAACATTGCTTCTTACTTAAACTCACTGGACCTTCCTCAGATTTCGCCCACTGACTTACACTCTCTAAATAAGGAAGTTACTATCAAGGAAGTTCTAGAAGCGATTAAGGAACTAAAACTAGGAAAATCCCTGGGCCCGGATGGGTTCACCAATATCTACTATAAGAAATTCTCAACACTTCTGGCTCCTCATCTATGTAATCTTTTTAACTCTATACTGAGAGGGGAGATTACCCCCCCAGAACTAAACTATGCTGACTTAACAATATTCCCTAAAGAGGGTAGAGATCAGAGAGATGCCAAGAACTATAGACCTATCTCACTGCTTAATAGGGATGTCAAGTTGCTTGCCAAGATCTTCTCTCAAAGGATCTCAATATTCATTCCCTCCTTGATTCACAAAGACCAGTCAGGGTTCATCCCGCATAGACAAACTGGCGACAACATCAGGAGAACTCTAAATGTCATCCATTTGGCTAGGTCTAGGGGGTCCCCGGTCTGCCTGCTTGCATTGGACATAGAGAAAGCGTTTGACACCCTAGAGTGGCCCTTTCTATTTGCCACGTTAGCAAAGTTTGGGTTTGAAGGCAACTTCTTAAACTTATTACACACTTACTACACGCTACCCAAGGCCACTTTAAAATTACCAGGCTCCCAGACGGCTAGTATTAATATAGAGAGAGGCACGAGACAGGGGTGCCCTCTGTCCCCGCTGCTCTTTGCTTTGGCCATAGAGCCCTTGGCCCAGGCGATAAGAGCAAACTCCTCTATAGAGGGGGTGCGGGTGGGACATCAGCATCTAAAATGTTCTTTGTTTGCTGATGACCTACTGTGCACCCTCTCGAATCCTGGCTCCTCCATAGATGCCCTACTGGGCACAATCAATGAATATAGCACTCTCTCTGGACTGAGATTGAATCATAGCAAGACAGAAGCCTTAAGTGTGGGCATTCCTGGGGACATCTTGGACCAACTGAAAAGGGTACACAACTTTCTATGGCCTGCCTCTTACATTAACTATTTAGGGATAAAGTTGACTAACTCACTAGCGGATATTTATAAAACCAATTACCCACCCCTATTTAAGACTCTTCGAAGGGACTTAGACAGCTGGACAAAAAGGCAGATTTCGTGGACGGGCCGAATAGCCACGGTCAAGATGAACATCTTGCCGAGGCTGCTTTATCTGGCCAGGACTCTGCCGATCCAAATTAATAACAGGGAATTGGCACAGTTTCAAGCCCAGGTCTTTAGATTTGTTTGGAGGAATAGACCTCCTAGGATCGCCAGACATACTATGTATAAACATAAGTCTAGAGGAGGATTATCCTGCCCTAATTTCAGTACCTACTTTAAGGCAGCTCAAATTGCCTCTATACCGTTAATACATTCTACCACCCTACAGCCCAATTGGGTTTTTATTGAAGAGCTACAAATGGCCCCATTAAAATGGGAAATCATTTTATGGGCTCCGAGTTCCCACACGTTTGACTCCCTAATCCATAACCCTATAACTAAATTTACGCTGAAAATATGGAAATGGGCTAGGAAGGAACATAAACTGATTCACCCCGTATCACCTCTTACTTCAATCTTTACATCAACCTCTCTAGCGACCACCCTCAAAGCTGACTCCAAAGCATTCTGGACCACACACAATTTAGACAAACTTGAGGCATGGTTTGAGGGCGACAGAATTATTTCTTGGGCAGAAATGAACAGGAAAATAGGGATACCACACCAAGAAATGTTTTTATTCATACGTGGTGGAAATGTCCTAGAGTGGCTAATATTTGGATTGAAGCTACCAAATTAGCTTCACGGATTCTTAAATCTCCCCTAGAACCATCAATCTCGACTTGTCTGTTGGGAATTCATTACCAGGGGCTGGGTAATAAGGGGAACACATTGGCCCAAATGATTTTTTTAGCCGCCAAAAATATAATTGCTAGAAGATGGAAAAGCAGTCATATCCAATTTCAGGAAGTCATAAACAAAATAAATTATCTTTGCATTAACGAAAGAATGACTCACACTTTGTTGGACACTCACCAAATTTACCTAGAAATTTGGGGACCTTGGATTCAGTCTCCAGATAGCACATTGTAAGGTCTGGACAGGAAGGAGCATTACACTTTGGCTAACAGCGGTGGCTTGTCCGGGGAGCGGAGTGTGGAGCGGACTGGAACGGGTAGAGCTGGGAAGCGGAGAGGCAACTCATCTAGACGACAAAAGGTACTGAGGGTGGCACGGGAGATCATAGGAATGGATGTAGTGAGGAACATTTAGGAGTGGAACTTTAATGGTGTATTTACTTAAAACCATCACCAAAAAAGGAAAAAAATTTGAGATATCTGGCTGAATGATTGTTTATTGATATGAATACTATATTTTAAAATCAATAGACACAATTATCTCAATAATTTCAGTTAACAGATGTTTGCAATGTAATTGTTTGTTATGTAACATAAACGCTGTTGAATAAAAAATCTTTGAAACAAAATTAAAGGAGATATAAGGTCATATCTATTAGAACTTGAAAATAAATGTATATATTACAAAACCATATGCTTTTCTGAAACACATGCATTACTTATGTAAAAAAAAAAAATCCTGCAAAATACAAACTAATGGATAAAGGGTAGATGTGTAAGCTGGTTTTGAGTGTAATTGACACAAAACAAGTTTAAACTTATTTAGGTAAATTACTTTTTGTCAGCAACATTCATCCTGCCTGTGAAATTCATTATTTTCTCTTTATACAGGCATAAGAAACCTAGCAGCTGCCTTTGATTGCATGGCAGCATTCATACTGCATTTAAATATAATATGGGGGGCTGTACAGTATAAATGTATTATTGATGACAAACTGTAAGTTTTCTAAGTAATTTTAAACTTGTTTTAGATAAATAGCACTATATCAGGTTGCAGAAACAGCCTTTAACCTCTGAAGTAGGTGCACATATTTATACTTACTTCTCTGAACACCCCATTAGTGTTGCTTGTGTAACAGGACATCCTGTTCTGTATATTGCATGTGATGTGATGTGTGACCCTTTTTGAACAAATCCATTTATGCTTTCCTTGGAACAAATAGCCTGCGGTTACCGATTTAATCCAATTTAATTTTTGTATCAAAGCGGCTTCTCATAGTCCACAAGCCACTGTCACACTATATATGCAGACTGTATCAAACACATAGATGTCCCATGTCCCAATACAATATCAGACACAAAGATGTAAATGTATCTGCATATAAAACAACCTTTATGTCTATGCGTCTAATACTGTCTTCATATATCTTACTCCGATAACGTAGTTTGTTAGCAACAGTTCAACCAGCCTGAACAGCCCACTTGAATGCTTTCAAAAGTAATTAAAATTAATTACATCTATCTGGTGTATTTAATTCCAAATATGTTTATGTACATGGATGCTTGTCCCTAACAAACACTACATAATATAAGAACACAGAAGAATTTTCACATTTGATATTTTACAGTTAGACCCAAAATGCACACACTTTGGTATATAACCACTTGTGTATATAAAAAAAATCATGGGAGAGAGATATTCATTTATTTGTAAGTGGGATTAAGAAAAAAAAATGTATTTGCAGCCTGTGAGAGGTTCAGCTTTTTGGCCTAATGATGATGTACATCAGTATTAAACAGACTGGACCTTAGAGAAGACAGATATTGTTGTGTGTTTTGTTGGGTAAAGAAAGAGTTTATATCTATATATTATGTACATTATATGGTTGTCCATTGGTCTTGCTAGTACCACTGTAAACACTGAGGGTCCCATTCAATTGCGATTTGGCTAATTGAATAGGGCTCTATATAAGCACATAGCATTTTATTTTTCTACAGAAGTTTTTAGTTAGTGAACTTCTATCCAAAAGCAAGGTCTTCACTAACTAAAAACTTCTGTAAAAAATATGCTGTGTGCTTATATAGAGCCCTATCCAATTGGCCAAATCGCAATTGAATGAGGCCCTGACACATTTATGATATACTTTCTTAACTTGTGAGGGGATCAATCATTTTCCTTTGTTCAAATTACATTTCTGAGTCTAGTAAACAAGTCAAGGTAAGACTTTTGCCAATCCAATGTTAGATATGGTAGATGTACAGCCGAGACCTTTAAAATGTAACATTAAGATAATGTGTGCTAAGACCTACGCCTTGCTCCTCACTACCACAGTGGGCTAAATAGCATTATCAAGCAGGTGTTAAGATTAAGTGAACAATGGCCTAGCCTCTAACCAAAAATTGTTGGCAGACATAATTAGAACAGAGGGCACATATACTACCTAATAATCCATTTTGTTACACAGAGCTGGGTTGCCCGCCAGCATACAGGACTAGACCTACACAACATATTTGTTGAGATATTGATAATTATGTATATACGTTATATAAAACACAAGCCATCACGACTGGTTGAAAAACAACCCCTTGACAAGGAAAAAGAAGGGGGTTTATCGAGTAGAAGGGAGGAAGGTTAGAGGTCTTCTGGTGAGTCTGTCATTTTAGGTGGTGGTCTGTTTGTGACTCCCTGACATAAACGTCTGCCTTTGATCTTTCATCTGTGATTTTCCACTGTAACTATCTATGCTTCCAAGTCCTCCTGAGGGAATAAGAGAAAAAGGGATTCCTGCTAAACAAGTGGAGGAGCAATCCTATTCAGAAATACTAGCTAAAGTATAGACAAAACTCTATTATATTAATTTTATAATAGAATTTAGATAGTCCTCTTACAGTCTTACTGCTACAATTGGCAATCTGGGTAAAACCTGAAATAGGATTTTGGGGTTCATGGGCTGGACATGAACCCCAAACCTTTATTATTTTCTACTTGGTTCCACCTTGTTAAAAACAAACTGATTGCTTTGATACATTAATTGAAATCAATTATGATACAAAACCCATTATCAATACAATAGCTTGCCGCGATATAAATATAACGGTCATTTAGCTTGTCACTTAGATACATTATTACCGAGGTAGTTACCTATGGTTTTAGTATATTTCTATATTCAAACTGCCATATTAGTGGTTATACCATATTTGCCATATGCTGCTTTCATAGATATATATATTCTGGTTACCATATAGAATACTTGCTATTTTGCTATTTATTGTTAATATATTGTAGACATCTGATTGTTTATCCAAGTGTGATAAGGCTTTATACTCTGCGTATCACTTCTATATTGCACTAACCAAATATAAAATATACGCTGTGTATTGACTCTTATATTGAACTAACAGAATGTAAAACTAATTGTTACCCTATGATTTAAAAAGATTGTGTTCATTGATTTTATGCTGTGACTATGTGATTATCTTGCTGTTAGACAACTTAAGTAGTCTGCTGCCAAAGCCGTCCATTTTGGGGGGTTAATTGCTGATAACTTGCCTTATCTCTGGATACCAAATATGCCTTAATAAGATTTATAAACTCTTTTTGCTAATTGCTATCTTCTAACTGAATCTGGAACGTTGCAAATTGGGTTGTTACCACCTTAATTATTTTGTATATGATTCATTGATTTTCTATTGTAATCTATCTAAATATCAAAGCTTACAAATTTACATACATGCTATTGTTTATTATTGATGTTTACTATTACCCCAATAAATGCTATTCTGCAATAAAGTGTATACTCGTTCATAAATTGATCATTGAACTCAATAACATTTATTAAATCAATACATTGTAATATTTGTGTTATATCAAATTGTATGACAATATAAAAAGAATGAACATATTTAAAAAGGTTAATTGACCATAAGATCAGATTACTAAGAATATCAAAGACAGAGAGAAAATGTGATTGCCAGTCGGGGGAATTTTGACCATCAATCTAGTCTTATTTGTCAGAAGAGTATTGTTTATTTTGAGTATAAAGGTATATCTGTTTCATTTGGAACTGTCTCAGTAATTATTTAAATATAAATAAAACTTATCTGATATAGGAAAAATAATAATCTCACATGCTTTACATTTCCCCAGTGGCCTATAGCAGTGCTCTGCTTAACTGCCTCCCTGTAGCAATAGCAGGCAATGAATTAAAGGGACTCACACAACATCAAGTTGTTTTTTAAAGAGCATGGAAAACTGGTGTTTTTAATATCAATTAATCACGAATAGAGATTAATGCCCACCCATAGAAAAAAAAAAAGCATGTATTACATGCACAAAAATAATGAAAACTAATATTATTTTACTTAACAGTCATTTCTGAACTCAATGAATTGTATAAATTTATGTAAAATAAATATAAAAGTTTCATGTTTTCTGAAATCTCGTGCAAACCCTGAAGGGTTTTATGAAGGTTTCTGTCAGAGGCCACATAATTGTAAGAGCAAATAAGGATTTTCACATATGAAATTTGTACTGCTACCGCGAATATGTGAACCTTGTAGGCTAGAGATAGCTGAAATTCCATACTCCACAAAAATATCCACTCACTCATTGAAAAGCAACAATTTATATAAATAAATAAGATTGGCAGCTGAACAGCTAGATACATGCCAGAAAACCCAATATTCCTAGGTGTCCTTTATAGCAGAGATAAAGAGTTGAAGACGTCATAGGAGGGCAAGCACAGTGGTATGAAGGGCAAATGTTCGGAATAGTGATGCAGATCCTAGAGGAGCCAGAAGCTACCCTGGGAAAGGTCATGATTGTAGAGTCTGTAAAGGATGAAGTACCAGAGGGCAAGCAGGTTGGGTGTATGAAATGGCTACAGTTCTGTGAGAATTTTAGGCCAGCTTATTGTGGTACCTGGGACAGTAAGAGTCAGGTTAGTTGTACCTTCAAACCATGGGCTCGGAACAGTTTGCAGGACTATGAAGCAGACAACGACAAAAGGTGGGAAGAGAAACAGCTTGCGAATTTGCTGTCCCATAGTGAAGGTGATAATGATGATGAATGTAAAGAGGTGGCATTAAGTGATTGAGAAATTGAAGATTGAGCTTGATCAGATGTAACCCAACAGGCACAAAGTCAGAGACAGGCACAAAGTCAGAGATAACCAGAAAAGTCTGGATCAGTTGGGCCTAGGAAAGGTGAAAAACCTGCAGAAGAGTTGAGGAATGGAGCCAGACAAGCTCAGAGTGTCACAGAGCTTGAGCAAGTTACAAGGATTGGCAGCAGAGTCAGCTGCTGTCTTAGCTAGAAAGCAACGACTATCTGGTTGTGTTGAAAAATCAATGGAGTGTTGTTTCTGCAAGGAAGCAAGAAGCCGACTTCATAGGATGAAAGGTGTCCTCAGCAGTGCAAGGCAAGAGATGGCAGTGCTGAAAGCAGAGAGTGATAAGTACGAGGCAAAGTGCAGAAACTTCACTAGTGAATTAGGAGGCTGCAAGAACGGCAGAAGAAACCCTCTGACCAAAATACTCTACCCCAGAATGGCCATAAAACTAGTGGAGCATGAATCTAGAGGAGCATGAAAATAGAGGGCTTTACCACTTATTCTAATTGCAGTGAATACAAGAGAAAGTCTCACTGAGATGAGTGCTTGAGACTCCCCCAGAATGGCCATAAAACTAGTGGAGCATGAATCTAGAGGAGCATGAAACTAGAGGGCTTTACCACTTATTGTAATTTCAGTGAATACAAGAGAAGTTTCAGAGTTAGTAAATTGGACTTAGAACAGTCTGAGTTGGAGAGCCCAGAGGTCTTGTGGAACATGGGGCAGTAGAAGGCTTATTCTTTAATTGTAAATGGACATTCAGCAAAGTTACAGAACATGTTACACAGATAGTCTATGAGAAGAGCTGTAAGATTATGGCTCTCTCTGAGCATACTGCTGACAAGACCTCTTCCCAAGACTATCAGCAACAGCTGGATGTTTGTCATAAAGAGAATCGGAATCTACAAGAGGCCATCCAGTCACTACAGGATGCCTTAATGTAGGTGGCACAGAGGAAAAAGGATCTGCATGAGAAAGAAAGGAATGGAGGGGTGAGCTTACACAGTTTGCAGAAGTCACTTAAAAGTGAAAAACAAAATCTGCACCTGAATCTACAGCCTCGACTCCTCTACAATAGCTTTGGAGACCAAAACTGTTTTCTAAAAAAATTGAGAAGTTAGTGTAAGTGCTGGAAGAGCAGGAGCTTCAGCAGCTACAAGAGAGACTCCCCAGTAAAGGGGAGAAAGGAAGACTCCACAGAGATTGCAGTCACCATAATGTTGATGCAATGTACAGCATACAGGGCTCAAGTCACTCAACCCCATGATATTTCAGCTGAGACGGGGTGAGTGTGAAAGAGTGCTCCCAGAGGTTTGTGTGAGCTACAGGACATTTTTTTTCTCAATCAGTTTTTATTAGGCATAGGCATGTTACCATCAATAATATTATACATACAGATGATTAGAGCAAAGTTGTAGATAAACAATTCACTATATATAGACCTATGTTCTATCAGTTGAAGGTATCCAGATCAGTGGAGTCTTGTTAAAGATTATGGTTGGTTACCTCTTGGTTATAATGGTTTTGTCTTATGAACCAATACCATTTTTTTTTCAAAATTAAAATATTAACTTAAACAACCCATAAAATAAATGGGATAGGTGTTTTTGTGTGTGTGTGTGGGGGGGGGGGTAGTTAATGCTTCTTCTGGACTTCTTGTGAGAGCATACAGTCCACTGAATGGGAAATTGAGCCCTTAAGCCTGCTTGGCGCATTTAGGTGTGCCCTTTAAAATGTTTTCTTTGATTATTGTAAATATATCAGAGGATAAGTCGTTCAACATTTTATTTATACACAAATTCCTTGCTTTTTATGTAATTTAAAATACCTTTAAGAAATTAAAATAAATAAATATGGACAATTAAATCCTAAAAAACTGTAATAAAATCCCTGTTAGACTTTCCTTGCATATGGATAACCCTCAGGGGTCATGGTACAAAAATAAGATCTGCTTTCAGATTGTGTTCTCATATGAATCTGCAGCTGTTATTTGCACAAACATTTTATTCATAAATATCCTTTGATCTGCAGATATAAAGATGATGTGACATTTATTTAACTCAATTGAGAGTCAATTACTCCCAAATACTTATTAGCTGTTTTGATATGCTAATTAAGATTACAGTCTGCTTGTCTCTCTCTGTGGTGACAAAACAATATAACCTATGGTTATTATCCTGTTAGCACCACCACTCTTTGCAAGTATTCTGAGCCACATATTTGCATACTGAGCTGCACTTTAGCATAAAGAAGCCACACAAGCAATGCAGAGTATCTCAGAAATCAGCTTGTAGAATGCGGACAGTTTTAATGCGCTTTAAGGAAACCAACTTGTTACGGAGGTGCGTGTCCCCAGAAAAAAAAAAGTAATTCTACCAAGAGTGTTGTGGCGCTGGTTGTACACCCTGTGATCACTTTACCTTTCATCTTCATTCTCTTCTTCCTTTTGCATCTGGTCACCTATTCATCCTTATTGCTACTATGCCCCTTCTGTCTTATTGCTGCCTTTTACCATCTCAATCCCCGAATAGTCTCTCTCTTTGTTCATTGTTACCCCCTTGCCAATGTACCTCTCATGCATCTGTTTCTGCCTCCTCCCTTCTCTGCCACCAAAATGCCCTCATCATGATCCTCATTCCCTTTCTACGCATTCTACAAACATATTCCCAGCCAAATCATTTTTCACATCTACCAAAATGTGTCCTTTAAAACTGGCCTAGACTGCAGATGTGTTACATCTGGCAATTAACTTACCAAAACATGATATTTGAAGTCCTCAAACAAATCAGAGATGGAGGGATATCTTTAGATGTAACTGACGTCATATTCCAGAAGAGAACCATTGCTGCTCAACCAATCAAGTGCTAGTTTGGCAGTGGTCTACATGATTATGATGTCATGGAACTCAGAGACACCTCCCACTGGTGACAACATAATAAAGTCTGAGCTATAAATTCTGGAGCAAGACTGGAAAATGTATTATTCATCAGTTCAGCTTGGCCCAGAAGAGAAGAACATGATAAAGACCTTTGCCTATGTAACTCATATGAAAGATCCAATGAATAGCAGCAGGAGACCAGGTGAGTACAACGTATTATATTGGCGGGCATAACTTGGGTTTGGTGATCTATTGTGTGGTGTAGGAGAAAAAAACCTTTTAAAAAGTGTGTTTTTTTTTGGATATGTAAACACGGAGCACTCCTGATATCTGCAATAGGATGGTCATCAGCCCTACCAATAATGCTCAGTTCAATGTGAAACTTTGCAGTTTTTGTCCAAACCTGGGTTTCAGGCAAAATATTTTTAAACGGCAAAAAAACACAAATACATAACATCTTTATATTATATAAATTCATTACTGCAGTACTCCACTTGCTGTTTTCACAGCGGTTTCCATTTACTCACTCATGTAGGCATGTTCTTGTAAACTAATGAACATCTATTTATTGTTGCTGAGAGCATTAGTAGATGTGACAAACACTTTCCCATTGTGTAGACCAACCCTACCTGTGTATTCAAAGTCTCCTCCCATCTCCAGAAGTGGATCTGCTGTAACCAAAATTGTAGATGCCAGAGCAGCATAATTGCAGTCAAAAGATGGTATTATTGGCTGTACATACACATACACACACACACACACACACACACACACACTGTTTAACACTAGTTTATGATCATAAACTGGGATTATGACCTATAAAGTAAGGGCAGTATTATATTAATGGTTTAAATAATTATGATTACTGTAATGTCACTTTATATATTATTGTATCAAACTTGCTGTCCATCAGTGCCCTCAAATTTAGAAGGAAATATTACTAGGTTTAACCTTTAAACAATTCACTATTGTGAAGGGGCAAAGTGAAATTAAGAGTCCTCCAAATAAAGTGAAGAATGATGTCATTACTTATGGAGCAAATTGGTTTTGCTAACAGTTCATGAATGACTTAAATAAAAATAAATATGACATAGTTTTTTTTTGTTTTTTTTTTATGAGCATCCTTATAATAAACTATATCAAATGTATTGCACATCTGTGACCAGTAGAGGGAGACCAAACATAAGACATAAATGTACTGACAAATTTAGTATCCTTTCAATCATCTGGGTCTCATTATAAAAAGGTCTACTTTAAAGCGCTGGCACTCAGGAACTTCCTAAACCATTAAACTGTTTATTTAGTTTAAATCGCCTGGCCTCCTTGTGAGTAGAACAGATAAATGCACTACAAGACATCCCTCATTTGTAAGTAGTGGTGCATAATTTGACACACTCCCAATTTAGGACCATCCCCTATGACATTCTATTAAAGCCACTTCTTATAGATATAGCAGTACAATAGAATACCACATTTGGCACTTACAGATCCACTACTTACTTAGTGGTTTAAACCCATAACTATACCCCTTTCTATCTTCTCAGATCAATGGAAATGGTTATCAATTTGTGATACTACACGGTAAAGAAATTAAGAGGGAACATTAGAATCCAAATAAATGAAACATATCAGGGGAAGTGGAGCAGGGTTGCTTTAAGCACTTGTGGGACAATAAAAAAAAAAAAAAAAACAGGGCAGTGGAGACCTTTGCGATTAAAAATGTGCACTGTAAATGCCTTAATAGCCAGATGTTTAGTTAAGGACTGATCATTCATAAAAATTATCATCCAATCATTAAATAAATAAAATGCAACAATCCCCAAATATGTCCTAATAAAAAAGGTAAATGGGGAAAGAGATTGCCTCGTCAAGGTAGTAGCAGGGAGCTGCTAAATTTTCAGACACAAAAAGTGTCTCAACAATGATCTCCATTGGCTAAAGCCTTTTTGTATTAGAGGTACCCCTTGGCAGTGTTCTTTTGCCTATCAATGATTGTTTATTAGCTTATGAAAACAAATTGTTCTTAAAACATGTCTATCAGCAGACACCCCTTAACCAACATATCGGGGGGGGGGGGGGGGGGGGGGGGTGGATCACTTATTAAAATGTCCTACTGAATATTTCTATAATATCCATTCATTAATGATGAATGCAAAATTAAAACTAGCCCCTCTTGGGAGTGTTACATTGCAAAATGATTTTTGCAATGTAAAAAAAATTCATTGCACGGACCAATGCCAATAGAGTAACTTTAGAAAATATTTTATTCTTTGTAGTTTGCAACAATTCACATGGACAAAATCTATACAGAAGATCTGATAAGTGCTTTTAATTTCAGAAAGCAAGCTAAAGGCCTACATCACATGGATACGTTTACCATCCATTTTCTCCACAGGAAATCAGTACTTGGAGATTTCTTGTGGGAAAACAGTTAATACAAGTATCCAAAGTAAACCTTCATAAATGAACAGCTCATGGATATATCTGATGCGTAACTACGATTCACAATGCTGTAAGTGCGTAATGTTCTAGGACGGAACTTGAAAGTAAATTCCATGGGTTTATTTCTTGCAAGCTCGGTATCTTTCGGCCACGTTCTCCCAGTTGATAACATTCCAGATGGCTTTTAGGTAGTCTGGTCTCACATTTTTATATTGTAAGTAGTATGCATGTTCCCACACATCGATACCGAGAAGAGGTACTAGACCTAGAGGAAAAGATAAGAAAGATGATATGTCAGGGCTGCAGTCATCTGGTATCAAACCATATTTTTACAATAAGATTAATTAAAGCAAACACATATAGTAATATTTATGATTAACCATGTAAAAATGGAAATCAGTGGTGCTTGTAGGCTAACTAACTTCCTTCTCCCCCTCTCCCCCCATTCATAATCAGTGCCAGACAATCAATTTTTTCTTATCTCCCTTATAGGATAATGCTACTGTTGTATATCAGCAGGAATTAGTGGACAGATAGCCCGATAAGTACATCTGTTTTATTTAAACCAATTACTTTTTTATTTATTTTTAAAATCATATCTCCAGGCACTCCATGCCCTGAATGATTTATGGTCTCTAGAATGCGGACCACCCAGAGTGCAAAGCTCACAATACAGACATACTTAACAGTATGATAGTGGGAGGTGACTAGAAAGTCTATTTTTTTACATTGCTAGTAGCTCATGTTATAATACTGCCTGCTACTGATGTGTTTTACAGAGTAGTCATTTCAATATGGTCCTTCCCCCTCAGCGGGTTCCATTGCAGAGACAATATATCATTCAGAGGGTGGAGAAATTTGGACATTATACATAATTTAAAAATGTAATCAACTGTTTAAATGCACAGTAAAAGCTTAAGATGTTTTTTTTTTAATCAAGCTCAACCTAACTATAAGTTAAATAACTCTTTATAAGACCAGTAAAGTGGTCCTTAAAATGATAAGTTTATAGTAAAATAAAAGTTATTTGCCTAGAAAAATGAAACAAAAAAAACAATTTGCAAGGCTGTGTATACATTGGTCAACCACCCCCTTAAAAATGTATCTAGATATCAACGGAGGTTTAGTGGAAAAACATTTAATTTACATAGTGGTGCATTCTGGCCTTTTCATCTGCAGATGTTCAACCTGGAAGAAGACTTTATATAGGTTAAATCTAAAATCACTGTTCGATAATTGGCCATGAATGTTGCTGCTTTTAGGCAAAATAAATAAAAGATAAACACTTTACATAATCCTCTCTCTTATTTATGGCAATGGAGGTTTTGGCTGCCATAAAAATCTGTACCAAAAGAGCTTTTGTTTCTAACATAACCTCTTTGGAAAAGATGTGAAATAGGGGTATTTTTGCTTTGAAGGGAAGATCTATCCCAAAAGTTGATTTTCTTTGAAAAAAACATTCTGACTACCAATTTTGTAGTATTGGGCAATCCCACCAGATGTGTATGTGTGTTCCTTTTTGTCCGCATTTTCGACAACAAAATTTGGCTTTGTTATTTTTATTAATCCAGAAAACTTTTAGCGGTACAAAATGCCACCTATTCATGATCTTAAAATAAGTTTCTTTGGAAGATGCATTTTGCAAAGAGTTATCAGTGGTAAGAAAAGCAGAGAGCCATGTCTCTAAAGGCCACTCCTTTCTCATATCTTTTTCCCAAAGCTTTAAACTAAGAGTTTTAAATTGGAATCTGCTTATTGTTAATAATAATATTATGGCACTTGGTCATTAAATGAGATTAGAAAAAGTTCCCACTTGGTCAGAAATCTTGATAAAAATTTGTAAAACGGGTCTTTTAGAAAGAAATATTGAGGAAATCTAGATTTCTCATCTCCTTCTTAAAAAAAAAAAAAAAGTGGACAATATGGGATCAAAGGTATATATTTAACAGGGATACATCTTTTTCCAGAGTGAAAAAAAAAAAAAAAAAAAAATATGAAAGAGCAGGTTAATATCCGTTATTTTTTGCATTATCTTTTCATGACCTCACCTGTTGTTCCTTGCAGTGGGTCCTGGTTTGAACAGGCAATAGCCTGAAGGTGATTGGACTCTTTGTTGTAACCAAGCCAGCCCCATCCAGATCCTTGAACTCCTACTGACAAAGCAGTCAACTTCTCCCTGAATTTCTCAAAGGAGCCAAAGTCACGCTTTATGGCCTCTAGGAGTTCACCTGATTGGAAGGAGAAAAAGAAATGTTAGTCAAATGCTACACTGTCATTTAATCCTGAATGGCTCATTTCAACCTTTAACTCCCTTCACAGGCCCCGCAATGTTGACTAGCTACACAGCACAATAGACACAACAACGCTCCACTCCACAAGACAGACACATTTCCTACTCCTTTCTTTCCTCCTACAGACACACTCTTCACACTGGTTATAGAGGATGAGGTGTCCAAGCTTTTTGTTTTCCTCTCACAACTTGACCTCTCCATTTCTACCACCCTTACCACAGTCATCACTTATCTTTTCAATCTCTCTCTCCACTGGCATATTTCCATCCTCCGAGCAGGCCCTCATCACACCAGTCCTGAAGAAGGTCTTTCTTGATTCTTCATCCTTTACTACCTCCCCTAGCCTCTAAAGACTACTGTAATGTCTACTCTACACCCGCCTTACTCACTTTTTAACAAACTTCCTAACATCACCAGTTACAAGCCAACTTCCGTCCTCAACACTGAGACTTGTCAGCCACTCTCTACTAATTCTCCACAATTCCTCTGCTGCCTTTGAAACCATTGATCATCCACTCCTACTGCACACACTCCATTCCTTTGGACTCTGTGGCATAAACCTCAATGTTTGAGTCTTATCTCTCAAACTATCCCTCCATGGTCTCCTGCTGCGGTAGCTCCTCCTCTTCACTACCACTTTCTATTGGGGTTCCTCAAGACATATGGGTTTCAGCACCATATTTATGCTGATGACACACCTATCTCTCTCATATTCAGACTTATCCCCCTCTACTAACCCAGGTCTTGCATACATATCCTCCTGGATGGTCTCCCAACATCTCAAAAACCAGCCTCTACAAGGAGCTGTTACTAATCCCCCTTTCATGCCTATACCTGAAAAATGTCTTCCTTTATTCTTGGTGTCAAACTTGACTCAGACCTCAATCACCACCAAAAACCTGCCGTCACTAAAACACTAATCCACACTCTTCTGTCACTCGATGAGTGCTACAACTCAACCTTAATGGCCTTCTAATAAACCGTCTATACCCACTCCAGTCCATCCCAAATACTTCTGCCAGACTGATCCACCTCACACAGCGCTCATCATCTGCTACCAGTCTCTACACTGGCTCCGCATTTCCTCAAGAAATAAAAAAATTTTTTTGCAGCTCTCATCTTCCATTATTACCCCCTCGCATGCTTGCCTGCAGAACCTCACAAGATCAGTCCCCATTCTTTGGAATTCTGCAGCTCACTCTGTAAGCCTCTGAGCGTTCTGAAAACCCATCTGTTCAGAGAAGCTTACCACCTTCCTCCTTAACTAGACCATCCATTACTTTATATTAAGGTACCCAGTCTGGTATGCATACCTCTCCCTCATTATTAAAAACATCTATCCAGCAGTCTAACTTTTTGTTCTATTGCAAGCTCTCCAGAGAGCAGGACTCTCATATTCACATGCAATATGTACAGATGTGCTGTATTGTTGTATCTGCCTTATAAATGTACATAAACATCTGTCCATTGTACTTTTGGCGCTACAGAATCTACTGGTGCTCTAAAAATAAAAACGTAATAATGAAGGTTTGAACTCTTGGTTGCATATCAGGTAGAAGTTGTAACTTTTAAAAAACAGAAGACACATAGGGACACGTTAACACCTTTTTCAATCAATGAGATAAATACATCCTCATTTAGAGAGCGCCCAAATTCCAATAAATCACATAGCTATGGATGGGTCATATTATTGGACATGGATATGTGTCATGAGAAGACTGGAGCCGGAAACACTGTTATAAACCAGTTTTGTAACCCAGTCAGTTTTAATATTTGCTCAATAGGTCTGCAATTTGAACTCAGTTTTCTTTATTTTTTCTTTTTACTTTTAAAATTTGCATCAAGTTTGTTTTACTGTTCGATTTAATGACATTGACAATTGAGGATTTGTACGCAGATTCTGTATTTATGTTTACACTAAGTGAGTGTGACTTTTTTGGAACGCGGCAAATATATTCTGTAGCTTTATACAAGGGTTAAGTACAAGGCAAAAACAAAAAACGAACATTGCAAAGAATGGAAGGCCCTTAACATAAAACACACATAGTGCTGGTTTCCAAAGCCCTGACTCAAGATTGAAAACTTTAAAATCTAAAAAGGGTTTGTTTGCTATACAAGAAGGTGATAGCTGCAAGATGGTGAGTGTTGCACTGTAGATTGTGAGTGATATGAAGCTGTGTACTGTACAGTAGTGCATATAAAATTCCAGCTTTTTTTTTTTTTTTAAACTGATGCATTTAATGATTTAAAAAAAAAAAAAAGAAAAAAAAAAAGGTTTTGAGACAGGAAGATAGTCTACTTGAGCGAGGCAAGGAGTTATAGATAGCCAGGGCAGCACAGGAAAAGTCTTGGGCAGGAGTGAAAGGAGGTGGGAACAAGGTCATTAGCAGAACGAAGAGGCTGGTTGGGCAGGGAATATTTTGAGACGAGCAAATATTTAAGTGGGTGCACTGATGTTGATGGCTGTACATGTTAGGGTCATTGTTTTAAAAATTTTACTCTGGAGGCTATAGGCAGCCAGTGGAGTGATTGTCAGAGGCGAGCTGTACACACTGAGCGTTTAGTGTGGTAGAGGAGTTCATTATGAATTGGAGACAGACGAGAGATGGGAAGGCCAGCAAGGTTGTAGTAGCCGAGATATGAGGAGAGAATGTATTGGAATTTTAGCTGTGTCTTGTGTAAGATAGTGACCTATTTTGGAGAGGTATTTTTGGTGAAAGTAACAAGATTGTTATTGATTGTATGTATGAGGAATAAGAGAGAGAGCAGGCTCCAGTGGAACTGCAAGACAACGGGCCTGGGAGCGATGATGACACTGTCAACAGTGAGATATTTGAGGCATGAAAGCTGTAGTAGAGGGTGGGAAGAATGAAGAGAACAAGATCAGTCTTTCAACTCAAATGCAACATGTCAGAGAGGAAGTTGTCAATTTGAGATAGAAGAGGGGGATAGATCAGGTGTGAAGATGTAGATTTGAGAGTCATCTGCATAGAGAGTATACTGAAATCTTAAAGATTTTATCAGGGTACCAAGATAGGCTGTATAGATGGAGAAGAGGGCCTAGGATTGAACCTTGGAGTATGCCAACAAAACACAGTGAGGCGGTGAAAAAAAAAAAAAAAAAAAAAAGTGCCAGAGAAGGATACACTAAATGTACAATCTTCTAGGTTGGATGTGAACCATGAAAGAGAGGTGTCATGGATGCCAAGATAGTGGAGAGTTTGGAATAGAAGAGGGTGGTCAACTGTATTGAGATGTCAAGGAGAATTAGAATAGAGAAGTGACCCTTTGACTTGTGGGTTAGCAAGTCATTGGTGACTTTTGTGAGGGCTGTTTCTGTAGAGTGTTGGGCCCAGAAGCCAGATTGGAAGGGATCAATAGGAGGAACAAATTTAGTAGGGCAGTTGTAGACTACCTGATCAAGCAGTTTTGTAACCAGGGGAAGTTGAGAGCTAAGGCACCAGTTAGCAGAAGCTGGATCAGATGAAGGTTTCTTAAGCATGGGTGTAATTATGGTGTTTTTTAAAGAGGAAGGAAACTTGCCAATTCTGGGGAAAGGTTGATTAGATGTGTGAGAGCTGGGATAAGTGTGGTAGAGAGGGCAGGGATTAGCATCATGAGGACGAGTTGTAAGGCGAGACGTTGATAGTAAAGTTGATCCTTTATCCTCAGTTACAGGGTCAAAGGAGTTCATAGTGTAGGAGGGATTGGGGAAGGATAAAGGCTGGGTATTGTCTGTGTGTTGAGAGGAGGGCGAGTTAGGGCCATGCTGTGAACAGAGTTCATTTTGGATTTTATAAATTTTCAACCATAGTTCTGAGAAAACCAGATGGGAATCATTCAAACTTGTGGCGGAGAACTTTTTGGAAAACGGAGCAGAATTTGTAAGTAAACTTCTTAGTCCAACTGAAATTAGGCTGCAAAATGTAATTGAAGATCCATTTTCTATACTCTCATTTAGACTTTTTCCCTAATAACTTTGGTGCAGTTAGAAATGAACATGGTGAACATTTGCACCAAGTGATCTTAGTGATGGGAAACAGGTTTCAAGGAAAATGGAGTTCTACTATGTTAGACTACTGCTGGGGTGTTGTGAGAAATGACCCAGATGTGGAGTACAAGCGCCAGACAAGGAGGAGAAGAAAAAAAAAAAAAAAAAAAAAAAACACACACACACACACACACACACCAAACTGCTTCATGTAATATGGGAAGCTCCCCCCCCCCAAAGCCAAATAATTATGTTATTTATCATTATTGAAAACTATTATACAGATACTTGGAAGTGTTTTAGATTTAAATAAAATTTCTAGTAAAGTTCTGCTTTCAAATTTCCTTTTAACTATCAACATGAGTGAAGTATTACAATAAAGTCTTAATTTTTTAGTACTGGAACAAATTATTATTTTTTTAAGTTATTTTTGTAATCACAGCATCGCAAACAAGATAGTGGTCAATAAATAAATAAAAAAAACTGTTATAGAACACTTCCACTCAAACATGTTAACAAAAAGATGCAGTTATAGTTAAAGGTTTACTTTTAATTTCTGCTTTTCACTGGAATTAAAATTTCTGATGAGCTTTCTTTATCCAACAAACCTAAGATGTACTGATACATATATACTCGAGTATAAGCAGAGTTTTTCAGCCCTTTTTTTTTTTTTTTTTTAAGGCTTTAAAAGGGCCCCCTCGGCTTATACTCGAGTCACTCTCCTCTTCCCCCCCCCCCCCCCGTGTCTCTCTAACCGCCCCCTTGTGTCGTTTTCCCTCCTCATACTACCCCTCTAAATACAAACCCCCCCCCCCCTCAGTTTCCTGCTCCGGCCTCTGCTTCTTCCGCCCCGCGCCACATCAAGACCCGGAAGGAGCAGAGGCCGGAGCAGGTAAGTGAGGGGGGGCGGGGGTATTTAGAGAGGTAGTATGAGGGGGGGGGGCTTTAGAATGAGGAGGAGGGGGAAGGTTGGAGGTTGAGGAGGATGAGGAGGAAGAGACACAGGGAAGGGAGAGGGGGACACAAGGCACAAAAAGGGACACGGGGCAGCACATTTCCCAGCCTCGGCTTATACTAGAGTCACTCATTTTACCCAGTATTTTGTGGTAAAATAGGTGCCTCGGCTTACTCGAGTATATACGGTACTTTTGGTAACATCCTTAGAAAGGGACTCACTAACCAATTTGTTTTCGGTTTATATAAATATTATAGGGGACTTAAGTTTATCCTCCTCAACGTAGTATCCCTATACAATTTACATTTCAGTTATTTCTAAGAAACCTCCAAAGTAATATTTTCTCCCCTTATGAAACCTCTCCTGTTTTTCTTGTGTAGGGTATCAGGTTTCACAGCTGTGACCTAAATTAACATCCACAGGGACATTCAACATGTGACTGGTAGCAGCATTACACTGTTCGTGTACATTTTAGCCAATAACAGTGGCCCCTTAGTCTAAAAAAAAAACAAAAACAAAAGAACACTATCTTCTGAATTGAGTTTAAGATACTGTATGAACTACAATACCCAACTTATTTGAGGGACCAAAAATATACCCATCAGCACTTTTACATTTTAAACATGGTACTAACCTTGAGGTTCTCCTCCACCATTAGGAGAAAGGTTTGTCCAGAAAATGGTGTGGTTTATATGTCCACCTCCATTAAATCTAAGTGCTGGTTGAAGAGAAACCTGAGTGGTTACATCGCCTGTGGATACAAGAAGTCTTGTGTTTTTATTTTATACAGAAGTACAAAATTCATATCATAAATATAATGAAATCTTACATACAGGATATTAACTTTATTGCCTCAACAACATGAGCTAGGTGTTTTAATTAGACATTGTTTTTTTTAAATAACTGAATAAGAATTTAATTCATGACCAATATTTAACCTTAAAAACGTACTTGCAAACTCTCCTGCTGGTTTCCACCCACTATATAGGAGGCAGCTGCTAAACTTGCAGACACAATGTGTACCAACACAGCGATCTCTTGACTGGAGACTTGTTGTATTAAGAGGTTCCTCTTGGTGGTAAGTTTTTGCGGTTTTTAAATAGCCTATAAAGCAGGGGTCACCAAACTCCGTCCTGGAGGGCCGACCCAGGCCTGGATTTGTGGATATCCTTGCTGCAAACAGGTGAGAATCTTGTTTCTTCAGCCATCCTGATTGACTCACCTGTTAGCAGCAAGGATATCCACAAATCCAGGCCTGGGTCGGCCCTCCAGGACCAAGTTTGGTGACCCCTGCTATAAAGGATTGGTTATTCTTTAATCAAATCTAATAGTTCTTAACACTCTTTAGTCCGGTCTCTCATCCAAACAGCCCAACCACCCCTAAAAAGATCTCATCAAGGTGAAGACAAAACATACAACTGGAGGCAGGTACCGTATCTTTAAAAATTAATTTAATATTGAAAACTAATACTTTTTTTTTTTTTTTTATTATGCATTGATCATTGTATCTCCTATTGCTAGGGCTTTACAGTGATCCTTTAACATCAACTAAGTTTGATCTCTAAAAGTAATTTAAATATTGAAGATATTTTCTCTTTAAAAATCATTGAACATGAATGTTATTAATGAGCAGTCCCCAATTAAAACATCTAGCTCCTGTTAGGGTGTTATTATGGTACTACATTTTGTTAACAAACCACTGCACAAGGATAAAAAAAAAAGTTTTAAACATTGTAGTCTGACTTTTTCTGATTAAATATTAAAATAAAACAGAAACAACAAAAAAGACACATTTTGATGCCTGTAGGACATTGAATTATACATTGAAGAAGATGTATGTGAGAAATAGGTTTACATTTCTGGATAACTACAATTACACTGAATCATACAAGGTGTCTGCTTCTGGGGCAGTTAGGGGGAAAGATGTGGTGTCAATATCAATCTTATCCAGTAATCAGACAAAAGCTCTGGACTTCTACCTGATACTTCGTACCCACCTTTCCATCCACACACACACACACCTATTATCCAGCTCTCAGGATATGATGTAAGAAACACAAGATGTATTCCTGTACGCAAAAGATTTTTCAAAAATTCTGATTTTGACCAAAAAAAAAAAAAAGTTTTATGCCCACAACTTACACAGCTGCTGATAGTTATTTTTATACATACTTAACATACTTGACAAACAAGTGTCTTTTCTCTAACTGCATTGGTCCTTTAATTATTACCACCAAGAGAGTTATAATGAAATCAGCTTTATTCTTATTCTGATATGTCCCATTCCATAATTACATAGGAAGTGTGTGACACATTGGTCCGCAGAAAAGTTATTTGTAAAAGAACAGAATGAGATACATTTCCTGAGTGCTTGAAACCATTTGTTTTTTTTTACACATATAACTGCCAAATAGGAAATACTATATAAACCATCCTGAATGAATTTTATTTATACAAAATAATGCCGCTTTAAAACCAATATGGCAAGATGAAACACCACACATTTGTCCAATCACCAATCTATAATAGCACATATAAAGTGATAGTGAAAGAGCAGGCCTATGACCCTTGAAGGGTCCTCCTATCTGGAAGGCTCACTAGTTGATGCCCCAAAGCTTACTAATAGATTCTATAATAGCCTGAACGAAAAAGAAATGGCCATTGGAGACTGATCCAGAAAGGATCAAATAAGCTAATAAAAAGGTCAAAATTGCTGCCAGGTCTTACAATCACAATGTACATCTAAAATGTGTTCGTTAGATAACTAGTTGAATGGTGCAGTTGTAGTAATCATGGGATCCTGTATTAAAATCAATGATAAAAACATGGAAACTATGTAGGAAAGAAATACTGATTTGTTTAAACTTCATCTCAGGCTGTATCAACCATGCTAGGTCCAATTAGACCTCTAAGCACAGATGCCCTTTAGAGAACCTGATAATGAATTAGATACACAAATATGGACACTAAACTCCTACACAGCCTGCAGTCCTTTTCTCCATGGCTACTGCTTTCTCAAAGGCTAATTCATTATATAGCATTTCCTACTTGGAAGGTATTTGTAAAAACAAAAAAATATACTCATCTTGAAATGTTCTTTATTATAATCCCACAGTATTTTACATGTATGCATTTTAAATGTTTAAGCATACCTTTTGCCAGAGCCTCTGCATATTTCTCCTCTGCAATATTCAGGTTGTTGACATATGCAGCATGGTGCTTGCTGTGGTGCAGCTGCATGATCTCTGCATTGATGTGGGGCTGCAGTGCACCATAGTCATAAGGTAAGTCAGGAAGAGTGTGCTTCTGTCTGGAGGCCAGGCACCCCAAGGCTGGAGCTAGTCTACGGCTTGTCCTGCACATACATTGAAACACACAAAAACAATTATTAGACTAATAGCAGAGGTAATAAATGGCACACAAAAACCCTATATGTATTGTTGCTAGTTTGGTAATGCAAACTATGATGGCCTCACATCCCTGTAGTACAACAAGCTGTGAAACTCCATATTATAGTGTACACATGGTTGTGCTCATGCACTCAATATGGAGTTCTACCTCTTGCTGAACAATGAGAATCCATATTTTCCATTGCCACGATCTGAGATAGGAGACAGCTGGACGGATGTTGATAAAAGGGGCTCTCATATATTTAGCTATGATAAAGGTTGATGTATAGATAATAATAAAAAAGCACAATATTAGTTACTTTTTATTTACAAAGCACCAGCACTTTCCTTTGTGCTATTTACAAATTAGAATGAAGTACAGTGGGTACAATTAACAAAAGGTATATATAATATTTAAAGCAAGAAGAAATACAAATACAGTATGTTGGTACCCCTATTCTGAATGTAACTTATAATCTAGAAGGCAAGGATAGAACTTATGTGTCACAACTCAGATTTGAGGGGCTCAGTACACCCCTAATTCTCCTTCGATAGCTTATAGGAGCTATCAGCAGGTGGTGACTTTATGCTCATCTCAGCACACCAGCAATTTAGATCCAGATATCATGGAGACACAAAAAAAATAAAATCAGACCACACCGTGCATAGAACACCGATTAGTTAATCAGAGATATTTCAAAAACAGAAAGATCTCACCCACACCCCTTCCTAATTCTCCTCCCTGTTAGATGGGTCTGAATTCTTAGTGTGACCTCCTCAACCCGTCACAACCCCCCTGCTCTTGTGTATATGGTGAGGGGACTGGGGTTTATCTGGCCAGGTCCCTTCAGATCCCAGACCTGAGTTTTGATGCTAGGGAAAGCGTATCACTTTATGAGTCTACTAGGGAGTAGAGAAACATCTGGCAATTCCACAAGTTTCTGCTTAATGCATTACCCCACATCTCCCTCCAGTGCCCCTTCTGACCAATCAAACATTCTAGGCGGCCATATACACAAATTCCTGCAGAGTTAACCCTTTGTTGTCACACTAACATACATAGCAGAAAGTGTAAGAGTACCAGATAACAGTGGTGCATGTGGGGTGCAGAGGGGTCCCATTATGGCCCCCAAATCAGTCATGACATTAGTTAGAATATTTAGAGTTTCTTGCATTCTTCTGGCTATTGTGATGTAATTTCCCATACAGCTGAATATTATATAAACTAATGTACTTCATAGTTTGATAGAATACCCCCTTCGGAGTTGTTATTTCTCAGATTGCTCTCTCCAGGCCAGTTTACTACAATAAAGTAATCTGGGCAAGCTATACCAATGCAGAGAACTGGAGTTTACACAGTGGCCTACTCTACAGGCATAGGAGGAGATATGCATGCCAATATGGCAACCCCTTAGACCAGGGGTGTGGGAATATCAGGCCCGCTGGCGGTACAAGGCCATAAATTCATTTGATCTGGCCCTGCCAAGGCAAACACAGATGGGACTCGAAATGCAATAAATCTAAGAGCTTTTTTCATAGCAACATAAAAAGGTATATTAAGTGCATCCTAATAAAAATGTAAATTTTGGAGGGATAAGCTAGGGATGTTCATTACGGTACAGAGAAGACACATACAAGTAAATGACAGGGCCGACAACTATGCCCATGGTCCATCTGCCTGTATTGTGGTGACTCAAAGGACAGTAAGTGCCAGGCAGGATGGGAGTGTACATGTTGCAAAGCTGTTACACACTGGATAGTTATTAAAACTTAAGTGGTATGACATCCTACAAATAGTGACTACAAAGAAAAGAAAAGTTTATGCAGAGTGTCGAGCTTTGCAAATGGTTAAATGGTTAGGCAAACCTGTGTGCATAGTTTGTGGTGAGGCATTAGCAGTATTGAAAAAAAGCCAATCGGGAGCATCATTACAGCTCAAAACATGCTAAACTCAATTAATTGGGAGGCCAAATGTGTCTGGATAAAGTCAATGTTCTTCGGAGGAGACTGAAGTTACAACAAGCCGCTTTCACTAGGCCTCGTTACAGAGACAAATGGTTTCAGAGACAATGGACATAATAAATACTGCCCAACTGGCCGATTTTGTTTGTGGAATAACTGCACAGATTGACACGCAAGAGGAACTGTTGTCACTGGAAGCCATGCATGGCAGGCACTACAAGAGATCAGGACTTTGAGAGAAATGAAAAAACTTGAGCTAACATTTGAAAAGTTAAAGGGCCATACATCATACGGCGCTCCGGCCATGGCCGTCTACCAAAAAGGGTTAATTGCATTTGCCAAGAAATAACTGAATCGTCTCAGTCTTGATCAATATGATTTAATTATATGCCACTGCATCATACACCAAGAAAGTCTATGTGCACAGTCGTTGCAGCTCAACAAGGTGATGTCAACGGTAGTGTCATGCATACATTGTCAAAAGCAGAGAGTTTAACAGCAGCCAGTTTAAGGAGTTACTCGACCGAGTGCGGTGATCTTGTTTTTCCACTGTGAAGCGAGGTGGCCGAGTCGCAGGAACATGCTCATGAGGTATTAAGAGCTGCAGGATGAAGTCCAGATAAAGGGAAAACCTGTCTGAGAACAATTATAACAAGGGGCTGTGTGATCTAGAATTCATGGTGGACATTACCAAGTACCTCTCAGAGCTTAATGTTAAGCTGCAGGTCCCCAACCAGCTTCTTAGCTCCCTGCTTTCAAACGTGAAATCATTTGAAGCTAAATTAAGGCAGTGTAAAGTGCATTTCCCCACTCTGGAAGGACAAAAGCCTTCAACATCACTTGAATATGCTGGTGAATGTGACTCATTGAGGCATTTAATGAAAGATTCAAGGACGTGAAAAGTAAAGAAATGGTATTGAACATCTTTGCTACACCGTTCAATGTGGAACCAGTTGATGTGCCCAATAACCTACAACACTAAATGATTCAGCTGCAAAGTGATGATGAGCTGAAAGCTAGGTACAAAAACCTCCACTGTTTGAGTTCTATAAACGTTACATAAGCAATGAGGAATTTCCCAGGAGAAATGCACTGAAATATGCATCTGTTCAGAACGACTTACTACTGGGAGCAATTATTTTTAAAACTTCCCATCTCAAAGTCAACTGCGCTCCAGACTGAACGACGCAAACCTGGAAAAGCAGTTGCGAGTAGTAACATCATCAATACCAAGTGACATCACACGCCTCACCAAAGAGAAGCAGTTCCAGCCTTCACATAAGGGGTGAGTTAATTAAATGTGTGATCAAACATAGCAGGCTAATTTTTAAGTTGATAATTAAGTATAGTCCACGAATTATGTTATAAACAACCAAATGGTTGTTGGCAGAAAAAAAGGTTTCCCACGCCTGCCTTTTGTTTATTTTTTTGCGTTCAGTCGTTTCCGACTCTCCAAGACCTCATGGAACATAACACACCAGGGCATCTTTCTGGTAATGCTGATCCACTTGGTATTCATGGTAGAAATACTGGTGTGGGTTGCCAGTTCATTCTCCAGTGGGCCACAGCATACAGCTCCTGGTATTCCTAGGTGGTCTCCCATCCAAGTACTGACCAGGGCCAACCCTGCTCTGTTTCAGGTTGGTCTGACCTCTTGGTTCCCTGACTGGAATCGAATCCAGGTCAGCGATGAAAGCATCGAATCCTAACCACTGGACAACCAGGGAACCCACCCCTGCTTTAGAGATAACCAAATGGAAATTAAAATATAGTAACATGTCAGAACTATATATAAAGTGTTATGCAACTTAGACATGGAACACAACTATTTTTAAGCATTGCTAAGACCACATTTTAAACATTACAAAAGTTAATATTTTTTTCATACAAAAAAGTAAGTAACTTCATTGAAATTAACAGAAAATGCAGAGAACATACTGTAAATCTTATTGGCTGGCACAGAATGCAAGTTAATTATTGCTGGCGTATTAAATGGTTTCCCAAAAAGCTCTCCGATTAATTTGCTAGAAGGCTTTAAGAATATAGGAGCCAGGATCAATGTCAATTAATCAGCTATTTTGCAGTAATTTTAAAAACTAAATTAAAAAAAATGCAAAAAACTAGCAGGGCAAGCAAGTTGCCTGCCAATAAAAACATCACATTTATTATTAGATAAAAAAGTATGAGTATGTCTTGGAGTTTCTGCATTTATAGGTGTATTAAGGTTTTATATTGCCAAAAGCCATCCAGATTTCTGCATTCCCCACACTTCCAACTTCTATATCTCAAATCATAGGTTTATGTGTGTGTATGTACATAGGGTATGTCAGAAAGTGTCAGGTACAACTACAGACAGAAATATCCCCGATACAGACTATTCTGTGCAGTGGTGGAGATAGTGAATCGAGGGCCCCAGGCAAAACAATTGTGCTTCCTTTTGGCACACAAACAGAAGGCAAGAGATAGATAGGAGAAGAGAGGTAGATAGAGCATACGGAGAGGAGAGAGAGAAGTTGAAATGGGAGTGAAGAAAGAGGAAAAAAGGGAAGAGATGGAAAAGGCCAACTGAAAAAAGGGGATGGGAGTGCAAGTAGAAGGGAGAGAGAAGAGGATACAGAGAGACTGGTATGGTGAGGGAAGAGGGGGGTTTGAGAGAAGAGGGGAAATGGTGGAAAGAGAGGAGTGTGGAATGAGATGGGAAAGAGAAGGGTGAGGAGAAAGGGGTTTGAGAGGGAGAAGAAATGGGAAAAAAAAGTGTGACAAAAGAAAAGATGAGGGGGGAAGAGGGGGAGAAGGGGGAGATCAGCAATGAGAGAAAGGGGGAGGGAAGAGAAGAAGAAGGAGTGAGATTTGTAAGTAGATGGGAGAGAGAAAGAGAAACAGGTGTAAGGGGATGGAGAGAAAGGGGGGGGAGATAGTGGAAGAAAATGGAGAGGAATAGATAAAAGGTGAGGGAGAGAGGAAGAAGTTGAACAGAAAGACAAAAAGGGGTGCCAAAAGGGAGAACATGGGAGAGGAAAGATGAGGGGTAAAGAGATTAGAGAGAAGAGGAAACTGAATGGGGAGAGAAAAAGGACAAATTAAGGGAAGAGAGAGGAGTTGAAGAAAGGGAGAAAAGAAAGGAAACAAACAAAAAAAAAAACAGTGAGTAGGGGAAGACAGGAGAAGGGAAAGAGAAGAGGGGAGTGAAAGGAAAGAATGGGGGGGGGGGGGGGGAGGACCAGGAGAGAAAAAAGGGTGAGAAAGAAGGAGAGGAGGGGGTAAGGAATAGGAAGAGTATGAAATGGGTGATGGAGAGGGATAGATAGGGAGAAAGGAGAGGGAAGGAGTAGAGGCAAGAGGGAAGAGTGAAGAGCAAAAAAGAAAATTACAGGGGGCAGAAAAAAATGGAGAGAGGGCGTTGACAGAGGCATTTGCAGGATTGTACCATCTCTGCTCAACTTACAGTAACACTGTGCATTAAAAAGCCAGCTGCAGTAGAAAAATACAACTTAAAATGCCAATGTTTGGTTTCCCTAGGAACTTCAGGCTAGAGATAACCCAAGATATGTTTACACTGTAACTGTGCATTTCTCCAGACTCTACCACTAAAGCTGGGCAGGATATAGCCATCTGCTTAAAGTTTGCTGTAGGTTTTACACTAATCTTTACGAATTAGTATTTATGACAGCCAGACCATAAGAAATCAATTTGATAAAATATATACTTGCTGTATGCATAGATCAAGAAGTCACCCAGTCAATGAGCAAGTATCAGTCATGAAATGCTGGAATGAAGGCGGCCAGTGTTTAAGCATGGTAGTGCTATTTACAATTATCTTACATGTCATTTTTGGCATTTGTGTGTGAAAGAGCTAAACAGGCTGCCCCAGTTTTGTAAATTCTGCTTATGTCATCTCCAGGATAAGAAGCTGCCAGATTTTTACAGTTAAAAAGAAACAACCTTGAGAGATAACAGTCTGTGAGCTTCTTGTTCAGGTTTGAATAAAAATGCATGTACAAAATACATTGCAACCCTACAGCTATAATACTGAGCAATCACAGTAGTGTTTGGTGTTATTGCAGCAGAGGTGACTTTTTGGGGAGGAAATAAATGCATAATAATGTGATTATATAGAGGCTGCATGTTGTATTGGAGAGATCTCACCTGCCGCACAAGCTGATTCTGCAGAGCATGACTGTAGTAACAAGAGGCAATGACCTAACAGCAAACTCCAGCAGTGCAGCCTTACAGTGTGCCCTTGTGCTGCCTCCTCTGACAACTCTATTCTAGTTCCGGGCCATGCTCAGCTCCTCCTCCTGCTGCTGACTCATGGAGGCTGCCCTTATACACGCATAGCTGATATGTGGGAAAGGTCCTGAGCTTATTATCTTTGGATCACACTCACAGAAATGTTGTCATTAAGTTCTAACCAGTCACTGGTTAAAGCATCTATGCTCTATAGCAGAATGCAGTGTTTAGTGTTATCTTTTATGTTTTGTATAAAACTAGTAAATTGCCTGTCAAAAATGACGGTATCATTTTATTTTTTTACTTCCCCCTACCCTATGTCTTTACCTCCCCTCCCCTGTGTTTCCTCCCCCTCTCCTGTGCCTTCCCCTCCCTCCCCTGTGTCTTCTTCCCCCTCTACCCTCCCCTGTGTCTCTATCCCCCCTCTCTCTTCTCCCCTGTGTCTCTTCCCCCTTCCCCTGTGTCTTCTTCCCACTCTCCCCTCCCCTGTGTTTCTAACCCCCCTCTCTCTTCTCCCCTGTGTCTCTTCCCCCCTCCCATGTGTCTTTCCCCCTCTCCCCTCCCCTGTGTCTTCCTCCCCCCTCTACTGTGCCTTCCCCTCCCTCCCCTGTCTTCCTCCTTCTCTCCCATGTCTTCTTCCCTCCCCTGTGTCTCTTCCCCCTCTCTTCTCCCCTGTGTCTCTTCTCCCCCTCCCCTGTGTCCCCCCCCACTCTGTGTCTTTCCTCCTCTCCCCTCCCCTGTGGCTTCCTCCCCTTCTCCCTTATGTCTTCCTCACCCCTATCCCCTGTGTCTTCTTCCCCCCTCCACCGCTGCGCATCCGTGGCTCTGCACATGCACGCAGTGCACGCAGTTCTGTTCTGTACGCTCATACATACAAATATTATAGTTGAGGATTTTATTTATATATATATATATATATATCACATATATAGTTGTGAGCGTACGAGTTGTTGCTAACGCTGCGGGCTCGCATAGCGAGCCTGCGGCCCTCGCAAAGCGAGGGCACTGCGCCAGGTTCTCAGTTGCTGGCATGGAGCGCCGAAGGCGCTCTTTGCCAGCAACTGAGGACCCTCGCGAAGCGAGGGCCTCAGTTGCTGGCATAGAGCACCGCAGGCGCTCCTTGCCAGCAACTGAGGACCCTCACGAAGCGAGGGCCTCAGTTGCTGGCTTGGAGCGCCGCAGGCGCTCCATGCCAGCACCTGAGGACCTCGCAAAGCGAGGGCTTCAGTTGCAGCAACTGCGACCCTTGCAAAATTCACAACACAAATTCCCAACCCAAAGAACTGTGAACCTTGCAAAGTTCACGTCGCAACCCAAAGAGCACGACACACACATTACGACACTCGCAAACAACATACGACACACGTTCACACACATTACGGCCTCGCAACACTCGGACGCAACTCGCGAACATTACAAAATTAAAAACACAATACATACACACAGCACATACATAAAAAACTTACCTACACCAAGAGGGAGCACCCACGACTTCAAAAATGCAACTTACAACTTAATTGCACTCAAAATAAAAAAGTTTAGACACTAAGGGCCTCATTCTATTAGCGGCCGCAGCCGTTGCGCGGCCGAAAGGACCAGCCGCAAGCTATTCGGCTATTCTATTCCCTTACGGCCGGGGGCTCCGGCAGGCTTGCGGCCGGCGCCTTGCTATCTCTTGCGGCCGCTCGCGCCGGAGGAAAGCCTTTGATCTAAAACGGCCGCAAGAGTTTCGGCCGTAAGAAATTCCTATTTGCAATTCAATTGCTCCGGGAACCCTCTCTGCAAGGCTAAAAACGAGCCGCAGCTTACTTGCAGGAAAGAGGTCCCGCTAGCACCAATTAAGCACATAAAATAGCTCAAATAAAGCCATCCTGCAACTTCGAGAAGACTATAAAGGGATTTTAGGTGTTAGAGAAAAAATGCACATAATTATCCTATACTAAAATCCGTAAAATATTTTATTTTTACTATCCGTAAAATATCTATGTAAAAAGTCCAGAGTGCTTGGAGCACACTCAGACCCGCACCATGCCGCAGCCGGAAAATAAAACAG